>CM073773.1:75419609-75905502 GCA_037158775.1 Hetaerina titia | reverse complement strand
ACATGGAAAATGCCAGGTGACTCAGAAAGGTATCAGTTAGATTATATTATGGTTAGGCACAGGTTTAGGAACAGTGTGATAAATTCGCACAGTTTCCCTGGAGCGGATGCGGACTCTGACCACAATTTAGTTGTTATGAAATGTAATGTTCGTTTCAAGAAGATAAGGCAAGGGCGGCGGGTTAAAAAATGGAATTTACAAGCAGTAAATGAATTAACGAGGAAGGAGTATCAGGAGGCTGTAGAGAAAATGATGGATGACGGTAAAGAACAGAGTACCATCGAAGAAAAATGGGAATGTATCAAGAAAGGGATATTGGAAGCCGCTAAAGACACTATAGAAACCGTTAACGGGAAAAGGATAAGGAAACCATGGGTAACGGATGAGATGATTGCAAAGATGGATGAGAGAAGAAGATGGAAAAATGTAAACACAGAGTTAGGCAAAATGAAGTACAAAGAGTTAAACAATAAATTGAGAAGGGCCACAAATAAAGCAAAAGAAGAATGGTGGAAAACGCAATGCGAGGATATGGAAAGTTTACAGAAGAAGGGTGAAATTGGTGCTCTATACAGCAAGGTTAAGTTATTATCGGGAAGTAAGAAGGCAAGATCTCTGTTAACAGTCAAAGATAAGTGGGGTAAGATAATAGTTGAACCAGGAAAAATCCAAGAGAGATGGAAGAAAAATATAGAAACACTGTATGGTAAAGAACTTAGGCCGACAAGGTTAGACATAGAAAAGGAACATGACGTAGAAGAAGATAGCTTAGGTCCAGGCATACTCGACGATAAATAGAAAGGGCATTAAAAGAGATGAAAGCAAATAAGGCTGTGGGGGTGGACAATATTCCTGTAGAAATGTTGAAATGGTTAGGGAAAGGTGGGAAGAAGGCCACATATGGACTGATTCGTAGTATCTATGAGGAAGGAATCTGGCCGGAAGATTTTGTGAGATCTGTGTTAGTTCCTATTCCTAAAAAGGTAAAACCTTTGTCATGTGAGGACTACAGAACAATAAGTTTGATATCCCACGCAGCTAAAGTTATTCTCAGGATCATCAACAAAAGGATAGAGAGTAAGGCAAATGATTACTTAGGGGATGATCAGTTTGGGTTCAGGAAAGGAAGAGGTACGCGTGATGCCATTGCAGTAATGAGATCACTAGTCGAGAGGAATATAGAATGCAATCAGGACGTTTTTGCCTGTTTTGTAGATTTCGAAAAAGCGTTTGATAGAGTGAATTGGGAAAAATTAATGCGTGTATTGCAGAAAATAGAAATGGATTGGAGGGACAGGAGACTGATCCGCAACCTGTACATGTCTCAGACTGCTCAGGTGCGAGTGGGGAACGGAGAGTCCGGATGGGCAGTGTTAGGAAGAGGTGTAAGGCAGGGTTGCCCATTGTCACCGGTACTGTTCAACGTATATGTAGAGGAAATGATTAAAGAGGCATGGGAAGAACTGGAGGTAGGAATGAAAGTCGGAGGGGAATTCGTAAAATCGGTTAGGTTTGCTGATGACCAAGCATTAGTTGCTCAGTCAGCCAAGGGGTTGCAAGCATTGTTGAGTGAATTGGAGGTTCAGTGCGATAAATATGGGATGAGAATAAATATTAATAAAACAAAGGTTATGCGATTTTCCAGAAAGAAAAAGGCTAAGCTAAATATTAAAATAGGCGGGGAAAAAATAGAGCAGGTAGAACAGTTTACATATCCCGGAGTTTTTTTGACCAATACGGTCAAAGCAGTAGGGACGTAAGGAGAAGAATTGCGCTAGGCAAGGAGGCTTTCTCAAGGAGGAGGGAGTTGATGACGGGGACGTTGAATAGGGATGTTAAGACAAGACTCGTAAAAACTCTGATATGGAGCGTAGCTATGTACGGAGCGGAAACGTGGTCGCTGAAGCAGGAGGATAGACGTAGATTGGAGGCTTTTGAAATGTGGGTGTGGAGAAGAATGGAGAAGGTGAAATGGACCGAAAGGAAAACAAATGAGGAAGTACTAGAAATGCTGGGGGAGGAGAGGGGTTTGTTGAGAGAAATCCTATGGAGGCAGGAAAAATGGATGAAAGGCTTATTGAGCGGTAGTGGAATGTTGAAGAGGGTAATGGAGGGGAGAATGTTGGGCAAGCGAGGTAAGGGTAGGAACAGGATAAGGATGTTGGACGGGATGAAGGGAGGAAAGAAGTACACCGAGATAAAGAGGGACCGGATATAGATTAGTTTGCTAGGTGGGGAGTCACAAAATGTTTATTTGATAGTTGTGTCCATCCAAAAACCTACCTTAACCGGTAGATTACCTAATAATAATATATATATTATCAGGTAATCTACCGTTCCTCCAGTTCTTCCCATGCCTCTTTAATCATTTCCTCCACATATACGTTGAACAGCACCGGTGATAATGGACAACACTGCCTTACACCTCTTCCTAACACTGCCAATCTGGACTCTCCGTTCCCCACTCACACCTGAGCAGTCTGAGACATGTACAAGTTGCGAATCAGTCCCCTGTCCCTCCAATCCATTCCTATTTTCTGCAATACACGTATTAATTTTTCCCATTTCACTCTAACAAACGCTCTTTCGAAATCTACAAAACAGGCAAAACCGTCCCGGTTGTATTCTATATTCCTCTCAATTAGTGATCTCATTACTGCAACGGCATCACGCGTACCTCTTCCCTTCCTAAATCCAAACTGATCATCCCCTAAGTAATCATTTGCCTTACTCTCTATTCTTTTGTTGATGATCCTGAGAATAACTTTAGCTGCGTGGGATATCAAACTTATTGTTCTGTAGTCCTCACATGACGAAGCTTTTGCCTTTTTAGGAATAGGAACTAACACAGATCTCACAAAATCTTCCGGCCAGATTCCTTCATCATAGATACTACGAATCAGTCCATATATGGCCTTCTTCTCACCTTTCCCTAAACATTTCAACATTTCTACAGGAATATTGTCCACCCCCACAGCCTTATTTCCTTTCATCTCCTTTAATGCCCTTTCTATTTCATCGTCGAGTATGCCTGGACCAAAGCTATCTTCTTCTACGTCATGTTCCTTTTCAATGTCTAACCTTGTCGACCTAAGTTCTTTACCATACAGTGTTTCTATATATTCCTTCCATCTATCTTGGATTTTTCCTGGTTCAACTATTATCTTACCTCATTTATCTTTAACTGTTAGCACAGATCTTGCCTTCTTACCTCCCGATAATAACTTAACCTTGCTGTATAGAGCACCAATTTCACCCTTCTTCTGTAAACTTTCCATATCCTCGCATTGCGTTTTCCACCATTCTTCTTTTGCTTTATTTGTGGCCCTTCTCAATTTATTGTTTAACTCTTTGTACTTCATTTTGCCTAACTCTGTGTTTACATTCTTCCATCTTCTTCTCTCATCCATCTTTCCAATCATCTCATCCGTGACTAATGGTTTCCTTATTCTTTTCCCGTTAATGGTTCCTATAGTGTCTTTTGCTGCTTCCGATATCCCTTTCTTGATACATTCCCATTTTTCTTCGATTCTACCGTCTTCTTTACCGTCATCCATTTTTTTCCCTACAGCCTGCTGATACTCCTTCCTCGTTAATCCATTTAATGCTTCTACGTTCCATTTGCTAACCCGCCGCCCTTGCCTTATCTTCTTGAAACGGACGTTACATTTCATAACAACTAAATTGTGGTCAGAGTCCGCATCCGCTCCTGGGAAACTGTGCGAATTTATCACACTGTTCCTAAACCTGTGCCTAACCATAATATAATCTAACTGATACCTTTCTGAGTCACCTGGCATTTTCCATGTATACCTTCGCCTTTTGTGACGTCTAAACCATGTGTTGGTGATGGCTAACCCCTGTCTCCTGCAGAATTCAATTGCTTTCTCCCCGCGTTCATTCCTCGTGCCTAACCCATAGTCCCCCACCTCACCACCCTCTCTTCCTTCGCCTACCGTCGCATTCCAATCTCCCATCACTATCAAATTTTTCCCTGCAGGAACACGCGCGATTATTTCCTCTAACTCATCGTACATCCTATCGACTTCTTCCTCCTTGTGGTTGCTCGGTAGCATGTATACCTGAACAATGACCAAGTTCGTCGGCTCTGCTTTAAACTCTACGAGTAAAATTCTATCAATTGCTTGCTCAATGTTGACTACGCTTCTTTCTACCCCTTTATTTAATATTATGGTAACCCCTCGTTGGCTCTCGTCCCCGCCGCTGTATATCACTCTACAATTGTCACTCTATAATTGTCACTCCAGTAATCCTCGCTATCCTTCCATCTCACCTCGCAGAGACCTAAAACATCTATATTACCTCTTTCCATTTCTCACTTAATATTTTCTAATTTTCCTGTCCTCAACATTGTCCTGACGTTCCATGTTTCTATTCTAACTACTTTCGTATTCTTCTGCGTCTTCTGTCCTGCTGCTGGTATTTCTTCCCCGCAAGGGTTTCGTGGGATGACGACCGCGGAAGCCTTGCCTCCCCCGCTGCCGGGCACGACACACGGCCCCTTGGGCCGAGTCCCGCAGTTGCCAGAACTCAATTTCTGTTTTGCGTCCATCATTATTTTCTTGGGAAAGATAATTGATGTGGTTTCCCGTTGCCTTCCTCAATAGTGTTTTTAACGTGACACCATCACTTAATGGCCGCCCCACTGGGGTCAGACGCCATTGCAGCCGCCTCACTGAGAAACAGACGCTGCGTGGACTACCTTTCGTCTGGCTCCTAACCTTCGACCTATCTGGCATGGGTGACCCTTCCAGGAGTAATTATTATTACTCTCCCGCCAGCACAGCTCTAGGGGTCATCGGAACACACAAGCCCTTCCACCACGACAAGGTTGTAGTCCATGGGAGGGATATATATATATATATATATATATATATATATATATATATATACATATATATATATATATATATATATATATATATATATATATATATATATATATATATATATATATATATATATACTTACTCAGTAACACACAGCACGAGAACACATAAAAAGTACACTCACAATAATATCTTGATAATTTCGACGGACACGAGCTCCGTCTTCTTCGGAAGATAAGATATGACTGATATCAGTCATATCTTATCTTTCGAAGAAGACGGAGCTCGAGTCCGTCGAAATTATCAAGATATTATTGTGAGTGTTCTTTTTATGTGTTCTCGTGCTGTGTGTTACTGACTAAGTTTTTTATTCAACACTACTGTGTTACTTCGAACAAATCATCTATATATATATATATATATATATATATATATATATATATATATATACATATATATATATATATATATATATATATATATATATATATATATATATATATATATATATATATACATATATATATACAGGGTTCGTCCGGAAAATAAGTGTACTGAGCTCAGGAAAAAAAAGTTTATTACTTCTTTTCATATCTTAAGCTATAATTCCCTAAAATAGGACCCTTGTGAGTCGATACACTTGTTCCAGCGGCGTTCCCGTTCCTACCGGGAAGGCATCATCGGGAACCTCTCGACGACACGTCGTTACGGCCTCTTTAACGGCGTCCAAAGTCCCGTATCGCGTTCTTTTCAAACTCCTTTTTATCTTCGGGAACAGAAAGAAGTTCGGTGGTGTGTGGATCATTTCTGCAGTGATCCGCAAGTTGTGTCGCGATTTCCAAACGATTGAGTCTTTGATCATCACTGACTGCTTTCGGCACCAACTTTGCACAAATTTTTCGCATCTGTAATTGGTCCCTAATAATCTCGTGCACTATTGTTTTTGGCACATTACACTACCCTACTATCATCCGAACACAGACGACGATCAGAGTTCAGTAAATCGCGAACTTTTCGCACATTTTCGTCGGTGAGTGTCGTTGATGGGCGTCCAGGCCGTGGTTCGTCGTCGACCTCTTCTCTGCCCTCCACGAACATCTTGTGCCACCGAAAGATCATGTTTCTGGACATGGCTGACTCCCCGTAAGCCTGGTTAATCATACCGACAGTTTTGGTAGACGATTTCCCAAGCTTTACCGCAAATTTGATGGAATAACGCTGCTGCAAAAACATCGGCATCGCGTTCCGTGACGTAGGTCGAGCGTGGAAGTTCGCGTTAACAGAGCTCCTCACTACACCACAGCTCAGAGCCGACTGCCTTTTTCAGCGTGGCTTGCCAACATACCCCCTCCAATCGCAGCCCGTCAGAGCGGTGCTGGGTGCGCCTGGAGCGGCGGGAAAAAATCAGTACACTTATTTTCCGGACGAACCCTTATACACTATATGCATATATGTACCTTTCTCATTTTTTCCCAGAGCTCCGCTGCCATACATCATTTTTGAGATGTTATGGAGTTGCTAGTGCGCATACGCAGAAGACTGAATTGCTTTTTTTTTAAATTCAGCTCCTTCAGGCACGTACCATTCATAATTTCTTCAATAACTCACCAAATATCTGCCAAACCCTTTTTTGACATAAGAAATAAAAGAATATATTTTGCATTTGATATTGAGGTAATAGACTTCAGGAAAAAAGGAAAAGGGCACAGGAAATGTCATTACTAATGCGCCCATTTTTCAAGAAGCTCTCATCCTTTCCATTTGTACGATTATCCTTTCATTACCTTAATCGCGTGTTCTCTGCTCATTCCACTCGCTTTCATCTTTCACTTTTTATTGAAGAATGCACTCTAAAAGAGGTGACTGTACAAGTACTTTTTTGTCGAAATACTGATTACTGGCGTTCCTATTTGAATTGATCGTGGTAACTATTTTTACCAATTTATTGGTCTTAAAAATGGATAGGGTTTCCTGTTTTGTAATTTTTTAAATTTAATCAAAAATTATTTTTACATCATCGCCATCGTTTAGTCCAAAGTTTCTTCTTGACTGCAGAGCTCACCGGGTGCCAAGCCCTAGGAAGTGTATTTCACACGATCAACTCAGGGAAGCCATTTCATTCCCCCGTGCCGCCAGTAGTTTCCCCGAATTTTCTAGATAGTATGGCATTTTGACTTCAACTTTTGTGCAACAATTACAAGTTACAAACCATTGTTGACACATTTTCAACTATTATTTTTAAAATATTCATTGAAATCAGAATTAATAATGAATTAATTTCAACTTCCAAATGAAAAAAATTAATTTAATACAACCTATACTTTCATTTTAATCCATCATATTTAGTGACATCTTGAAAGCATGGGTCATGTTATATGCCATTTTGAGCAAGGCATACTAAAAACACATTACAGAAGCAAAGTCGAAACTTAGGTCCAACGAAATTGAAAAAAACGTATAAAATGGAAAACTGTAATTATTTCTTCACTCTATATTTTCAAATTAGTACCCATGGGTGGTGACCTAACACTCCCCGCCACACGCTCTTGCGACAGCAGATGGGGTATTATGTAGATGTAGAGAAATGACGCCATTATAGAGTATCTATCTAATGACAATGAATATTAGTTGTACTTTATCACAGACATTATCACGTAATCCACATTTCAACGAATATCCGTCATCGTCAGGTATCTTGTACCTGAAGATACTGGATTGAAATGAGCGCTACATTCTGTGGAAATTCAGCTAACATTTATTATCATTATGATATATTTCCACTTAGTGGAGTTGGGCTCAGTTACTTATAGCCGAACATATGTAATTGATAATAAGAATTGACGCTATTCTCGTTCCTTTGTGATTGACATTATGATTTTATTTTCTATTGCAGTCTATCAAGTTCATTTTTATCAGCCTGACCCCCTATTTATATTTATAAATTATGAAAATGTCAAGACCGAAGGGGACAAGTCATTTTCAGTGGACTCTTTCTTCAAACTCCGTAAAGGCTTGTCAGCCTCGGAGACGGGACGGGACTCCCTTTGTGCGATAGCTCGACGAGACAATGCAACTCTTCCGTCCTGCTTATCGCCCCTCGGGTCTCCTCCGCCTTTTCCTCCCACTTGGCCCTCCCACATATCCCCACTGGGCTCCCCCCCCCACCTATATTCCTATGCCCTCTTTTCTTTCCTTCCACACTCACCCCATCCACCAGCGCGACCCCCTTTGCACATTCAACTCTTAGAGGTAACAAGGTTTTGTCGTCGCCGCCCTTCCGCTCCGTCCGCCCTTTTAAGACCAACCCCCCCATTCCCGTAGCCATTGCCTTCCGCGTGTGAAGGTGCTCCTGGTTCATCTGCGCGAGGGAGTGAAACCACGAGCGCGGGTTTGCGTGGAGGGAGGGAAGGCAAGGGGTCATCCTCCGGTGGGAGGGTGAGGGACAAAAGGAGATGCGATGGACGGGGTCCATCTTTGCTCTCGTTCTCTGACGCGTGCATTTCCATCGGTCCCTCGTCCTTAATTCCATTTCATACTCCCACCCCCCCTTCCGCGGGGACGACGTCCGCGATCACGCAGTGATCACCACGCCCTGTGAATTCTGCGTATTCGGCGTAGGTGTGTCAATTGTATCACTCTTGCTGCGGTCGAAATTTCTCATCTTTGTTACTTTTATCCGTCCGTCTTAGAAAATGTTTGGCGAACGCGGTATTTTTCGAAGTCACTCCGTCAGTGCAATTTCCTGGCTACAATTAGCATTGAGGAAAGAAAAGGCTTCCATGATAGAGACTATGATACATGAGACTATGATTCCATAGACTATGATACACGAGAAGGCGAAGTGGAGTGGCTCGATACTCAGTCCATTTTGCTCGTTTTTTATTGGAATTTTATTACGATCACATAAATCGTTGGAGAAAGACGTAGTAGTCCAGTGAGTATAGGGCTGGGATACTGGCAAGAGGGTTTGATCAAACGTTCGGAAAAACATAGGTAACACAAAGAAAAGAATTAACCCTCCCCCCCTTCGACCTTGATGTATTAATTTTACCCGCTGTTAGGTATAGTAATAGGTGAGCTATACTCTTACCTGTCAATTAGCCTTTGGGTCGATAACTGAGGTTTACGACAGGGTTAATTTAAGTTAGGGTTATAGGGATAAGTGAACTTTGTAATTTATGTGCATCAAATTTCAAGTGTTTTTTATTTCCGCTGTTATCTGCTTGAGAAATCGGTTTGGCTGTTTTGCACTAGCCGATCGAATTCAGCAAATAATGTACTTATTGCTCTTTAAAGTATCCAACTATAGTAGCGATTCAGATAGAGCTAGGACCTCTCATAGTCGTTTTTCAAACTTAAGGTGTGGAAAAGTATTAAAGGACGGTATAATGAGGCTGTAACATGTTGGGGATGCTTGGGACGAGATCAAACTGTGTAACATCTTTCGCTGAATCGTATTTATCACAGCATTTAACGGAATTGTCAAAATTCGATAATTTATTATTCTGTGAAATAAAATGCCGAGTTACAAAATATTTGATGATAATTTATTAATATGGTGAGAAATAACTGTCTTGATCATAATTATGAGCATACTTTTAAAGGTGAATTAAATTAATTCAGTGAATTTAAAGATAAATTCTATGTCCATCGGTTTTTTTATTTTTAGTGCTGAACTCCAATAGTACATAATAGCATAATGCTTTTAAGAGACCATAACTGGATGCTAGATCATTGGTTGAACCATTAAATCAAACTAAAATGAAATGAATTCACAAATTTAGGGTTGATTCCGATTTTAATAATGAAAACTTTGTTGCAATTTTCCACAGTTAAAACTTTATTGCCGACCATGGTTTCGATACACTGTATCAAAGTTTTAACTGTGGAAAATTGCAACAAAGTTTTCATTATGTCTCGATTCCACAATATCACGCATGATTCTTCACTTTTCGATTTTAATAAGTTTAATCATTACCCTACTCTTCAAAGTACTTGGAATGCTAAATTGTTACGCTCCAAGCAATCGACGATTGTCACTAATATTCATCCATACAATACTGTGCACAGCTCTGTACAACAAATTAAGTTGCATACTCAGTTCTGGGACAAAGAAAATACCTACCAAGGAATGGAGAATAATAATATTGAAAGTGCTCAAGCGTTGATGAGCCTTTCATTTGCTCTAAAGACTCCTCCACTCTTTGATTCTGCCCAAAAATCTCGACTGGGGGAAAAGGGATAAGTGGAGGAGGGTGAGGGAAAGGTTTGTTCGGGACAATACCTTCTTCCTCCCAAATTTCCCATCTGAATATATTCCCCCAAAGAATTGGCGTTCGTTTTTCTGCCTCGGGGTTAGGAAAGGGGGCCAGGGGGAGGTGGGATGTGGAGAGGAGAGAGCGGTCGGTCGCTTTGTTTTTTGCGCTCAAACCTTTCCTCCTTCAACCCCTCCCCCCCGTTACCCCCCCCCCCCGGCCATCCTCCGTCGCGTGAAAATCAATTGGAAATATAGCGGATAACCAACCGAGGGAGAACTCTTTATCTCTCACGGGGGTTTGTGTTCCCTTTGTTCGCTCCTCGGCTTTTTAGTTTCCGCCTCTCCCTCTCTCTCTCTCTCCCACACTTATCCCCTTTCCTCCTGCTTCCCTTACTCTCATCTCTCGTCCCGTTCACAAAAAGAGAAAGAACCCTCCCCGCACCCTTCTTTCTCTCTCATCATACCCCCTTCTCTCTCCTCGGTTCTCTTAACGCGCCCCCAACCCCGAAAACACATCTCCACCCCCTCCCCCACGGCCGCCACGCCCTGTTATACTCTCCTCCTCCCTCTCTTCCTCTCTTCACCCCTCCTTGCTCTCCTCCCTCTTCCCCTCACACCCAGTCATCCACCCACGCCTCCACCTTTTCGTTCGGGAGGTATTTTAACGGCCCAAGACAAAGCCAATACAAGTAATATTTCATTTTTAATGGGTCCAGATTTTATCTCCGCGACCGCTGGTTTTTCGGGGGGGGGGGGGGAGTAGCGACTGGGAAGAGGGAGGTGGCAGGGAAGATTGGGGGTTGAGGGAAAGGAGAAGAGATCCCTCCCCCCGTCGTGGTGATTTTGATTCATGGATAAAGTACATGTTTACCTTTGTGATTAGTTTTAAGGAGGGACGGGGAGAGGTTGTTTGGTCTTAATCTCGTCTTTCCCTTGGAAGTGCGTTCCCGTTCGTTTTTTTTCTTTTTAAAGGAATTAATTCGCGGTGTGTGTGTGTGTGGGTGCGTGATTATCGGACGGGAGCAAATGCTACAGGGATCTGTTTAATTTTTGAGCAAACGAGTCTCTCTCTTTGCCAATGACTTCATCTGGGATGAATTATGTATCTATTGGGAGAAAATTGACTTTTTTGTTCTTCCCATCAGGGTTGAAAAGGTCTTGTTATGCGTCGATGCGCCATTATTAAATATTCAGTTTACAATTTTGGGAAAAGAAATTTTGCATTTATAATTTCATCTCACAGAGGACGTGTTGCATGAAATATTTTTATTAATCAAATGGTAGTGCATTTATTATTTCTGAAACTAAATTAACAATGAATACAAAATTTACAGTCAACTTGAGTATATACCTATCTATTTCATTTCTGTACTTGCGAAGGATTTGTCTTGTCGGATTAAATGGACCCATCAGAATTTAATATTTAAATATTTCCTTCTTTGCTTTTCGTTAGAGTGAAAAAAAAGACTCATGAAATATAAACCAATTATAAACATTTTTCAATGAATATTTTGATGCTGAAATAAGTAATCTGGGATGATGGAAAATATAATTTTTCTCCTCAAACAATCTCTGATCTTATGTTTAACGATTAAAAACCGCAAGTTAGTTTTTGCATTTTTTTTAGGGTAATACGTGCATGCTTATTGCGCTCTCTAGCTTGGGCAATGATATTTCTAATGTTTTCAAGACAAAGAAAACCAAAATTTGTACTGATGACGTATTAAAATGCTATTATCCAAAGATTTTTGCCATTGAAATGAAAAAGTAAAAGTTTAAAGTGAAGTTATAATCAAATATTTAGGGGGATACTGTACCGGAAAGTCGCGGACATGCAATGTTTTGTAAAAATGATATTTCTATGACCATAAATCATATTATATAAATAAAATTCAGTCGTATTACAAATCTTGTGCTTGATATATTAGAATGCTTATTCCTTTTAGCCGATTAACACTACGCACCCCGGTTTAATTGGGAATCGACGATTTAAACTTTTGCCAAGCACTCTTATTCAAAGTAACCAGTGGTTAGCCGTGTGAGTTCCTTGGGGCAGAAATAGGAATGTAAAATTAAAAATTAGAAATAACGCAAAATACAACGAACCGCACTTAATTATTATGCAAACGGCGAACACTACTTCCACTTTTTTTTCGGTCAAGAGGAAACGCAATGGCCTTGTCAAGTAAGGCTCTAAATAAATTAATTCAACCCCCATTGCGGGGCGGTGGGAGGAGATTATCCCCTAAACGACGCAAAAATAAACTTTTATGGAGCCAGCGCCTTCCTCTGGAAGCGGGTACACTTTTTATGCCCCCCCTCCTCCTTTGGGCATTTTACGATCGCTGCGAAATTTTCCACCGCATCACAAAAGACCCTATTTATCCAGTCTTCTCCCCCATTGAAATAAGGGCAAAAGTAGTCACGTACTCTCCAAAACGTCCAAGCCTTTATTCCGTGGGCAGAGAGCAGCAGCTGAGGGCCCAAGAGTTCTTTCTTCCCGGAATATCCTCCTCCTCCACACCACCCCCCCTTGGCCACACACACGACGCCCCTCCTCCTCCGACATTTACATCCACACCGCTGCTCCCACACCCCGCGCCACCGCCACCCTGCCCTCCCACCACTCCCCGCCCACCACTCCCACGTTTTCATTCCTCGCTCTTCTTCTGCGGGCTTAGGAGGCGACGGGGAGGGAGGGCGGGGAGGAGCCGAGAGGTGGGTGGTGGTGCTCGGAATGGGAGACGGAGGGGTGAGGGTTTGGGATGAGGAGCGGCCGGCTAAGAGTCCTGGAGGAGAGAGGGGGAGAGAGAGAGAGAGAAAGAGATGGAGAGCGATAGGGAGTAAGAAGAAGAGTAAGGGGATAAAATGTTTTCTCGTGCGGTCCGCTGTGATTGCGTGTCCATTCTCCCAGCCTATTTCCACGCCGAAGAAGCGGCCAAGGCCCTCGCCAACCCCCTCCCCTTCCCGGGCTCACGAAAATCCTCATCCCCGGAGCACGTCCACTCGCTTCCATGACCCCCTCCTCCCCCCCATCCTCCTTCCCCGAACGTCCCTACGTCGCCTCTCTTCCACCGCGCGAGAAAAAGCCTCATTTCCCTCGGCTCCCTCCTTCGCTCGGAAACCTCAATCCCCTCCGCTCGCAGCTACTTTCCTATCTTTCCTCTCCTCTCCCTCTTTCTCTCTCTCTCTCTCTCTATCTATCTCCCTTCCCACTTCCCGTTAAAATCCGAAACCTTCCCCACCTCCTCCCTTCCTTCCCCACTTTTGTTACCCATCCCCCACACCGAATATACTCCTCCTTTGAGCAACCATTCTCCCTCCCCTCCATAACGAAACCTCTTTCCACCCTCACTCTCCCCCCCCTGCCTTTATCCAACCGGATTCCCTTAAAAACACAACCTGCGAGAGGCCCCCAAGCTCCTTTTCTCCTCCCCTTCTTCCCCTCACCCCATCCTTCCCACCCTCCCTCTTCCCTCCGACATCAACTCTCCATCCCCCAACCCACCCCTCCCCAATCCACCTCCCCAACCTCGCAGGCGGACGCACCCTCTTCAACTTCCTCCGCTGGACGTCCGAATAAGCTTCCCTTTTCTCCCAATCCCTCGCCTCGCCCCCCCCTTCCCCTTCTTCTATCCCTTCCGACCCTTCCCCTCCCCTCATGTCTTTCCCTTCTTTTCCTTTGCCGGACTTCTCCACAACCCACCCCTTTCCAGAACCGCTCCCTCCCACCACAGCGTCCGACCTACCCGTCCCCCAACACCAGGGGCCAGGGCTATAAGCCTTCCCTATCTCGTCCCCTTATTCCCGCACCAGTCGCCTTATTCCAAAACACTCCTTTTCTTACGTTAACATCCGAGCGTTATCCTACCAGTAAACAAAAACGGTGCGGGCAACGGTTATTGGGGCGAATTCTCGGCTGGAACAGGGGAATGTTTTATCAAAGAAGGGCAAACATTGCTTCGTGGAAGCATGGAGAAAGGTGCATGATATTAGGATTAGCTTCTTGATCCGATTAAAAAATGTTTTTAAAAAGTTTCAAATATGGAATTTTTTCGACATATAATATTCCACAGCAATAATTAGCATGAACCAAAATTCGTCATTCCAAGTTCGTGATTAAATAACTTGAGTAAACACTGATCTAATTTACCAGACTTTTTCAAAATAAAAAGACAATTATACCATAAAATAAATCATCATTAACATGATATACACGTAGATATACTGTCTTAAATACTAAACAATGTCTTCTATTTAATAAACGCATCTGTGTGGTTAGGACCTGTTACATGCTTGAGATTCACATTTACTTTTTAGTCTCGATAGATTTTTAAATAGCCTTCGAATGATAAGGCATACTTGTACTATGATAGGGTAAAAATGATGGTTAATATGATGTGAAGTACATAACCTATGTGTATACCACATTACTATTTATCCATCGCTATCAACTTAGATTTTACATCACATCGAGACTAGTTTCTTCCAGAGGCATTGCCACTATTCTATCGCTCCTTGGCCCTTTCCATTCCGCCTTCCCTGTCCTAACTACACCTCGAAAACGGCTCCCCTTCTTCCAGTACCCATTCCCTCGGCTTTCCCTCCAGCTCCTCCCTCCGTCATTTCCGCTCAACCCACCCTCCCCCGTCATTCCCCTCCCTGCAACCAGCGCCTTTCGTTTTCTTCCCTTCTCCACCATTGCATTCCCTCTCCCTCCCTTTTCTTATTTCCCTCTCGCCACGTCCCCTCGTTTCCATTCTTTCATCCCCCATCCCCAAAGCACTCCTCTACAAGCAACATCCCCGACCCAACACACCCCCTCTCTCTCCGTCTCCATCCCTCTCCCTACGCCTCCACCCTCCTTTCGCACCAGCCCTTCCCCTCATTTCAGCTCTTATTTCCTTCCCCGCGCCTCCGATCCCCTGCCCCCCCTCCCACACCCTCGAAACCCCTCCTCTCTCCGACGCACACTTTTCCCCCGCTGCTTCGTTTCCCCCCCGCCCCGCACCCCCACTCCTCGGCCTCCCCGCTACCCCATCCCTCTTTCCCGCCTTCCAGACTCTTTCTTTCTTTTCTTGGGCGAAAGTGGGCGGCGCAAGCGTCAAAGATGGCCGCCGTCGACGCCGGAGACGCGCTACCCGTGCGCCGTGGTAAGGTTCTCTCTTCCCACCCCCACCCTTTCCTCCCGAACCTCCTCCCCCTCCTTTCTCGGCCCTTCCCCCCCCAACTCTCCCCTTCTCCCTCTTCTCCTCTCTTGAAGACTAAGGGGTGAGAGTTGTGGGGTGGGGATAAGGAGCCAAAAGGGAGGGGTAGCTCTGCTCCTCCTGTTTCTCCCCCTTCCAGGCGATCCAGGAACCCCTTTTCACGCCGTGGCGTCCACCCTCCCTGCGTCCGTGTTCCGAAGGTTTCCTTCTTGCAGAAGGACTACCCACGTCCATCTCGGTCGTCGTGGTCACCCTGTATCCATTACCTCTTTCGTATTTGACTCCTCTTTCTTCCCTTCGTCCCGCACCTCATTCCCTGTTTTTGGCACTCGTTCACGGCAGTGTCCATCGCCCGTCCGCCTTTGAATCGTTTGCCTTGATCCGAGGAAAACCCAATGATGCCGTCGTTTGGGTTGTCGGGGGGGAGGGGGGGGTAGGATGAGCGAGGCGCCGGTGGAGCTTCGCGGGTCGCATCGGCAGTTGCCAGCGATTAGCAGGACGCCGGCGGCGGCATTCGCCCATGGCTACTCGGCTCTCCGTTTAATTTACGCCGAGCTTCGCGGATAAGAACGACTGTTTAAGAAGTTAACGGAGCGAGTAAAAGAGCGGGACGCTCTGTTTGTCACAGAACACTTCAATGAAACCAGCGTTTCACTTAAATGCACGCACTTTCCGTCGATATTGACGCAAGCAGTTACTGAATTACCTTTTTGTTCAAATATTACCTTTCTTTCCGATGCCTTAACTAAAGTATGATGCAAACCACTCATTGGCTGTAGCTTTGCTCATTTACTAGCACACTGGTAAGTTATATGCAAATATATGTTTGCCATTTCTAAAATTACGCTTAAATATTTTCACGGGCGAGACCTTTGTGGCCATTTGTACATTTTTATCCAATTTTAGTGGTTGCAAGGTTACAAGCATTGCTGAGTGAATTGGAAATTCAGTGCAATAGATATGGGATGAGAATCAATATTAATAAAAAAAAGGTTATGCGATTTTCCAGAACGAAAAAAGCTAAACTAAACATTAAAATAGGAGGGGAAAAAATAGGGCAGGTAGAACAGTTTACGTATCTCGGACGTTTTTTGGATCAACGCGGTCGAAGTAGTAGGGGCGTAAGGAGAAGAATTGCGCTAGGCAAAGAGGTTTTTCACGAGGAGGAGGGAGTTGATGAAAGGGACTTTGAGCAAAGATGTTAAGATAAGAGTCATAAAAACTTTGATGACTACGGCGCAGAAACGTGGTCACTGAAGAAGGAGGATAGACGTAGATTAGAGGCTTTTGAAATGTGGGTATAGAGAAGGATGGAGAAGATTAGGTGGACCACAACGAAAACAAATGAGGAAGTACTAGGTATGGTGGGCGGGGAGAGGGATTTGTCGGGAGAAATCCTAAGGAGGTAGGAAAAATGGATGAAGGGTGTGTTGGTCGACAATGGAATGTTGTAGACTCTAATAGAGGGGAGAATATTAGGCAAACGAGGAAAGGGCAGGAACAGGTTTGGGATGTTGGACGAGTTGAAGGGAGAAAGGAAGTTCACAGAGATGAAGAAGGACTTAATGTAATGTAGGTTGTTGGATTGTGTTTTATTAGGAGTCACAAAATATTTATTTGGTAGTTGTGTCCATCCAAAACCCTGGGGACAAAACCCAATTGTTTAAATCCTAAATATATTTACAGTTTACACATTGAAGAAGCAGGTATTTCTCATAAAAGCAGAATTTTTATGACAACCGTGATCGTCGTTTTCGTAATTTTCATATATTCTGTCAAATACATAATAAGTATATGCACATTATTATGTTTGGATTCCCCGATACCTAAATTTGCGTTAATATTTGTGGTCATAGATGCGTATGACAATGATAGAAACCCATGCTTTTATTCTTTCTGCAAGATAGCTTTATGCCATTTGAGAAAGACTTGATATCGAAAATTGATATATTTTTCTTGCAATTGCCGCTTTAAATTGTGGCGCGAGTATTTTTATCGATCATGGAAAATATTGTTGGGTATATTCAGCGACCAAAAGTTAAATTCTATTTTATCTACTTCTGAGCTTTGCACTTAGAGTCATTTACAGCTTAATAAGTTCTTGAGTGCGGAAGAAATAATTGAGTCAAGAAATGTACCTACTTCGTGTTTATACAATGTATCGTTACAGTAATATATTCATCATAATTGTGATATGAAAAGTCTTATCTTTGTATCTGGAGTTCAACTAATATTACCATATGTTTTTATAGAAATATTCCATATATTTGAATACTAATTACATGCGATACTTATTTTACTCTAACAGAATAAACAGATGAAATGGTAAACACAAATTCCATACGCTGTTAAGAATAGAGAAACTTGAACTGAATATAGTTTCAGAACTTAACATAAGATGTAAGGAAATATGATGATAACTTTGTTTGGAGGTCTGAATACTGAACATTTCTACTATATTTAAGGATGGTACTTGAAGTAAACTCCTTTGCATTGCACTACACTATGATATACGGACAAGATATGCTAATATAGCCTTTTGTTGTATAGCAGCCAAAGGGTCACAAAGTAAATACTACTTGACAGATTAATGAGATTAATCTATTCGTACATACCATAGTGAATGTATTATCCGTTCATTACATTTTTGCAAAGAGGTAATTTATATTTCATTATGAGAGGATATATTTTGATTCCCAGGCAATTTTTATCACATATTAAACAACATGCAGCTTCAGTGATCAAAAAGGTAATTTCTATTTCATTTTCCTCTGAGTTTTGCAATTGAGTTAGTTTCAGCTTATATTTTGTTTTTCACGGCAAACATAATTGATTCAACAAATATACTTACATCCTGTTGCATTTATCTCTCAATGCTCAAAATTTTACTACAGCTGAAGTTTAAAACAAATGTAGACTATTTTCTTGAAATTTAATGGCTAAAATGGCTTAAGCCTAATGTTTTTTAATATAATGAATCGTTAAATTAATATATTCATCAAAATTGAGATATAAAAAACCTATTATTTGAAGTATATGAACGCATGTACATGAAATTATTTAGAAGAGCATTTTTTAAACTTTAGTGGAGGCTTTATATATATATATATATATATATATATATGTATATAAATAATATATAATTTTATGCTTGTTGCTGAAATTACAATTAAAATTATTTATTTTCGATTCCTTGGAGTTTGATGAAGGAGAACTTGATAGTGCAAGGTTACTAATTGTTGTTCTTACCGATAAAAATGCATGTTATGAATGTCTGTGAGTGCACTCAAAAGGGTTTAAATAATGCAACAATATTATTAATTGAAATTTTGTTTTTTATATTACAGGCATAAAGTTTCCTCGGCCCTATCTTTCACTTGTATTTGTTTTAATAGCACTCTGATTAGTCAAATGATTGTTGGCAGTTAGAGAACATGTTATTTTTAAATAAAAAGTTTAAAGAAAGAGCTTTCAGATTTTCATCATAAATTGTGAGAATGTCGGAAAAGAAAAAAACTTTGTTCTTCCATATATATATTTTATTATTCACGACCTAGGTTTCGACTTAAAAAGTCATCATCAGGTGGGATTTTTAAGTCGAAACCTAGGTCGTAAATAATAAAATATATATGTGAAAGAACAATTTATTTTCTTTTCAAACCATTCTATAAATTGATAGCCCATAATATTTATAGTTAGTTGCCGATTAGTATGTAAAAGCATTTACATACGAATGTGAGTGGAACAAAGCATGCTCACTAAACAATTGTCATATATATGAGAACATTACTGATAAATATTTATCAACTCAAATTTGTTGCGCTGCTTACATTTTATGGTTTAGAATAGGTTAATGGGTTGGGGGCTGATCGTTCAGATACGGTGATGTTCCAAAATCTCTCTCAAGGCTTTCTCGGCTTATGGACGCTTGCCAGCACCATCGGAGTAAATGGCGTTATTTGAAGCTTAATGACATGTTGATGAGCCTTGTTGTAATTTTATGATGCAAAAAGACACGCTTTGGCGCGTTATCAAATTTGGCAACACAATTTATGCCCCATTACGAACGCCATTTGTGAAAATGAATCTCTACGAATAATATTTACAATTCATGCTCTCTGAAGATATGATTTATTGGTACTCATCTCTAATTAAAGAAACCGTTAACAGCCAAACTATTTCTATTGCAATTCTGAGCGTCATTAATCAAATATTGTATTGGCAAATATAAGGTTATGGAAACAGCTATAATATACTCGCAGATGCTATCCTAGTAATGTTTAGTAGACAAAATTCCGCACTGGGAAGGTAATATTAACCCTGTGACGCATATACTCATTAAAAATCTTTAATTACTGGTAGATATCTTTAAATGTGGTAGCTCAAAAAATATATTTCAATTTCATATATATTTATCATTTATTGGAGATCAAAATAAATTGAATAATCAAAGTAGATTTAAGCAACTATATGCCATACGAAAAGCCTTTAAGTATGAATATTTGAAGCAAAGACTTTAGACTGCGTCTATTAACTGAACTTATATACATAGACTCTAAATCCACGTACCAATTTATGTTCATGGAACGGTGTAAACCGACAAAGTGAAAGTGAGACAATCATGTGAAATATGCGAGTTTTTATTTCATTTTCTTATGGAAGACTTTTATCAGCCTGTTTCCAAGTTTTACCAATGGTAAGATTCTCGTATTTCGTTTCGACTGGAGAAGCGCTCATCCAAAATATTTTGAATGTATTTATTCATTTCAATCTATGCTAAATTGTTTTCTGAAAGCCTACTTGCGATTTTTTTTACGATTTAAGGTCCTAGAGATATGTTCAAAAGGTAAATAGTATGGTTTCCGTGTACAATAAGGTCTCATTTTGAAAACCGTATATTTTGTAGATTGTGATTCCGTTTCCGAATTGTTTTAATAATGGTAAATATTATATAGTATTTTAGATTTATATTCTTGAATGATTTTCCTCAGCTAAATACTAGAAGATCATAAATTATGGAAAAAATGAACTTAATCTCATGAAGCTGGGATGAGTATACATTATGGTTTCGTGCGATAGAACAACTGTTTTTCCATTTAATTAATACGGGGATCCCTAAAAGGGCAATTACTTATTAACACTTCCACATACACTTTTGGGAGATATGACGCTGTCTGAGAATAAGATGGAATGCAGTTTAGGAGTTAGTCTCTTGAACTCCTTGATATATATGTTCGGCGGTTGAAGTAGGGGTAAGAAATTGCAAGGAGGAGGCGAATGGTATCTAAACAAAGATGAATACCACCTGGCAGGCATGTTTTACTAGTTCTGAGCGAAGAAAGATGAATGCAAGCATGCCTCTTAATATTTCAGCCTTGTTCGCCAGCTGTGAGCGGTTCATCCAATTATTTCAATATTTCACTTGGATAAGAGGAATGGTCTCGTGTTAAACACGTGTCAAGCAGGGTAATAAGTCAGCTTTAATTTTAAATCCTGAAAACTCATCTTATTGTCACAAATTTCAAGAAACTGCGGGAGATACCGCTACAGTAATTTTTAATGAAGTCATTCGCTAACATACATTTCATTGCAACAATTTCAGAGGGTAAAAATCATTTGCCTTGACCGGGATCCCGGTCTGTTGTTGTAATTATTGTCACAATTCTCTACCGGAATTAAATACTTTAATGCAATCTTAGATGAAATGTGCCGATAGTGATTTCATTTTACTTGAGTTTATAAGGAAAAATTAGTTTTTCTTTGGGCTTTCAAATTTAATTTAGCGATTCATATCTCAATCCTCCATTAAAATGTCTCAGTCAGTACAGTGAATTCTTCCGTAATGTCAATTTGATTATTCTAAATCGTCAGGAATGGCCCAAATGAATTTATAGAAAAATATTTGTACGGTAGAAGTTGGGGGAAAATCTAGATAGTCTTTACTGCACGATTAAATTGAATAGAACAATCATGAACTGTTAATTGTTGCCCTTGGTGGTTACCTATCCTCTGTACCAATTCTGGAGTTGATTGATTCCAATGGAGACATTAAGTGATTGAGTCCGTGAGAAGCCCAAAGTTACATTTTATTGTTGAATGGTGAAATGAGCTCCAGTTTAGGTCACACGCCGCACTTGAGAAAGTTCTGGTGACCAAAGCAGCCGAGGAGCTCTTTATGAAACTAAATCACCGACGTGTTGACCAAACAAATGCTTAAAATATGTGATTTATCCATTGTCCCCCCCAACGGCACGGGTTTTCCCCTCATTCCTCTCAACCCCCAACCCCCACCCCGTCCGCGTGGTGGAAACGAGCCCGCTCGTGCGGACACGCCGCTTTTCCATTGCTCGCTTAATTTTTCGTCCCCTTTCCAGAAAAAAAGGAGGGTGAGGGATCGGGGCGAGGGGTGGAGTGCACGCGTAGTAGGAATGCGCCCTTTTCCAAAACCCAAACTCACGGAGGCAAGTGGAAGAAGTTGGGGGAAAGAGATCGCATCTGCTCCCGTGTGTCGCACATCCAGGGAATCGGAGGAAAGGGGAGGAAGGGAGAGGAGGGATACTGGTACGCACACACGCGTGAAGGTAGACCTCGTCTCACTCGTCCCGCCGAGGTGTGTGTGCCCCGCTCCGTGCCGCGCGTCCCTACCCTCTCATTCTGTGACCCCGCCTCCTCTTCCCTCACCGTCCACCTCCACATCGCCGACTCCGAAGCAAACCAAGAGTGGCGGACGCCCCAGAGTAACCGAGCGGCTGATCCCTCCTCCTCCCTCCCGCCGCACACGCCCCGGGATGGAGGGCGCGCACCACGCTCGACTCCCACCATTTCCTCGCGTCTCTCCTCTCCTCCCTCGGCCTCTTTCCCACCCTCCTCCCGTCCTGCCACTCATCCTCGTCCCCTCCTTCCTCGGCCCTTCCCTCTACACGGCGAGTGACGCGAGCTCATCGTTCGTGTACGTATTGCATGGAGATTTTGCGAACGATGAATTTCTCCAGGTACAAACACGCACATGCCGAAAAATATACATTCAGTATTACTACCTTTTTGAAATATTTCTCTTCTCTTCGACTGCTTTTGTTTTAGGGTACATAATCAAAAGTCAGTTTCCCAGGAAAAAATAAGGATTTTAATTTCCAGATTGATGACAAGTCTCCCTCCCCTTCAGATCGACGTTTATTGTCAGTTATTGGCATATAAATGGTGTGAGTACAACCGAATATAATCCTCTTCATTCTTTTGTGAATGTTGCTCATAATGGCCGTGACTATATTTGCGAGTATGCTGCTGGAAAATACTTTAGATATCAGTGTAGGTATGTGCAACTCCGAATTGATCTTTATTCAATTAAATTATATCGAAAATTGCCTTTGCGGAGAGTAAGTGAAACAAGGAGAATAAATCAGTCTGAACCTGGAATCCATGTGCTGGTTTTCCACACCATCTGAGCGTGTAATACTTTACTTAAGAGTCACTCATATGTCTCGAATATAATATAATTTTTCTTGCTCTTTTTCAAACCAGAGTTTTTTGTCATCAAACTTTCTCACGCCCACGTCAGGTCAAGGCGGATATTTGGAAATAGTGGTAATATTTTACCTACTGACCGTTCATAGCCGGTCATTCATATTTTTATCAATAGAAATAATTTTCTTTACTTAATGGCGTAGAACAATACTCTACAGTAAAGGTTAAAGTAAATGGAAAACATTACAAACTGCATACAGATAAATGGACAGTATTCTTTCTACATGTATCAATAATAATGGAATTAAGAGGATATGTGGACACAAATACTCAGGCATGAATAAATTAAATTTTCAGCATTTTGATACCAAGGCCATAGCAGAAGGAGGTCTTCGAGCTTAGTCAAAAGCATTGACATCTATCCATGAAAGTACTTTGCCTTCATCTTATTACGCCGGAGACGCACTACGTTATGTACTTTAGTGCCGGAGAACCTCTGTATTCTTCACGGAGCAACAATGCGACCCGTGGCACACCGCTGTTTTCTAACTGCGACACGGTGTAAGGTCTAATACGGTCTGACGGTAAGGTCTAAACGGTACTGGCTAATGAAAGGTCTTTAAAAACCGCTCCTGGGCCAAATTTCGCCCCAAAAATGATCGAAATCTCATAAAATTAAATGAGTGGAGGCACTTTTATCCCGCCCATTCTCTTTATCTTCGGTCTTTTCCTTTTCTCATCCGCGTAGACGCAGCTTTCTCAACTCCTCCTGCCTTCGCGCTCCCCAGAATGACTTTCATCCCACGGAACCCGTCCCCTTCCACTCCCCTCTCCCACTCCCCTCCTCTCACCCCATTTCCCACATTCAGCCCCTCACGCACACAAACACGCGCGCACGCACACACACACACGCAAACACGCAACTCGGGGTCCTTCGGGGGCCGTCAAGAATCCTGCCCCGGGGAAGACCTTTCCAAACCCTTTTCCCGCGTGGAGACAGTTTCTCTCACGTTTCCCACACTCTTTTTCTCCTGGCCCTCTTCACGCCACGGGAGTTTGTGGGGAGGGGTGAAAGGGGGACTAAGGAGGGAGGGTTCAGGCGGCTGGCCAGTGTCCGGTTTGACCGGCCCCTCGGGCGGGTTAGATAGAGGACGTCCTCTCGGACACACACTACAATTGTCAAAAAACCTGACCCTCCCTCCCCCATTTCTACTCCTCACTCCAATTCCCTCATTCCCCCATTCTTCTCCTCTCCCCCCCACACCCTCCTCGAACCCTTAGCAGGAGCCTCTGTACCCTCCTTTCCTTTCTCCACCGCCACTACCCCTTGCGCCCCCCTTCTCCTTCTCGCCCTCCTCTTGACAAACCCTCCATCCTCTTTTCCCCGTCCATTCCTGGTAGCCAGAGCCCCTCGAAAACTCTTTTACCCCTTCTCCGCTCCTCTCCGAACTCTTTCACCTTCCACATATCCTCCCCTGACTGCCGCCATCGTTTTCCTTCCCTCGGTTGCTTGCGCCTGGGCACCCCTCCCGCATGCCCTGCCCCCTCCCCCCCGCTCCGTTAATACATTTCGGGTCCCTTCCCCCGCTCTCACGCAGTATTTCACGTTCCCAGACAGTTTCACGTGGAGGATCGGGAGAGTTGACGGTCGCGGGTCCACGCCGGAGCGAGAGGAGTTGTGGCACTCGTGAGCCATGGGGTCGTCGGGGGTTCTTCTTCTCATTCTTTGCTCCTCCGGCCTCCCTCTCCAGACATTTCCTTCGCCTTTCCCGGTCTGTACCCTTCTCCGCGAGGAGAAAATGGGTTTCGGACGAGATAATACAGGCTCACGGTATTTTTTTTTTTAGATTTTCGCTCGACTCATGCTGATGAGATTATATTCAGAAGGTGGCGAGGACATTTGTAAAAGGGTGGTGTAGAACGTGGCCTAATTACAAATTCGTTTTTAAGTGGGCCCTAGATTTCTTCCCAAACGATAATATTTATAGATGCCTTTTCACGTACAGTGGTGGAGTCAAACTTTCAACAAGGGCGGGTGGTGTTCTTTCTGAATGGGAAGTGCTTCATTCACTAAATTGAGTTACTTTTTTTCGGAGAATGCCTTTTTTTAGCCATAATTTACTTTTTACAGTTCCAAGGCCCTGATTTGAATTAAACTACTGACTATGAAATTGTGACTCTTTGCAATTACATGAATATAGGGCTTGTTTTAAGTGTATTTTGCCGAATTCCTCGGAGCATTCGGTTATATACAGCAGTACAGGCAAACAAACCTGGTACACTCATTCATTACTTCCTGTTAAGCTACGGAAATTAATGCATAGTAATAAAATTAGCATCGAAATTATCGTCGCTCTTCTATTAATGAAGAGAATATTTTTAAAATTATTATTTTGTGACTTTAGAAAATGATACTTTATGTATTCAGTTGATGGAGCTTCTTATTTAAAGTTCATATTAAACAATATTAAATTGCACTAATTTTGAATCTATACGATAGCTGTCGATTATTTCCATTGGACTTAATTGACAAAAAAATTACGTTTTCCCGGATAAATATTTAAAAATATTGAACATAGATGAAACTGTGAATATTTTTCTAGATTTAAAACAACAACATAAATCTTACAGTTAGGGCGTTACTTTCTTGTAAGAATGGTATAGTATATTTTGTTGGCTACGTGCCATGTTAGTTTACTTATAGAAATAAATATTTTAAGGATGACGGCCTTGATTATTGATGATGAACAAGGAAATATTTCCTGTTAGCATAACCCTAAATTCTTATTTATGGTGAATAAAATTGCTGGTAAACATTCCTTACTCTTAACTTTAGGTACTTTTATGGAACCTAATGGGTTTCTCTCCACCGTTGTTTTCCCATCGATCCCTATTGGCGAAAATGACCTTAGCTGTCGGTTGCCTCCCATAAAACCTACTACTACTCTCTAGCTTATACTTTTCTCGTGGTCATTGCAAGCGTATTTGCGAAGGTATTTCCAGCAAATTTGCGTGTATTTGTCTATTTTTGTGTATTGTGTATTTGTATATTTGTGTGTATATGTCTATTTTTGCATGAAGTTTATTTTTATCAAACTTCCCTATATAAAAAAAAACCATAAACACAGTAATCAACCCGAAGGTCGGTTTAGTAGGTGATGGTAGAGCTTACTCATGTACCAAGCCCTATACGGCGTGTGAATATTCACACATCAGGGTAGGGGGGCCAGTTCCTTTCCCTGTGCCGGTTATGGTTTCCCAGGAAAATGTGGTACCCGAAAAATCAACTAGCTTGGGTGGAGCTGCAGGTGCCCAAAGTGCCTTGCCCGGGAATCGAACCCGGGACCCTCCGGTCAGCAGTCCAACGCTCTACCCGCTAGACCACCGCGACCCGCACTTCCCTATATATGTAGCATGAAATAAGCTTTTAAATTATCGTTTTAATATTTCATTTGAAGAGCCATTAAAAAAACTGAACTTTGGCAAGAGCTATTTTTATATTCAATCAATTAAAATGAATACGGGAAAAATCATACATCATTTTTAAAATTGATTACTTCATTATATACACATTCTGTTGGATGCACCCAAATTTGATCCTGATAAAAATGGCAAAGTAACCAACAGCGTTATACGAGTGGCATAATTCCCATCGTTTTTTTGCGTTTTCGAATATTTTACAATGTTTATAAATAAATACTATGAAAAAATTTATATTCTGCGTCATTGGTGCCTCAGGGGAAAATAACAGTTTTGTCAAAAAATAGGTTAAAAAACGAGGCAAAAAAAAGGAGAACGAGGATCGTAAAATGCGTGCTATCTTTGTTATCATTTAACTTTTAGCATAAAAAAACAAACCCAACTGTGATACATAACCAAGGTTGGTGAAGAGAATATTTTTTGCAAACACGTAAAAATTATTATTTTTGGACCCTTAAAAATACTAAAATAATTTGTTTGGGTTACGGAACTTTTTGGTCAAACTTGAAATTAACAAATTGCAAACTTTTCTGAAAATTTCCAACTCATTTTTCACCGTGGCATTATTTAATTCATGACCCCTCGATACCAATACCAATGATTCGAATATTTTTTCCCTGCATCCATTAAATAATCTTACTTTAAATATGGCGTCCAGATAGGTCTCTGTATTCACTTGTTCTCTGCATTCACTTAAATCAATATATTGGTACTCACGCTTTCGGAGCCATAGGTTTTTAGTATTATAGAGATTCAGGATTTATAAGTAATGCAATGAACGTGCTGTATTTTTACTTATTTATCATTCAAGATTAAAGAGGTAAGAATTATAAAATTATCAAATTGCTTAAGCCGTTCGGTCGTCTTAATTAGCTCATTGTCATCTCCAATTCATGCACATAGACCCAAAGATAGAACTAACTTAACAACTATTAAATTATCCAAATTCATATTTATAATAACTTTCCTCGAAATAATCTAGGTTATTACTTATACTTATATTATACCCTAATAGTATACCCTGTACATACTTGAATATTTACCTCTGTACTGCTTTGACATACTTTTAGGCTTATCCTTATTTATTTAAAAGAGTACGAAGTACATGGGCGTAAGTTGGCCATACAGTATATTTAAGAAATATCCTATCATGTTTTATTTCTAGTTGATCACGAAAAGTAGAATAAACGAACTTACTACGCAATCTACGCATTACCCTGATTCAAAGAAGTTGCAAAAGTATTCACATGCAACAACTTCAATGATGATTACATTTTTCATTCACAAAGCAGACATTAGCATTCCTTTTTTATTTGAAAAGAAAAACTTCATTTAGCAGATACGCCGGTAAAGTACCAGTTCTTGTTTCAAAATAAAAACTGCTCCAAATTTGTAATTGTCTATTAACTGATATTTTAGAGCGATCAAAGCTGTTTTCGATCTTTGCACTTACCTAAATTCTTTCTTTTCTAGGTCCGATCTTTTGTCATATTAGCTGATTAATGCAAACACTTAGATTTTAGGAAGGAAAACCCAATTTTTTGCATACCTATGTGGTAGAAGTATAAATACGTGTAAACCTACATTCATTGTTTTCAGAATGCAGATCCCGTCAGTGAGCGTTACTCGTTGATGTTTTTGCAGGGTGCTCTATGAAGTATTTAATCCATTCATTTAATAGTTGTAAAGTGTAGTTTTTTAGTGTCGCACTTGTTGGGGCACGCAAAAAAAACAGTCATGATACGTATGCTTTTCGTATTTTTATTTTAATTTTTAACATTAATTGTCAATAATACGCTGCAAATTTTAAAGACTACGTCACCAAGGAAACTACTTGGAATAATTTTCACTGCAAAAAGAAGTCTGATTTTTCTAAAATGTATAGAGAACTTGATTACAGAATTGATGAGCATTCTTACACTTAAAAATAATTGTATTGGTTAGTGAAAATAGAAAAATTGCTAATAATTTGTATACCAGCAAACTATGACACAATAATAAGAAGAATAACGTGGAAAAAATGGAAAAATGTAATACTGTATTGTATTATTTCGCATAAGTAACTCCCATGCCTTCACATACTCTCTGAAACTCTCGATTTCAGTGAAATCTTGCTTTCATTGATTAACGACCGTAGCAACGTTCATTGTACATTTATATTGATTTCAGGATCAGGGTCTGTCCTCTGCAAATTGGACTGTCTACGTCATCGAATCTTATGTTTCCAAATGGATGTTTGAGTTCCATGTTTGTGAATGTATTTGAACAGGAATTATCGATGGTTGATTGGATTTTTTATTTTGAAGGTTACCTATAAGGCTCAAAACTCTTTTTAGCCATCAGAAATCACGTTGGAAAGTATTGATCATGACTTACTGTTCGGATGAACTCGGGTAACCTCATACATTGTACTCTTTAAACATATTTGTAACAGTGGTTATATATCCTACTAGTTTTCTGCTATTCATCGGGTAGCGTCTTTTTAGGGTATCTTTGATTAAATTTAAATTATGGTTAAGCGTTCGGAGAAGTATTTTCAAGAATTTTAAGAACACTAAACGGTCAAAGAAATTAATATGAGTAAAAATTGATATCTTCATTTGTACCTCAATTTCCACTAGTACCAAGGTGTAATGTCCCATTTTATGGTTAATTGAATTTGGAGTATGCGCAAGAAAGTGCATGAGCGAGGCTTTCATGGAGATGAAAATATCGTTGCCCTTCATGCAACAAAATATCTTCTCAAACTACTCATTAGGGTCTACCTGCCAGTCCTTATTTCGCGATTGTTATATTCCTGAAGAATATTTTTCCCGGTCCTTTACTTTCTAATAAGGATCTCCAAAAGGTAGAATGCCAAATAACCTCTTTCATATCGCTTCTACTTCAACTCGCTCGCTTAATCAGCTCCTACTTCTTGGAGTCGTTCACATACCCGTCAGATATGAACGAAAACTGCGGTTCATCATATCTTTGAGTATGTTGATACATCATATTTTACTCATTGATGGAATCCATCGGTGACGAGACAAAGCCTTCTATTCGGGTGGTATTGGAACTCTTGGCCAACCTGGAGAGGCGCCCGGAGCGGGAGGGTGCCGATCGGCGCTGCGTGTCGGGGCGGGGATCCCACGCTACTCGCCCGGCGAATGCACCCGCACTAGTGGGCGATGCACTCTGCGTAGTGGTGGCCGAGGAAGGGACCACCGGGGGAAAGGGGGGGGGGCGTCACGGACGGGGAGGTGGACTGGTGGGGGAGGTGGACGAGAGGAGAGGGTGGAGGGCACAAGGGGTGCGAGGCGGGAGGTTGCCATAGTGAGAGAGGCGAACACACTGGAGAGTCGAGGCTTTGGGGGTCGGGCCCTTTTTGGGGTTATGCTCGCATTTCCCGCCACCAAACCTCCCCTCTCGCCTTCCTCCACCGTAACCATTCGCCTCATCCCCCACCACTCTCACTTCCTCCCCCAGCCGCTTTTCCCCCCACTTTCCCGCCACTCCCCCCTTCCCTTAGGACTGTCGAATCAAGAGAATCCGGAATTGTGACGATGCACGCGGTCAGACCTTCCCCTCCACCCCCTTGCTCCATGCCCTCGCACCTCCCCCCTCTAAACCCCCAAAAACTCACCCCACCCGCTTCCCGATTCACGGTCAACCCTTTCCACCGGGTCCAGCCGATCCTTTTCCCCGCCGCGGAAACCCGAAGAATACTTTCAGTCTCACAAATGGACCGCGGCGGACACAAAGGCAGGGGGCATCCGATTCTTCCGACAGGGAAAGTATCGTCCAGTTTGAAAACCTCTTTCATAATATCCACTCCTCTCCCTCTCCATTCGAAACCATATTTTTTTTATCTTCCTCACCGTCGTCCAATGTGAAAACCAGTCCCGGGAATGGAAAACTTTCCCCCGATCCCATCTTCCCATAGAATCTTTCCTTAGACTCTTACCGAGGGCCCGGCCTGACCGGGGGTGGGTAAAGAGGACGAGGGGCTGGAGAGAGCGAGAGAGAGAGAGAAAGAGCAATGGTGGCGGTCAACGCGTTTGAACCCTTCGCTGCCCACCTTTATCTCCATCCCCATCCCGTGGGACTCTTTTCCGCGTAACGCTGCCCACCAAAGCAACACTTTTATCCCTCGGCACAATAACCAGATTCTTGCCATCATACCTCCCGATAGTCCTCCCACTTCCGTTAATAACGGCGAACGGCGTGTGAATGCCCATCGTCTCTTACGGCCTGCGACTGTGTGACCGGTCTCCTGACAACTCCCTCACCTTCATTTTCCCTCTCAACTCCTCCAATCCAGTTTCGCTCAGCATTAATACACCGCCGCGGCACATCGCACCAAACGGGTTGGCTACCTCCCCTTTGAATGACCGCGGTGCCTGTGGCGTCAAATGTCTCCCGATCGCCAAAAGTAGATCCCAGTACTATTTTTCATACTCTTTTCAATGCATTTAAAAGATGCAATGTTCAATATTCAATGTAAGTGTAGTCAGTGGAGTAGTTACTAACAGTATGGTATTCGTAATTTGTATTTGTTGCATGAATGGTGACCGTTTGTCCCTCTTCCATGCGCCATTTCGGTGAATCGCATGGTGCCATGTGTATGTGTGGAAGTAGTAGTTGAGATTGAGAAGTAGAATGGATTGTGATGTAACACCCTCTGCCACACGTTCTTGCCTCGACTTGGAGAATTATCTATCGATACAGATGACAATTTTCACACATAAAATAAGGACATCCGAAATCATCTAGATTTGGTTCAGTGATTCCTGATGTGAAAAGATTACAATTACAAATCCTGAAATGTAATATTCTGAGGAAATCTGATGTGCCAACGATATCCTCAGGGAGCTGTACGAGACTATGCCTTGGAAAACTAGCCTCTATTGGGTCATTTTGTTTAAATGTTGGTGTTCTATAAAGGAATTGCTTTGACCATAAGAATATTACTGGTTTACAAAAGTAATTACCAAGATTTAAGATTAGAATTGATATTTATTTGAATATCGGACTTGTATAAAATAGACACGGACATAAAACGCCACTGTTTGGTTGGGCTAATTCAGATGTCTATCCCACAATTCATTTCCAGTATGCTTTTAAAGAGTTTTAGAATGTATGAAGTTTACGCTCACACACGCACTTTACTTGCAAAAAGTACACGCTCTTTATGATTATGGTTAAGTTCTTCTTTTCGGTTAACCTTTGCCCACAATACTTACTCCTCAGTTTGTATTAGCATTCGTTTCCGTAAAAATTCCAATTAAATTATTTCTCTCACACAGAGATCGTTTACAGTATTAGATCGCACTTAGTGTATATCGTCCTATTTTTTCCAAATTCCTGCATTATTTACATTTACATAGTGACTACAAAAGAAATATTTGTCATTCCTATGTTATAGTATCGCATTAGACTAACCTTCGTGTTGATTATTTTGGTTTCAAGGATGGGCCTTCTTTTCCTGGGATTCGACCATTAAAACCTAAGATGTGCAATTGAACGAAAGAATCAGGAATAAATAAGTTCATCACTCTTAATTGTTTTTATCCTATGTTTATCCTTATCTGGACAAAAAAATGCTTGTTTCCATTAAACCGTAATAGTCATCGGAGTAATATTTTTTTTTGCATCTGCTTTCAAATTTCAGCGATAGAATTATCAATTTTCCGGCTATTTTAACTCCAATATGCATGTCAATGTATAAATACATTATTTTACTCATTCATTCAATAACTCTTGGATAATTCAAATCTATTCAAGTAAATGTCTATCTGGCATATTAAGTTGTGAAAACTGATCCTGTAAATGTAGGTGTGGTGGAATATTTATTTCAAATTTATTTTCAACCAATATATTACGTAGTCCATTGTGAGTTTAGAGAATATTACTTTTTTATCTATCTTTCTACGAAAAGACATTAGAATAATATTCAAGTGCAATTGGAGCTGTCAGTCTCCGGTTCTATTGTCTGTTTTGACCAGCTCCATTAATATAGCTAACAGAATCTAGATTAATTAAGATTGCAAAGTTCACATCACGGGTACTCCTTAGAAGTCATACAGTATCCAAGTTTGTAGGACATTTCTATTTGAAATCGAATGTTTATTTGGATATACTAATATATTGAAACCCAAAACATATTTGATGCTAGTAATATGGAAATCAAATTAAAATTTTGACATTTGACGTGGATGTTGCGGTACGGATGGTGCGCTTACTTGGAGAAATATCATTAGAATATCTAATCATGGGACCTTAAATGCGAATTCATAAACTTATCATTTTGACTTTATTAGCTAGTTATTTTTTACGACGTTGGAAACTTAACTCTATTTATCTGTGATGGTCTTGTGATTTAATACTTATTTAATATTCGGTAGTCTAAGTGTTTTATCATACATGGAACAGAACTTAACTCGAAAAAAATTCAATTATTAATATTGTGAACGTACTGTGGCTTTGGGGTTTCATTTTTTTTCATTTGCAACATGACACTGAGTCTTCAATCATTTTCCATACTTTTTGTCTTTTTTCAATGAGTTAAAAATTTTACTATTTGCGTGAAAAATTAATTCTTATGTACATAAATTGTTAACATTTGACTCACCTTGCGTTTTCTTAGAATCATCCTCTCATCGCGGGGCGTTGTGAGTTTGCCATCTCTCGACTGCGCGCAGACGGCAGTTTGCCCTTCCGGCTTTCAGGCATCAGCAAGCCGTGCCTAAAGGGTTCCGCCTACCCCTTCGTTTCTCAAACATCCGAATGCCTACTCTGAGGAGTCCATCTTATTTCTAAAAAAATGAAGATGGTGAAGTTTATTAGTAAATTTATTTTTCCTCCTATCTCTGAATTTACAGGAAAATACAAAGTTTCACGTAATAAAAGCGAGCAACCTTAAATATTATTTCAGCATATATACTCGTAATACGAATAAAGAATTCCTACCCTTGTGAATAACATTTGACTAAATTAATGTACTCGTAACATATGTTCCAAAATAAATTCATTGATATTTTAATATAGTGGTTAAACTTCATGCAACTTTATTGGAATCTTTGATTATCTTAATCTTTCTCTTCGGTGGTTAATGACAATCATATATATATATATATATATATATATATATATATATATATATATATATATATATATATATATATATATCCATGGTCCTTGCACATAGCAAATTCTCTTCCAATTTCTTTTACCAACGATTTTACGAAAAATTCTAAAGAAAAATACATCATTTTTACTATTATTCTGGAAAAATTTTCCAAAAATTCATGCTGACAAATATTATGGAATGACAAGGGCGGACATGTGAGATATAACTGACAAGTTTATCTCATGTAATCATTAAGTTACTAAATTTGGTGTTCATATGTTATGCAAACTTAGTAAAATCGATCCCAAGCCATTTTTAAAGAAGATTAATCATGTGCTAGTAGGAACATTAATCGAATTGCCTTTTTATCCCTAAAAAACCTTTCTCGACCAGGGGTCAGGCGGGAAGAGTGGGCGGGCAGAACCTGCAATATAACCTCACGGGAGTGGATGAATCAAAAATCAGAGAGGGAAAGAGTGAGTCGGCTAAATGGCTGTTTTACCACTCCACACCCCCTTTTCCATTCGGGGAGCCGGTGGAAAAGGGAGACTTTTCAGTTTTTCTCATGCCTTCAGCCCCAATCTTTTATGGCGCCTAATTACGGGGAGTGACGAGGGGAGCGGAGAGTGGTCATCGTGTTGGAGCCACCACTGGCTGTCGTGACAGGGCAAGGGGGAGACGATCTCCCTCTTCATCCGCAACCGGGTTTTCACGCGTTTCAACGTGTTCCTTCCGGCTTGGGGTGACGCTGAAGACGACTCTCCGGCCGGCGGACATCATTTCGGACCAAAACCGGAGGGGTGGAGGGTGGAAAAAATATATAGAACTGCGATTTGCGAGCAAGGCGGCCAACACCCCTTTTTTCTCTACCTCCCCTCGCTCACACACCGATTTACGGGCGCCCCTGCGGCGGAAAAAGAGCGGTCCATTTCACGCGTACCGGAACCATCCCTCTCGCCCTCTTTACCTCCTCCCCCTCCCCAATCTCCTCGTCCGAGAACGCTGTGTTTTCCTCATTCCGTGGCTATCCACCCACCCTCTCACTTTCCCCTCCCTCCACGGAAAACCGTCATCATCATCACCCCCCAAACACACGAGAAACAACCCCCACCGGTACGCAACGGGATCCTCTCCCATTCATCCCTCTTGCCCTCGAAAAAACGTAAATGGGAGGGAGAGTTGGAATTTCCCACGCAGGCGCGAAAAAATAAGGGGATCGAGAAAAAAAAGAAGGGAAAAAAATAAAATGGAAAGTTTTAGCCCCCCCTCGACGCCTTATTATGGGGGTGAGGGCAATGGGGTTGGATAGGCGGCAAGGTCGCAGCGCCTTTCTCGCAAGGACGCCGGACGTTGCCGGTGAAGTGACGGAGGGGTGCTCCCGCCCACCCCCCCCCATAGCTCTCGAGCCCGCGTGTGTCCTAGGCGGTCGACTCGCGATCGATGCTCGGATTTTTATCGCGTCCTCGGAGATCGGGAGAGGGGTGTGGCGGATTGGGGGTGCGGGAGTGGACGGACGTGCGACGCGTACGTGGACGCCTCCGCGGGGGTGTGTTTTTCCCTCCGCGGCGCCGTCGCCGCCTTGTCGGCCGTCCTTAGTCCACCAACCCTCCCCCCCCACGTGGCGTGGGCGGTCCAAGCCAAGTGGCCAAGAGGCGTGTGGGTTTTGAATGCTCTCACTCGCTCCACTACACCCGAGTGTGTGTGTGAGTGATATACAGAGTGTGTGTGCGATAATAATTGCTTCCAACGCGGCCATCTATCCAATCGCGTGGGTTTGTTTACCTCGCAGCGGATGCAAGCCGGAATTTGACGTGAGGGCTGGATTCCCGTGGCCACCAAATGACCGAGAGGAATACCACGTGCCTTGGTTCGCTCGTCCAATTCGACACCCGTGAAAGTTATTGCCTTGTGTCGGGACGCTCATTTCCAAGGGTCGGTAGTGGGGAAGTGGACGATCATGTTTGAGCGCGTGTCCCTGCGAGTTTAATTCACTGACCCGGCTAAATGTTTTGCGACTTTATGTTTCAAAAATTCCTTTCAAATGCTTGAGCTATTTGATGAACATCTATTATCAGCGAGGATAATAATAATTTTTAGAGCTTAGGATGATAGGATAGCGATCAGTGACTGCACATTACATGAATTAGTAAATAAGTAAATATTATTATTTTGATACCCTGTTGTACACGCTAATAATAACATGAATTTTCTTCTAAACGCTAATATTGTCGCACTTATATTAAGCGCTACTATTGTTGTAGTGTTGGGTCTCAGGCACGCTAGTTGCCTGAGACCCAATAAGCCATCAGTGCGTGGCGGATCGTCGAGCTGTGCGTATGGTGCCGATTATGTTAGCTTCTGTTGTCCTTATGTTTACTGTTTGTCGAAAATGGAAAATGACGAAATCACAGAGCAAAGAATTAACATAAAGTTTTTGGTGAAGTGCGGTAAAACTTATCAAGAAATTACTGAAATTTTGACCGCTGTTTACGGCATAATTTTCTGAAGAAAACATCCGTTTTCAACTGGAGTAAGCGTTTTACAAATGGCCGACAATACGCCACCAATGATACGATGCCGGAATGGTCCTCAACCGTCTGTTTTGACGACCGCATTGATCGTGTGCCGTTGCTTGTCCTTATCAATCTTCGAGAAACTGTCCGAATAATAGCTGATGAACTATGTTTAGGAAAATCAGCAGTGTACACCATTTTAATCGAAGAAGATGAATGGATCCTTCACCATGAAAATGGCCATGCACATTCAGCATTGATTGTTCGCCAGTTTTTGGCAAAAGAATTCAATCACCATCCTTGATCGTCCTCCTTATTCACCAGATCTCGCCCCCTGCGACATATTCCTATTGCCAAAATGCAAAAATGTGATGAGGGGACATCACTGGAAAGATGTGGACACAGTGAAGCAAGAAACGACGAGTAAACTAAGAATCCTAACTACCGAGGACTTCCAAGGATGCTTTAAATAGTGAAAAATAAGATGGAATAAGTGCATAACAACGAATGGAGAGTACTTCGAAGCGGACAAAATCGATATTGGCTAAGTTTTGTAAAATAAAGTTTTTCTGGCCTCAGTTCGCGTATTTATTGGACATACCTCGTATTTATGTTTTATCTTGATTTTCCCTATTCACTATTATTCATGGACGTTGTGTAAATATTTTAGTACAATTTGATGGACATCATACAAATCTAAACTTACTCTTTTCGTGTTTACCTTAATTGCCTGTGAGGTATTTTTCTCGTTTGATTTCTTGGAGGTAAGCCATTTTCGTTATTATTTAAAACAAGCTTTACCTACCATTTCATAGGTGTGTTTACTGATACTAATAATCCGTCGGCATTAGATTGGTAATATGTAAGGTTCGGCAATTCAATATATCTTTTCTTTTTGGCATCAAGTATACAATTGCAACTATGGTAAAACATCTGTGATTTTATGGACCATTATTTTTTACTATGCATGTCCATTTTTACATCAATTAGATTTTGGGTAATACCATGTCTTGCTTCGTTAATTAGGTGAATTTGGGGGCAAAGTTACATAAACATTATATGAAGCACACAAAGTCCTGAAATTAATCGTTATCTAACATTTATCGTAGAAAATAAAAGTTTTAATATATTTCGGAAAAATGTAAAACGTAGGGGAACAGGAATAATCTCTGTGAATGGGTAGACATATTTGCAAACTGCTGCATCACACATACGTACTATATGGTTTTCAATAGGTATATTAAGACCGTGGATTTGTTGAGAGACAATTTCTTAATTGTCTCCTTCGGTCGAAAATTAAATCCAAGCATAGTGCCGGTGTATTTTATGTTTTCGAGGATCATTCCGATAAACCGTTTTCATGCTAGCATTTATATTTTATATGAGTTGAAATAGACAATCTACTTTAGTGCAGTGAGTCTTCGCTGTTAAATGTGGCGTGGTACCTACATTTACATTTTCTCTGAATGGAACATAGAACATCTCCTAGTATTTACGAATTCTTCGACTTTAAAAATCGTTTTCCAGCTTTTTAATACAAGGCAAATGCAACAATTTCTAAATCTAATTTTTTGTTTAATACGGTGACAGCATTTAAAAGAGTTGCACGTACGCTGTCTGTACGCGCATTTAGAGAAAATGTTATTAAACTAAGTGCCATATTAATTCGAGTGTATCCTAAAGAATAAAACCATAGTTGATATTTTAGCACATTAAACCTAATTACAGCGATAAGCACACTTCCTCGGTCAGCTTCAGCGTACCAGTAACACATCTGTGTATTGAAGAAAAGATTATTTTGGCGCTAGTCTATTAGTTTATCTCGAGAAGTATGTTTTCTTGCACATATTTAAAAAAAATTCCCTCCTGGCAAGCAGGTTCGTAACCTTCCACGGTGCTAATCATGATTCTTCTTCAGATCACTGGAGTGAAAACATCTGATCATCGGGTATCAATAACCCCTGTGGACATTACCCTAGCGAGTATTTTTCTCTCTCAAGATAATAACCAGGGGACAATTGTCCACTCAACTTCGCTCCACCTCCCTGCAACCCCTTCCGGCGCCATCTTTCAAAACATTCTCGACTCTTATGGCACGGGGACCTGCTTTTGATGAACCCCATTCTGCATGCTCTCTCCCACCACTAAAACTCTCCTCCTCCTCTTCTTTCTCGATGCCTCATCGCAAGTGCGGCCCACACCAACCGCGTCAAAAGCTCCGCCCGTCAAATCACAAGGCGACGCCATTAAACACGAGAGCGTCGCCTTCGATATTCCCTCCAATCCCTTCCGACCCACACCCCCGATTTCTTTTCTGCCTTCCGCGAAAGCTGAGTGTGACGCGGAGGTACGTGGGCGGGGTGGCTTGCGAAACCATAACAACCTTCATCTTCTTTAGCCTCATCGCCGACGACGCCTTCCGGGTGATGAATGCCTAAAGAGCCACGCCAGATTTCGCGCCGCCGGGAAAATGAGCGCCGTCGTTGACAAAAGTGTACGAAATATAAAATACCTCCACCCTCTGCGTCCCCGGAAATTTAATTATGGAGTAATTTCATTCTTAATGAAAGAGCTCTACCGTCGCCTCTCACTCCGTCTCGCGAGTCGCGACGCACCGAAAGGGGGACTCACTTTTATTCTCGTAGGTGTACGAACGCACGTGGTTTACGGCGTGTTTACGCGGGCGCACGCAGTTTGGAGACGATAGGGAGTAAGCCCTCTCCTCTCCCCCGACACGCGAATTGTGGGAACAAGAATGCATGCAGGTTTCCTGCCCTCGCCGAGGAGAGATATCTCAATTGCTCTTCCCATTCGGGCGAGGCAACGCGGGTTCAAGAACGGAAAGATAAATTGAAGGCGTGCTGCGTTCCTAGCTTTGGTGGAGTAAAATGCGATGGCTCGAGATATCCCGGGAGTTGATCGTCTCCTCTCCCGCACCTCTCTCTTCCTCCTTTCCGCCCACCACTCACACCCCCAAATGATGTCTCTCCCATCCACCCACTCCTGGTGGAAGCGGTGCCTGGTAGAAACAAGGCATCGAGCAGAGAGAGGTGAGGGAGAGGAAAAGAAATCGCGAGGGGTGGTAAAGGAGAGAAAACGAAGATGCAGGGTGGAGATATGACGGCGCGGGAGGGCACGGAGGCAATATCGAAGGCTTTTGCGAGACGGCCATGATGGCGGAGAGGGCGGAGGGGCGTTATGGCTCTCGAGATGGCGGGTAGGGGTGAGTTTTGGAGGCGGGAGAGGGCAAGGGAATAGGAAAGAGTGGAAAGAGCTGCGCTGGGTGGTGGATGGGACGCGGGATGGGCCGGGGGCGGTTGGGGCAGGGTTTGGGAAGGGGGGAAGGCGAACGGAAAGATAGCGTATAAGGCATCCACCGCCGCCTCCGCCCCCACCCCTTCCCACCGAGCGATGGGCGTTGTAAGTGCGAAAGGGGGCGAGGAAAAGAAAGAGGAAAGAGTTTTCGTGGAACCGTAGGGGAGTGGTGGCTTGAGATTGGGAAGGGGGTAGAAGGGAATGGAAGGGCTCGGGAGGGTGAGGTGTTCGCGCGGAGGAGGGACGGGTGGGCTCGCGTGGGAGGAGGAGATCTCAAAAACCTCTTGTGAGGAATAGAGCATGCGCCAGCAACTTTTACAGAATCCTTACTCTGCCTCTTTCCCTCTCGCTCCTCTCGCCCGTCCCCGGGCTTGTCTAAGCACCCTCCCCACACCCTCGGCGCACTGCGTCGCAAGGCGTCCCCCAGACCCCCGTCCCCTCCACCCCTCACACCCTAGAGCCCGTCGAGGGCGGAGTTTCCTTGGCGTTCGGGACCTAAGAAGCCATGATGGTCGTAGCCAACGCCCCCATCTCCCCCGGCCGCCCCCGCCTGCCCCCTCTTCGTCAACCCTCCCATCCCACACCCGCCCCTCTCCCCCCTGGTCGCTCCTCCTCGCCGCGCTCTCTGCGCTCCTTCCTCGCCATGGCGTCTCTCGAAGCTCCAGTCCCGCTACCCTGATGCCTGCCTACTCGCCCGCCTTGGGTCTCTCTCCCTCTCTTTCTCCTCGTCGCTCAAATGGTTGCCCCGGCGTGCTCTCCTAGAACTGAAGAATTCCCCGTGCACGCAGATTCGCGTGCCTTGCGAGTAAATTTGCGGGGGTGAGGAGGACCGAGAGCCGACGGAATTTTGGAGTGAGTACACCGCCCTCACGGTGAATCGCTCCCACCATCAGGCCACTCCAAATGGCCGCCGATACAAATTCTCCTGCTTTACATGTGCCAGAGAATGGACATCTGCATTTATTCACCCCGCAAGCAGTCGCGAAGACATGTGGCAGGGGGCGTTAGATTGCTAGCTATTCTATTTCTACTCCATTGCATCCACATACACATGACACCCCGTGAACTACAGAAAGTCATCACGTGGAAGGGGCGAAGGGACACCATTCATGCAACATCTATAATAAATATTACGATTATTATACTGTCGGTAACTACTACACGACGAATGAAGGTTTTTTGACGGCTATTTTCAGAGCCGAATGTCAACTCCCATCGATAGGTAGAAATTGGCTTTCGTTGAACTATAGTCATCACTCTGAAGACTGGTTTGATCGTTGGACTTCACGCATCAGGGGAATGGTTTGTGCCTCCTGTGCCGCCCGAGGTTTCCAAGGAAGGACTGGCAGCGTATAAGGATTTAGCTTAGTTCAAGCTGATGGTGGCCTTGATCATTACCATGGCTTGCACTCAGGGCCTATAATCTGTATCTAAGGCCACTGAACTATCACGCTCCTCATTTAGTGCAATACGTGCGAGAAATTCTCTGTAAGCATATTATTTTTTTATTTTTCACCTAAATCCTTTCTGCAGGAGCCTTTTTTCTGCAATAACATATTTCGTTCTCCATTCCTACGTACATAAAAACTAATTTTCCCAAATCCATGGTTTAAAACATTCCCTAATGTTTCAATATATGTTGTTTAAATTATTCTCAGTAATGATTTTGAACTCTGCGAAATTTAAATCAAGGCTTCATAATCTTGACAGGTATGCAACCGGCCCTTTTTTCTGATAATTTTAAAATTTACAGGAAGAAGTCTTCAAGTCTCTTGAAAAACGTTGGCATGAAGTGAAACATTTTGTGGTGGCGAAAGTTAGCAAATACTTTATCGGATTCCTTGAGTGGAAGAGAAAGAACTGACTTTCGAGGTATGGATACAGAAAATGACGCACGAAATATTTTGGACAGATAAAAAGCCAAAAGAATGAGTGTAACAGATCATAATGGTATGAAAAACACTGCCTGGAATAATTCAAAGAATAGAAAGAGACGTTTCAGGCGTGATATGGTGGAACACCATGATTAATTACAATTTTTCAATGAAGGCTTAAAAAAGTGAATTTAGGAAATCATTAGCGGAGAGAAAGTATTTAAAGGCATACCACGTAAAATGAATAACTTAGCTAATAAGGGAGAAGGAAGAAAAAAAAGACCTTTTTGGATGTATTAAAGAGGTTTTAAGAAGGATTTACGAGGAACCAAAAAAAAAACTAATGGGTGGAAAATATTATTTCTGCTGCACGTTGCTCATTTCAAAGTTCTCGACTGATAAGGGTAATACTTCTTAATAATGTCCAAAGTCTAATTGTAAAAAAAATACAGCAAAAATATTACGGGAAGGGGAAACGGAGGTTCTTTCTTGTTCAGTCGTCATCAAATGTCAGTTGAAATGCAACGTGTACATTGTACTAAGAGTCATTGCAAGTCACCGAAAGTTGTCGACATTTGAGGAATTTATGGCATCAAATCTTCTAAAAATTCAAGCTTTAAATTGAAGATTTGTTGCATTTGCAGTCATCACTTGATCGTTTTGTTAATTTGAAACCACATCTTTTTTCGAGCGGGAACTTGTCATATGATCAGGAGAGTAGCTGTCTTTTACTTTTCAATAAAAAACGTGACAGTGTGATTAGGCTAAGCTTTTGTTTAAATTTTGAATGGACAAAATATAATTTTTTACATACTTTCCTTCCTTGTTTAAACCTATTATATTTCTCAAAAGTTCCCTGTTACTTACATAAATGTATAGCAAATATTACGGCCATTTTAAAAACTTATTTCGGAAATATTGTCCAGGTTGGAATGACATTTCACCGCTGCGTTGAGCTGGGAAGCTTCTGTGAACAAATATGGTTCTCTCTGGAACGGCCATTTGCAGTCCTTAATTTTGTAAAATGAAGATAATCATTTAATAACAAATCGATCGTCTATGACTCAGGCCAGAGAAATCAAACAACTCAATATATGTACTTATTTTATCAAGAATAAACTTATAAACTTTTTCGGTTTGTTAATTTTATCGAATTTTGCTGGTTGATATATTTGATATATGAACGATATTTTGGTTGGAACTTTACATTTATCCCAAAAAATATAATTTATTATATGGTAAGAAGGGAAGAAGATTCTTCAGTTTTGGAAAAAAAATATTGAAATATTTTTTCAAAATCTTACCTTGCCAACCACCAGTAGGGCATATAATAGGGCGTGCTATCTCACTAGTCATTAGAGTAATTGGTGATTGATGCTATGGGGAAGTTCCATTTCTCGTGCTATGTGTTGTTTAATTTTTTAGTTTAATATATCGACTTTTGGGGGCTTAAATTGATTCATTATATCGATTGGGTCGTGAATCAGTCTATTTATATTGCTTAATACGAGTATAATTGTAAGACAATCAAAATATATGTATGTACACCTAAAATGTTAATTGGCAACATTTGTTGATATGCATTCATTCTAAAGCATTAACTCTAACATTAGGAATAGAATGCCAAACCTCACTAATGAAATTGGACTTCTGGATTAATGTTTCATAATTTAGGTAATTGAGACCAAAGAAGTGCTATTGGTTGAATTCTAATGTGGTGATCTGTTAACTAATGTTAGAGCATACCATATGAAAGACGGATGTTCATATAGTCATTTCTATTCAAGTTAAGTGCACTGATGCTTTTGTGAAATCATCTGTTGTGATGGCACCTATCACAAAAAAGGAAAGAGATATCCGATTAATACGTAATTAGTTAGTAAGTAATTAGTAATAGTTAGTAAGAATTGACGTTGAGAATAGAGTTCAATCTTGAGTTACTCCAAGGTAGGTGAAATATTTGAGTTTCCATGCTATTGATTGAGGAAGACATTCCTCTCGTATATATATATATATATATATATATATATATATATATATATATATATATATATGCATATAATTGCCATAGGTCGAGCCAATGCAAAAGAATATATCTGAACGGTTTACAAGGTAAAAGAACCCTACTTTAAAATTTATAATTCTTGTTTTATTATTCTATGGTTGCATATGTATGCTTTATACTATAAAAATAAACTTCTATGAGATTATCAACTAAAAAATTGATAACTTTGAAACTCTGTATTTCACAATACAGTTTTATCGCGTTTTGGCATAATTAATTGAATTGTGTGTGGGATTACCGTAAACGACTCAAATTAACTTTTGTCTAAATTCGCTCTATAATTTAAAGAAAATAGGAAATCTACCTCGCGCTGAAACAGGAAAATAGATACCAGATACTTAAAATGAAACATTTAAATATATTCTCCAGGAAAAAAAATTAGCTTAATTAAAACCATAATGCGGTTTTATTTGAATTAAAATTAATGGATTCTGTGTGTGTGTGTGTATTCGTATGTGTGATTTCACCAATGTGCTGCTTCTGTCGGTTATATAATTTAAAATGATAATTTTAATTTTTTCGATATTCTTTTATGAGTTTTATTTCATTTTTGGTCATGAGAGAATTAAAAAAAAATATCAATGGCATCCAATAATGATAAAAATCAGTTTGTATTTTATTTGATCAATATTTGCGAAAAATTAAATTTCTTTTGATGTAATAAGTGATGATTCGAATTGTAAAAACCATGTCACCTTGTTAATAATTTTCAAGACAAATCGAATAATTATCCTTTGACTTATATTAATTATAGCTGATTGATGACATCATATGGTGAAAATAGATTTGGTTTTGTGCATTTTGAGACCCAAGAGGCTTTAAGAAAAGAAGGGGACAATTAATTTAATGACAGCTCTAATAGCGGTAAAAAACAAACCCATGCACCTGTTTCTACGGACAATAATTGATTAGAGTTTTTATTCCTATTTTTTTTTTAGATTGTTATTGACTTCCTCAATGTATTTTTATGTAATTGATTTTTTTTGGTAAGCACATATTTATCCATACGTTTAAAGGGAGTTCGTGCATTTATTATATCATCACGGGTGTTGTGGTAAATTCAAAAGCATGTTATAACATAAAATCTGCGTTAGTAAATGCAAATAACCTATTTGTTTAAAATGATTTTAATGCATAACATAACTAGTTTAAATATTTATTTCGTATTTTGATAATGATTTAATTCTTTATTCATGTGCTAATGGGGAAGTGGAACATTTTTACCAGAACTTGTTCATCACTATGGTGGTGACGAGTGATTGGCGGTGAAAAACTTCTTTGGTGATGCGACGAAATGGGGAGGGTTCTGAACGACTAGGGGTTGAATCTGCCCAGTACATGGTTCAGTACTATGCATTCAATTTCATGCCTAGTAGTATGCGGTCATGTGTTGTGTTCTTTGCTTACTCTAGGCTTGTGCTGTGGTAGTGATGAATGTAAATACATCACTGTCTTAAGCCTAGTTCTCTCAAACACTAACAACAAGCAGTGTGGTTCCAGTTGTAAATAGTTGCGACCAGAAATAAGAGTACATAGAAAAAGACTATTAAGGTGATAGCGTAGATGGGATAATATTTAATCAAATAATTATGGAAATGCAAAATGATGGTGAGAAACTTACTGTCGCCGCAATGTTGTTCGTAATTATATATATATATCTTACGTTGAGTTCCTTTTTGATATTATAAACTATTTTAAAATTTTAACATAAGTAACTGCCTTTTTATCACGCTATTGAAGAATATAATATTCGAAGTCTGGTATAATAAAATATTCGAAGTCTAATATAATAGGCTAATGTATTATAATAGGTAATAGCCTAATAAAATAAAATAATAGTCTAATACAATATAATAAGTCTAGTCCGATACAATATAATGTCTAGTCTAATATAATATCTGAAGTACATGAGAATATTTTGCTCAGTTTAAAGAATATAGCAAAGTATTAATTGGTAACTGTACCGATAAAAAGTTCTCGATTGATATTATAGGATTAAAAAATTGTTTCTCAAAAATAGCTGACAGATTGACAAATGAAGCAGTAACTGTTCATAATCAGTATTCGGCAGGAATGTCTATATATTCGTAGCTGCTACAGTATCATGTGGTGCTTACCGTGACCATTTATGGTTTGACTATTATTTTCTTTCCTTGACTTTTAAAAAAAATTGTATTACCAAATGTAACTTTTTCATGATTTTTCGTTATAATTCATTTAGTGGAAGATTTAAATATACCATTATATGCAAATTTCCTCATCATAATCGAATAACTTTAATTATATGTTCAGAAGTTTTCAGTTACATATTGTACACGTATTTTTAATTGTTATCCTGAAGCTTTAACAATCGAGAGTTGATTTATTTTGTACTAGGGCCCAATTATTCGGTACCTTTCTTTAGAGTACTTACTTATCCTTGAGTTTTGTTTCGGCTGAGAATTTTGAGGAGAGTATTTTCTATTAAAACAACATTGGTATAACTTATGATCTTTGAATGGTAGATTTTGAAGTTTGCAATGATTTATCTGGATACGTCGGAATATATGACCGACATTGACTTGATGGGATAGGTATTTGTCTATACTAACGCGCTCTCGTGATTGCCATCCATTGCCTTACCAAGGATCTAAAATCACGAAATTTACAAGGCTTCATTAGAATTTCAGGCACTCTCTCATCAGAAACACTTAAAAAACGGAATGATTCATAATTAATTTATAATAAAATTAGACTAATAGCGTGAAAAAGAATGAAAATAGAATAAACGATGAATAGACGCAGATGGTGGCATTTTTCATGATGTCACATCTCTACATCTCAACTATTTGATACGAACAGCAGACACCAGGGATTATTTTTCTTTAGAGAAGATTGCTTCAGTCACTAAATATTCGGTCGCATACGTGTATACCTAATCTACGCACGTATTATTTCTCGAGCAAGATCTCACGATGAATCAGTTGAACAAATGAAGCATTCGCGCGGCGCGGTGCCGGCTTGAGTTTTTCCCTTCACTTTGGAGATGAAACGGACGGGCACCATTCCCTACTACATCAATCTCCTTCGCACCGAAACGCGAGGCATTTTCTTGCGGAGAGTAACGCGAGAAGGAAAGGGTGAAGAGGAGGAATAGGGGGCGAGTGGGGTTCCATGACTTCACCGTCTAGGGACACGAGTGGGAGAGTACCGAGGCCCACGTGTGTGTATGTGTGTGCGAGCAGGATACCTAATATTGGGTATGTAAAGAGAATCCAAGATGGCCATGGGGCACCTTCGATCGTGTTCCTTTCCCTCCTTCCTGTTTTTCTCCCGCCCGCGAGAAGTGAGGGAGACGGAGCGGGAAAGGTAGGTTGAGGGGGTGGGTGCGGAGGGGGAAGATGGAAGAGAGAGAGAGAGATTTGAGGAGTCTTGCGCATCGGGGGCGGCCAGGGGAGGGTGAAAGAAGGAGAGAGAGCAAAAAGAATCGGGAGGGGCTCTGTGTGTGTGTGTATGTGGGTGGGAGTAGGCGAGGGTCGAAGGGGTGGGGGTGGAGAGTTTCGTTGAGAGCAGTTGGCCAGTCCACACGCGCGGGGAGTTCCCGCAGAAAAGCTCCGCCCGGCACTCCTTTTCTCATCTCTTACGTCCCTCGCCCAAACCTCGCCCCTCTTCCCTCCCCCTCCTCCGACCCGAAAACACCGCTCTCTTTTGGTTTTTTCACGCCCGTTTTCCACCCTCCCACCCCTCTCTCTCCTCCACCTCCCTCCCCTTATCTTCCTTCTCCTGTTTCCCCATTTTTGCACCCCTTCCCACTCCTTCCTCTCCTCACCACTCCTCCTCCTCTAGCGCCCTCCACACCGCATCCACTCCCGCCCACCCATGGGGTTCTCCCCCGCCCCGTTTTCCCATTTTTTGCCTCCCCCCTTCATCCTCCCTCACGCCCCCCTCCTCTTAATTCTCCTCTCCCGTTTCTTTGCTCTTAATCAGCCGTCCTCCATTAATCCCGGTGAGCCGGAGGGGTGGCCTCATCTGCCAAAACCTTTCTTCTTCTCGTCTCCCCTTCTCACTGCTCCTCCCCTCCCCCTTCAGCCCCCCTTGACGCACCCCCTCCCTCCCAACTCCCCTTCGTAGTTGCCTTACGCTTCCCCCCTCCTCCTCAACGCCGTGGTACTCTTTTCTTCAAACCCACCCTCCCAGAAGTTTTCGTTCCCGTTCCTTCCCTCTCTTCTTTCGTCCCCTCCGCTCCCGCATCGCGTTTCCCTCTTCCGCCCCCACGCCCGCCCCCGCGCAACCCCCCTCGAGCACCCACCTCCTAGCCCAAACCGGGGTGTATGTCTTGGGAGGAGGAGTAAGAGGGGTGGGTGGGTGTTTCGGGGAAGGTGGGGACGGGAAGGGGTGGTGGCAGAACGGCGTGGCCCTCGCCTGCCTCCGCAGTTGGGATTTTTTCCTCCCAGAGACTCGTTCTTTCCGCCGCCTTGGTTTTTTTTTGCGGCTTCCTGAGGAATGGTTACGGGAGAGGAGGGACGGAGGGCGAGGGGGGAGAGATGGAGGGTGTGGTTTTTATGCGAGAGGATGAGGGCGTCATGGGGAAAGGGGAAAGAGGGGGAAGGAGAGCAAAGGATAAAATGTACTCCCTTTCCTTCTCCTTTGCTTGCTCCACGTCCTTAGATTTCCGGTATCACTCTATGAACTCCTAGGTGTACCTAGACATGAGTATGTCTTCATAATTGAGCATTCGCCCGTAGTTTCTCCATTTTGGAACAATCCCTTAAGTTTCTGCGTTCGACGTTACGGACTTTACCCACACATTGGTTAAATATCTTGAAGAAATTCAGAAAAAAATTATTTGGGGTTACTTAAAATGCGCCTTTCATGCAATTAAAAAATTGTAAGATGTCAATACAATATCATTACATGTAACAGCAGAATAAGGTTCCGTTTGATTATATAGTTGTTGCGCCATTGCAGATAGTAGTTTTTGTTAAGGTTTGCGATTTCTTAGACCTGAGACCCGCAATATGGTCAATGATTGTATTTTTTGTTTTTTCTTTGTAGGTTTGCCTGCAGCAGTCCTTCATTGATTTCTATTTTGGTTCAGTCTGTCAAGTCGGGATGGAGAAGTCATTTTGTAAGTATTTATCGATATCTCAGTCGGTCTCTTTAGTCCCATAATTCCTGTCCCTTTCATTATAATATATGCCAGTCCTCTCTCTCCCGAAATGTGGTCCAATCTTTTATCCCTTATTTTCTCAATTGATCGGCATGAATTAATTTTCCTGCCTACACTTTCATATAATATCCCTACGGAAGGAACTGAGATCCAGAGAGATAGACGAGAGCGAGGTAAAAAATTGTATATAGGTACGAGAGTAACTTCATATAGTCGTGTGCACTACGTAATGTTGAAAAGAGGATCGCTTATTAAATGCTGGTATATTACGTGGTATCACTAACATTTAATCAAATTGAGTCCTGGCGTCCACAAGTTTTTTAGTTTCCACTCTTTTGGAGTTTTTATGAAAAAATTAACTGAAAATCCAAGTTGAAATATTAGCCGTTTTAGGTTCCGTAGATGCAAATTCGAAGCGTAACAATCAATTTTTTGTAATTTCGTAAACAAAAAGTATAGCAAAGCAATAAGTTCAAAAGAAATGGAATTAAAGGTTTGATAATTCAACCAGAACGGACATATCCATTATTTAAGTCATCGAAGCATAACTTTTAATGATGTTAAGTTTTATCAATACATATATTGAATGTTCATGGTGAAAAAGTATGAAAACGTTGAATACTAGCATACCTATCTACATTATCTAATTATTTGAAAGAAATATCAACAGATATTTTTTATTTAAGGCACTTGCAAGGGTAATTCTCGTAGAATTAGACCGAAGTATTAAAAAGTTGCATCACATTATTATTTATATTAATATTTGAATATGGTTCTCAGGCGTTATACTTTCTTTATTTCATACTGAATATCAGAGGTCTTGAGTAATCTTAGAAAATTGTTTGCTACTGAGAGAGAGAAGATTAAAAATAAATCTCTCATAGGAAAGGCTAAATCTAAGTTTGGGTCAAAATGGCCTTCATCTCGCAGCTATATATTGTAAATATTGTTTTAACGTAAAATTCCAAACATAAAAACATGTAAGTAAATAACATTTTTGTGAAGGATGAATAATTTAATTTAGCAACATGAAAATTCTAAATCAATCTTGAAAATCACAAAAAAAAACAAATTTCTGCAATAATCTACGTCAATCATTGGTTCTCTTCCCATTTTTGCAATCTCAATAAGTTTACAATATTTCACATTAGCTATTTTTATCTTCTTAAGAAGTATTTCCAATGAACGACTTATTGATAAGGTCGCAGCGGCAATGATCATATTCAGTGAAAGGCGAAGAGGTGTTTGTGACACAATTCCAAAACGGTCGGTGTTAAAATTGAAGATTTCAAAATGTATGTTAAAGCAATTTTTAAAACGTTTGTTTTTAGAACTCCTGTACACACCAAAGGTGGCTATATTAAAATATCCTTTCCCTTGAGAGGGAGTTGGCACAGTTACAGCGCCGCGTTTGGCAAAGGGAATGGAGAAAGAAAGAGGAAGGGTGTATGGGCTGAGGAAGAAGAGTCGTCCTTAGGAAAGAGTTATATCGGCCACCCTGTGCGGTGCGAGCAATGGTCATTTTGGGAGTTTCCTGCCTTTTGATCCTTATTTTTTTCATCCCTCCCCAAAGTTTTTCCAGCAGGATTTCTCGCGTTCTACCCTTCACCGGTCGGCCTCACCTCCCTTAGCTTTGAATCTTCTCAGAGAGGGTCGACGGCAGAACCACGGGATTGCTAAGTGCGAAAGAAAAGCTTCCCCCCTTTGCGAATCGAAGGGAAATATTCCGGAGAAGGCCCCCTCTCTTTCGGCCGTTCATTTCCTCAGGCTCCGTTTGCACGTTTGGACAGAGGGGGATTAAAAAGTTTCCAGTGGCAATTAGGTCCGTTTTTAATCAAAGGGAGAAGGTCCAAGAGCTTTGGGGAGGCGATGTATAAACCTCCTTCTGTTTATTTTTTGTGACCTTTTCCGGCGCCGCTTCGTAAATATTTTTAAACGCAACCTTGAGGGCCTTGTTCGCCATTTCATTTATTTACGGAGCCGAAATAATTTTGTCCTTTCTTGAATTTTATTCCATCAAAGCTTTAAGAGGTTCGTTGGGAAGATTTTTGTTTTTCTTGGTTACATTCCGTTAACCGTTGAAGTGACTAATGAAATGTATATTCACCGGAAATATTTGGTAAAAATACGGCATTTGTAATTAATCACAGCTGTAACAATCTGTATTGGTTTCATCTTCACCGAAGGTCTTTCAGTTTAATATATCATAAAATGTATTATATTTGGGTTTTGAGAGTGCCCTAGAAACCATTAATACCAGGCAATGAATTTTTTCATGATAAAAATTAAATTTTACAATTTTAATAATTCACAAAATATAGATTCTTGGAATATGCGTGAAGTTATACGTATAAGGCGAAATATCACATCCATACATACGTACGTATGTCAAAATATCTTTTTCGTCCTCAAAAAAGATTTTATATTTAAAATCGCCATTTTTCCAACTTCTCAACCAACCTTGCGTTGGTCTTCTATAATGTGCCATGTGTTCATTGACTTCAATTTCTAACTTGAAACTTAAGTTTTTTTAAATATAAAATAATTATATAAGTAAATATAATTAATCCCCAAAGGTTAAAAATCACGAATGTGTAAATTCAATGCAAGGGGACAGATTTTATATAATCACTCGCTGCAAATATTGAAGCATGAAGTGTGTTCACAGTTTTTTTTAAATTTTTCGGTGATGTTCATCCGTGAAAATGCTTGTGATAAATGTTTGTTTTATTTTTGATTCAATAATGAGTCACATTTGCAGGCCATTGTATAATGGAGATAATTGAATGAAATTGGGAATTGTTTTCGGGCTTCCAATGTCTAAGTGTTTCAATTCTTGCCATCATATCAAGATACTAGATTTGATGTTATAAGTGTAGGGCATAAGGTTAGGCCTCCCTTAAATATCCGTCCGTAATGCTAATTTATGGCCTTCCCATAGCGGCGGGACTAAAAAACCTATTAAACGGATCCAGCTAGGGAAGATAAATCAGAAAATGCTTATTGAATCCAACTTGGAGTTCGGCTATTTTCCAATGCAGCGGTTGATTTCAATGAATACTCAGTATGGAGTAGATGATAAACCAGTCATTTTGCCTGGTGCCTATATTTCAAACTGATACTCATGCCGCAAGGAAGGCTCCCGTTGTTTGTTTTTTGGTCGAAACGGTCGCCAGGACACCCACGAATCTCATCTAATTACTGAAAAACTAATTCTGGCTTTTGTAGACCGACGCCAATATCAGTTATTATGGCTTGTCGTGCAGTTTTTGTCACATGGCCTTCTTGGACCGAGATTGTTCCATGGCTTGATCAAATGTAATGATTCTCTGCTACTTAAAGTATGCACAAAGCCGTGGATCGCATAAATTTCGTCGTAAGAAATCCACTCCATGTTTCTGTGTTTTGGCATTCCTTCGTTATTCACCATTGACGAGGGTTTCGGCGTAATAAAAGGAAAATCTAATAACTTGCCGAATTAATCATTTCTCTCGTATCCAAAGAAATTAGGGGTTCCATTCATTCTTGGATTCAAACTTATTGCTTGAGCAGCAATGGAATTTTGAATGATTTACATCTGTTTTGTAAATATTTCCAAATGTTCTTCCACAAACTCCTGCTATAAGTACAAAATGAAACAAAAAATTATAATATATTTATGCGAATGAAAATTATGATACCATATTAGAACTAACTCCCTTGCTTAATCGAACATACGAATTATTAAGTGTTTTATTTTATCAAAAGCTTGGAGATAATGGATAAGTATGCTCTCTTTGCGAAATATTAATGCTTCTCTATTTAAAGGCATTTGAAAATTTGGTATTTCTGAAAATGAAACTTGAATGCTCGAATAACCATTATTTCGTGCTGAAAGTGTTTCTTTGGGAAAAATCATCATATGACAATAACTTCCATAGAGGAATGCCGATCTTTTGTATTATATATTGAAGGTATGTGGGACTAATTACATGAAGAAAATGAAGACTTAATGGCCATATTGTTCACGAATATCATTCTATGGGTCTCGACACAACATTACACACTAATTGTAATTCTTATCCCCAATTCGTGACTCAAAAATATTTACTTAACTATATTACTCTATGTATTAATAACGACAATCAGTGCACAATACTCGTAGGCGAATTAGTTATGTATGTACTTTGTAATTACCAAAGTAACTATTTCATTTTGATGACGGCGCGTACGCACAGAAAGTGATAGAGGTAAAATATTTAAAATTGTGAAATTACTCTAATTAAGGTACTTAAAATCACTCTCACCAGTTCAGAAAACATATAATTAGTTGTCATAGAAAGAACCAAACGAAATATGGTAAGATAAACGTGAAATTATGCTTGTAATCGGTGATCTTTGGTTGGCTAATGCATTGCGAAGTGTCAGTACTTTTGCACATTGAAATCACGAATTAGGAAAGATAATAAATGAAGTAATGAACCATCTTCGATGGAACAATGCATTACCTACACCCACTCTCATATCTCCATGGCTAAAGAATGGGTGGAAAACAACATGCTTCCCACAAATCGTATGCGTGTTCCATGGCAGTCCTTCAGTTTTCCAAGCGTGCATCTTTAATGGAATATCATATGACGTTGTAAAGATGCTTGTTCTCCAGCTGTCGGACTCCTTTTTAACGACCAATCACTGCTCCGCACCATCAAGAGAAACGAATATTTTATGGCGCGATGCATTCTGCCTCCCTCATTTCCTGCTCTTCGCCCCCTCCCATGAAGAGAAAAATAATTTCCTCGATCCACGTTCTCTTGTACTCCACTACAACAAGCATAGTCCGGCGATTCCCTTCGGAGTAAGAGGGAGGGAGACGTTGGGGGTGGGGCAAAGAGGCGAGCCGGGGGAAGGGTGGAGACAGTGAGTTTCCAGGGGGATGGAGTTGCTGGTTGTATTTTCATATCCGGGGGGACATGCACATACGTATATAATGGAGTGGTGTGCGTGGGGGGGGTAGAAGAAAAGGAGGGATGTTGGTGGGGTTGGTGGATCAGGGATGGGAATCTAGAGAGAGAGAGAGGTGAAGAAAAGTGATGCCGGAGGATATACGAGACGAGAAAACCTAAGTTGGGGGAGAAGATGACAAAATTTAAAATCATATATTGTACCAAACTTAACTGAAAAAAAATGCTAAAGTATTCGAAAGCATGAATTAATTTGACTAAATTTGCCTTGATATAATTCCCATTTATTTTTGTAATCTTCCTCTAGTTTTTTGTAGTTTTTTCAAAATGGTTATTACACAAATATTGTAGGTAATGAACACCATCAAATGAGGAATAGGTGACTCGAGTGATTTTTATGTGTGGAAGACACATTAGAAGTAGATAATAGCATTCAATGGTGAAACTTATTACCAATTCTTGCGTGGTCAGGGCATAGTAAAAGGAATCACGAAGAATCCAGAAATAGCTCCAAACAGAGAGAACAAACTTCTCGAAAAAAACAGAAGACAAAAGAAATTTAAGAGAGTTCGTTTCTGAACATGAGCGAGAGGCAGTCTAAGTGTGATGGGGCGTATGCATGTATGTAGGTGATAACTTGTGGCGTGTGGTGAAGGTAAATGGGTGAATATGGGTGCGGAGGGAGGGCAAAGGGGGCGGGAGAAAGTATCGGGAGTAGTGAGTCAGGGGGTGGGGACGAGGGGGAATGGAGAAGAGGAAGGGGAAGGAGAGGCGGATTGGGAAGGGAGAGAGAAAGAGAGAGAGGGTGGTGAAAGTTAGGCGAGGCGTGCTTTGCGGGGATGGGAAGGGACGTGGTGGGGTGAGGGGTAACACCGTGGAGGTACGTGCAATGGTAGTGGCGTGGCGGAGGATTGCGATGGCTTTTGCCGAGGGAGTGGCGGAGAGAGAGAGAGAGGAGAATAGGGAGGCGGGAAGAGGTTTGAGGAGGGCGGAGAGGAGAGAGACTAGGATTTTGAAGGGTGCGGAAGCCCTTCAGTGACTCTCACACACGGTCGCCGTACGTCGCATTGTGGGGTCCCTGGCTTCGGTCCTCCTTTTTGCAGTGCGGGAGGCAGGGAAGTAGGATTCGGAGGCGAGCGACGACCCGGAGGGGCGCGGGAGCGTAGGCGCCGCTCCCCGCCACGACGCCTCCTCTTGCCCGCGGGAAACGCCCGACTCGCCGGCGGTCCGGCCGGCGGCCCTTCCCCTACGCGCCCCCTGCCGAGCAGATGAGAGAGGCGGCGGTGGACAATGGGCCTTCCAAACCCACATTTATTAGCATTTATTTACGATTGATTTCAGGCATACCGTCAATTCTTATACATTTATCCCCATCCCATGAACATGTCATTATGGAGCCTACCACTCTTTATTTTCAAAAAGAAATACACTTTTCAGAAAAGAAAATTTGTACTATTTCATTATTCGTAATTAGTAGTATTATGTCCTGAAAATATTTGGGGCTGTGTTTTCTCACGTATTTCTCCACTGCTTATTATAATATCGTTTGTTTTTCAACGTCAAATTCTACGTCCACTGTTGTTGAAATTCCATAGCTTTATAATCCGGTGAAAAAATAAGCTAAGAAGCAAATATATAGTATGTCCTCTGCAAATTCCAGGAAGGTCGCATTATATTCAAGAAGGTACTTTAAGATTGTGTCGGATGTATAGTTTGTTAAACTTTTTCACCAATGTCTCAGAAAAGATGGGTTTATTCTTAGATAGAAATCTTAAAATAGATTTTTTTATTCTTGTGGTGGTGTGGGTTGAATCTAGGACTGGAAATATCCAGAAGAGGAAAAATTCGGAATTGTTTTGGGACAATTTTTAACCGTTAAATATTGCATTTAAATGATCTGCCCATTGCATAAAATGTGTAATGCTGTTAAACACTTAAAGTTTGAACGTTTATGCTTAGGAAAACTCCATAAAATAAAGTATTCGCAGTCTTTCTTTGGCCTGGAAACTTTATTTCCGCATCGTTGTGACAATCACAGTGTACGAACATCTTCAACTATTCATAATCTCAGATACCTCCCAGGACTTTTGTTAACGCACTCACTATTGCCCACTGCTAATGAGTTTACTCAGCTATTAAAAATCTCATTTTTATCCCCATGCAGTTGAGCCACAAATTAATTATACACCTGCTAAAATTTCCCCGCGCGGGACTTGCTGCTAGTTTATTACCGCTCACTGAGCACCAATCGCTTAGTAATTGATTGCAGGAACTCAAGCGAGGTATTTATGACCTAATATCCGAAGCTCAGCGTGTGAAACTCGCGGGTGCATAGGAAAATCACTCGTTCACGCCATTCTCATATCATAATAATTTCAACCGTTGCTCAAAAGGGATCCTTGTCGGGGTACATCTTCATTCAGAAACGGGTGCTTGATACTCCATGATAAAATTAGTTGAGGTCAGTTCATGTAAAACCAAATGCTGGCCCTAAAGAATTGGCTTTTGGATTCGCACACAATACGGATTTGACTAAACTGGATTACAAGGCTCTTCTACCAATGTGTGGAAGTAAATTCCAAGGCATCGTTCCAAAATATGAGGAGTAATGGCAAATATATCGGAATCAAAAGGTGCTTCAAAAGATCGGCGAGACTGTCCAGGCAGAGTAATGAGATTGTCATCTTCCGTCGCTGAACTGGAAGCGTTCATTCACACCAAAAGGTAGAGTTGAAAGGATAAATTTTACTAATGCATTTGGGCCCGACGTTACAGTGTGTTTCTCTACCTGGCATGACTCAGTGGGTGACAATGAGACTAAGTGGGTAAGTCAGTGGCTAAGTGGGTGACGAAATTTAACTTTGTGTATTCTTTACCAAGTGCTCCACGAAATTTCCATTTTCTTACTAGTTAAGTCAACTGACTTTACAAGGAATGCTGTTTTAAAATTAGATATTTATGATTGTACACGATTCGTGAAGCTTTTAATATCACAGAATCAGACATCCTAGAAGTATTCAATATATTCCCTTTATATTACTCTTATTTTAAACATTTGTCTTTTTGCCGTTAGGCCCACTTTTAAGCTTTCAATTATGGTATGATGGAGACCACGGTCATATACATAATACCTTTTAATTATAAACATGAAATACATACTTTTCGTGTTGATGCAGAAAATTTACTTTGATATAGAGATGCGAAATAAATTGAATGAGAATATGAACTCATTCACCTCGCTAAAGAAATATTTCTTAACAAAGTTAATCATTCCCTCACAAAATTATAAATAAAATAAATTTTAAATTACGTACTCAAAATTGTTATGTTTATTGTCTCTCACGGCCGTGATCGCCAGGAAAATTGCTTGATCATAGCTAGCAATAATTAGTACTATAGCAACCGAACACTTGTTGGTTCAGTGATTCAGCTAAATTATTCATAGTGATTCAGTTAAAAAATAATGAAGACGAAATACCATTTTACGAGTACGTCTTTCGGAGCCCCCTAGAGATTATACCGATATATCTACATCTACACAATACCCCGAAAGCCACCGCAAGGACGTGTGGTTTGGGTTTTAGGGGGATATATTACCTTAGCGGTAGCATAATAAATTGACACAGAGTAGAACTGCTTATTAAAGGCGTATCTGATATTTAGACGTGAACTATTGGATATGAACAACTGCGTAATATATACAAAGTGATCTTAAAAGTATGATTTGCTGCCAGCTCAAAATATTGTTTTTACACTCTACTACCTAATCTCTGCACACGTCCCTGCGGCAACTTGTGAAATTATATGTAGATGAATCCCACCTGAGCGTTTTGGAGTCCTGGACACAATCGTTGGACTATTTCATCCAGGTGTGCGATGGCTCTGACTCCCCTGCACCAACGTGGAGAGTCTAGGGGATATGGAAGTGCAGACTCTTCGCCAATTCCGCGGCCTCCATTGCGGACGTCTCGCTCGCTGCACTCCCGAGCTCAAGAGCGAACACATCACCGAAAACCACGTCCCAACGTCCTTCCGGCGCCGATTATGTAGGACCACTGACCGCCCATCCTTTCCTCTCTTTCGCCCTCCTCGAAAAATAAGGTCAATTCCTGTTGCCACATTGTTAGAAGTTCGAAGGCGAAAGAGAGTCCGGTTGAGGGAGGGAGAGTGGAGGGAGGGGGGTGTGTGTCTGAGCGTGTTGGGGAGAGGAAGTGGAGGAGTGGGTTTTGTGGGCAATCAGGTCCGAGAGGGAACGAGAGAATATCAAGAATTGGCCTTTTGGAAGGTCGAGCCTTTCGGATGCACTTCCCCGGCCCCGCGTGCATCGTGGGAAGTTTCGTCGCGGGGTGTTTTCGACCCCCAGGAGAGCCCGTCGGACCGGACCGTGTCCCCCAGGGCGAGGGGTGAGGGAGAACCCGGGCCGTCCCGTATCCTTGGCGAAGCAGGTCCTCGGTCTTTGTGACTTGCAGGTGGGTGGCGACGACGGTGTTGTGCCGGGAAGTCGCCGGTGTGGGACATAGTCTGGGGTCAAGAATGATATTTGAATATCCAGGTGGACACAATGCCCTCGAGAAGTTTGAGAAAGCCTGGTGGGCTTTCGAATTAGAAGTGTCTATCTCGGCCTGGCCGTTTGCCTCGTTTGGGGACGATATCCTCACCGCTTTTGATGCGACCCGAGGTCTTCCACGACGGTTCTCTAGGGTCGAACCGTGTATCGGGTCGAGTCGCTACCTGGAAGTGATCTCGGGGTGAAAAAACTTCAGTGATGGTAACACGAAGAATGTCAGGTTTGAGAGGCATCAAGGTGTGGAATTCGGAGGTGAACGCTGAGGGTGAATCGTATAATGAGACTGTCTAGTGTGCCCTGGAATACCTATAACGCTTAACCTAGCTAGAGTTCCCATCTGCTTGGTAAGGTTGCTGGTTGCCTGATAATTAAAATCAATATACCTAGTTACATCTTAATCATCCAGAAATATTTGACTATTTATTATATGCCCACTGTTCAAGCTTTTATTCTATTGGAAATCCAAGAAATCTTATCCGATGTAAGCTATATCTACCTCTACATCTACATGACACCCCGTAAGTCGCCGAAAGGGCGTTTGGTGGGGGGTGTTAGGTAACCGCCCGTAAAAGACGACAAAATCACAGGCAAAATCAAGAGAACAATATCACATTTAAATCAAGATAAATTAAATAATAAGTAGAATAACTCAAACGTTCCTTGTGCCTCAAATTTATCAAGTAGTGTATGTTCCACTAATATACATGATAAACTCTGATAGTACCGTGTTTTGTCTATGTTATCCATAACTAGGGAGAAAGTGTGAGAGAATGGGATGTGACTCCAAGCAAGCAATTGCACCATTGGATATTGTAAATGGCTTGAGAGCTGACAGAGAAGTAACACAATTCAAAGAATGACAGTAACTAGGGTTCAAAATGGTTTACGTTCCCAGTGATATCCATAAAATCAAATGATTACTTAAAAATACGGCCGCGAATCAGGGTAACTAATTTCAAGATTTATTCTCACTTCGACGCCAGTTATTACGACCTCTTTTGATTCACAGAAAAAAGGACAATTTAAACTCTAGACTTGTAAATAACTATAGTCTCTCTTTGACCTTGATATCATAGTGTATTTTGTAATGTTATTACTGTCATTACCAATAGTAGCCAGGGTTAGGATTGAAGCCAGCAGCTACTGTACTTCTAAGCGCTTGCCAGTACGACATCCGTAAGCCCCATACTATATGTTATAATAAATCATACATCATTCTATATTTCTTCTACTTACCTTAATTTTATCCGAATGTCCCTATTAGTTTTTTTCCATCTGTCTCGCTTTTCCAATATTTCCCCTCTATTACCCTCTTCAGCATTCAATTGTCTCCCATTATCTTCTGCTTTCTCTTGTTACTACCTTCGTTACTACTGTCCTCTACCCTCGTTGAATTTTCCCAGCAACATCTTCTCTTCTCATAATATGTCTAGAACTTCTACGTTAGTTTTCCTTTCTGCCTTGTTCTTTACATTTTGCTCCTTTCTTCCTCATGGTATGGTTATTTTTGCAATATGGTCGAAAAACTTTAATGGAATGAGTTTCTTCAAATTGAATTATTTCAATGGTGAAATTATGATCTATTCATTAGTGAGTAACTACTAGTTTCATTGTGTTGAAAGTATTTAATGAAGATTTGGAATAAAGTTACTATTTTTCATTAGCTTCAAACCTACGTCTACGTTATATTCAACAACCTACCACAAAGGAGTGCGGCGAGGACATCATCCACTCCTGCAGAAATATTAGTTCATACATACACTTGAATATACACGTATATCAACTCATAAACCCTTCGTTTACATAGTACATGTCAGATGCATCATTTAATTATTGTTGTACTTTAATTTAACTGTGGCAAATTAGTTTTATTCCAGTATTCAAAATAATATATTTTTTCGGATTCTTGGTTCGATTTTTTTTACTACAGAGTATTTTGCGAATTTAAAACGAGGACTTGAATCTGTCTCTGACGGTATCCACTCTAGCGTCTAACATATCTAAGATCTTAACTCGAGATTAAATATAACCATGAATAGTAATTTAAGAATGATATTTTGGACAACACCTGTTTCGACTTTGGAAAGTAACGTCAGCTCGGAGGTACCATTATTATGCCGAGAGTTATTGGAATTAAATGCATGAAACCATTCCTCGTGGAGACGTCAAAATTGGCGAGGCAAGCTCCATCTTGGTGACTAAGATATTGAAGTTAGTCATTGCTTGAAAAACAGTCAACATTACCATTTATTTTTATAATTTACAAATAAAAATATTATCATTAACTTTTGAGATACCACCAAATGTTTTCCTTTGACTTGCCGTACAAAACAGTTGCAAATTGACTGTAATACATGTTCTCTTTTATGCTTTGCATTAGTCTGGCTCTGACTGACTCGTACGTTTCCGAAAATAAATTTTTCGGATAGTTAAAAAAAATCACCTGTTGGCATTCCTTCTGGCGACGGAAGAGGATGGACATGAATTGTTTTCCATTCCATCTTAACGAGGTTCTCCAATTACATCCAGAGGTTATGAAATCACTCCCTTGAAGCGGAAGCCTCATTAGCAAATTTTAACGTAGCTGAACGAGTCCAAACAAAATTTGCGATGGATTCCCCAAACAGCCGTAAGCCATGGAAAGAATGAGCCTGCCGGAATAACGCAAAATTCCGTTCAGAGGGGCCGAAAATCACCAGAGTTCCATCCTATTTACACCGAGAAACCACGAATTGGTCCACGGAAACCCCTCTCCCCTTCTCGACTTCTCACCCCTCTCCCAACCTCAAAACCCCCATGGGGCACGCAAGGAACGAGTCGCAAGGGTCGCCACCGCATCGTGAGAACTCGCAATGTCGCGTGCATTTTGTGCGTAAGGGCGTTCGTCCCCTCCTCCCCTCCCCCTCTTTCACTCCCTCATCACACGGCCCACCTCCGAACGTAAGGAAAGAATGAACGCCGCCAATTCAACCAACCATTCCGAATGCCCTTTCTCGTACTTATTGTTCACGGCGGCATCGCTCCCACTGGACAATGCCCTCTCTCTCTCTTCCGGCGGCCCCTCGCCATTGCTTTTCTTGCTCGGGGGTCACCAAGCGGGTGGTGGTCAGCGGGGAGCGATGGTCAGCCCGCGTGGCCTTAGGGGCAACCCTCGCTGGTAGAGAGTGCGGCCCGCCCGCTCCGGAGGGGCCCCGAATTGTCGCAAGAGCCTCGGGGCTAAACCGTGGCCACAATGATCCACACGTTGCCCGGAGGCGTATCAAACCCATCCTCTCCACCACCCGGTTTAGCCAGTGTCCGGGAAGCGAATCCCTCGGAGCGCACCTTATCCCTTCTTTCTCCCTTTCCCCCTTGTTCCACCCTTTTTCTTGTGCCCCCTTTTAAAATGTGAAAAAAAAGGGTTTTGTGCGTAATTGTAATAAGCGTTGAAAGGAAAAGGAAGGGTTGGAGTCGGCGTTTGTGGGCAGCGGAGGCAGGGAATAGGAGTACTTTTAGAGTGTGTGGAAGGAGTCCGACTGCTGGGAGATGGACTCACCGCAGGTCGGTGAGGAAACCCCGCGGGGTTGGGGGAGGCACAGCGTTACCACCTAAAATTCAGATTATAAACCTCTCGTGGCATTATAAAATTTGTAGAAAATTTTTCAAGCGTCGTGGATCAACAGGGGTGTGTTAAAATGTAACATTTGTAAAAATCTGTTCTTCAACAATGGTTACAATTTTTTAGAAAGGTATCGCTTTTTTTCTGCATGGAGGAAGTAAATTGGCCAATTCAAAGCAGACTTTGCTTGATATATGCACGCTACTTCGCAAGCAATCACAAATAATGCCAGAATAACTATATTCTAACTCTCTGTCATGAAGGTATTTCACTGAATCTCTGTTGTTTATTTCGCTTAAAACCTGAATCTTATGAACAGGGTAATTTCTCATCAAAAATCTCAAGAAAGATACTGGAGTTCAAAAGTGAGATATATGTCTTGAACTGGATATAATCTGCCGAAAAAAAACTAATGGGCCGTCCTGTTTTTACTATTCTTTATAACGATATGCGGCTAATTTTTTTGTTATCTTTCCCTCTTATGTGTTCGCCAGTTTCTCTGGCACTGTCTGAAATAGCTCCCGAGCGCCACCTCATGGCCAAATAATTGGAAATTTTGGTTGTTCCCCGTGGTTTCCAGCGGTAATTACGTTTCCTCATCATCATAACGGGAGAATATAACCTATTGTTTCAGGCTTCACTTCGTTGAAGTATTTAATATCCAGACTAAAATGAAAAGAAATACTTGTAATTTTCCACAGATTTTATTAAATGGTACAACGCGTTTCATCGACTTGCGGTATAATCAGACCTGATGATGCCACAAGTCGGTGAAACGCATTGTACCATTTAATAAAATCTGTGGAAAAGTACAAGTATTTCTTTTCTTTTTAGTATGGATAACGGGAGAGCATTGGCCCAGTTGGATGACCGTGGTTCAAGTCCCGGTCAAGGTGTCGTTTTCTGTTTGGAATCTGCACACTTTTACATTCCCCACTCACATTGAGTTCCAGCTGAAACGTGTTCAGTCCCTTTTCCCAATACCTTTACCCGTTTGAATGATTTTTCGCCGTTTGTCGTGTTTCTGTACCTGTGCATATATATGTGCTCAATCACGAAAACACGCCAATTGGCGATCACGTATTGTTTCAAATGGATATATCTATATATATCCATGCGAAAGCAAATATAAAAATAATGCAATTTACAAAGCGTATATTAAACCATGTGTACTAAAACATGTAACTAAATGGAAACCCGACCAAAGTGACGCAGTTTTCTAATAGTTGTATTCGTAAGGAATAATGTATGAAATGAAATGAATAATATTATTATATATATATATATATATATATACACACACACATAAATATAATTAATATAGTATTTTTAAATGTATGGCTTGTATTACACTATGATTTGTAACGTATATTATTGTAAAATATATATATATATATATATATATATATATATATATATATATATATATATATATATATATATATATATATATAAATTATTTATAACGTATATACTCTTGTGCAACCAGAATTATTTCGCGGATATGTTTTAAGTGTTCCCTTGTGAGATGATGACGGTGGCTTACCATGGAGTACACCTTATCCCCGTCCCCCCTCCGATTATATCAGTCTCCACGAGGAATGAAGTGTCCCCTTTTTCGGAGTTTTCTCCCCTTCTTCTGTCACGTCATCCCCCCTGACCTTTCATCCCCTTTCCCTCATTCCCTTTCCGCGCTTACGCTCCAGAAAGAATGATTTTTTTATTGCAGGCCCGCCGTCAACCCTGTCCCTCTCTCACCCTCTCCTCCCCACCCCCCATCACCGGGCCCTCCGTTTCCGGTGATGACATGCGTCGCCGACTCACCGTCCTAGCCCCCCATCCACTCCCACCCAACCACTATCTTCCCCCCTTCCATCTCCCATGCGGTCCCTCTCTCGCTCGTAGAAGTGACCCTTTTCCTCTTTTTTTTTATTTTAACGCGGAACCGGATGGAAGAATAGACCACGCGGCCACTTATAGCGTAGATTTCGTGCGGCGATCTGTCCTTTTCTTCCTTTCTCTCTTTTCCCTCTCTTTACCGGATATATCTTTGCGGGTCGTTCTCGCTACGTTTTTCCACAATCTCCCTTTACGCCAAGTTTCTTCTGTTTGGACGTTCACTTTTATACTGGGGTTGAACGGTCGGTCGAGCTTGGTGGACATAGCTTCATTTTTATCTCTGGGAGTTTGCTTTGGAATTTTCCAGTGACAGCACTCTTAATATAACTCCCGAGTTTTGAATTAATGTTAGGGATGGCGGGTGTTTGACCGGTATGGGTTCGAAGTTTTTTTTTTGCATTTCCTCATTTTATTACTTGTCCCCAAACGGATATTTTATCTGATGTGCTTCATAAAGGATATGTGGGTTATGAACTTTTCAGTTTCCTTGATGGTCAAGGAGCCGTGCTATCTGATATCTTCGTTTGATGTCCAACCCGGACCATGTCTTTAAAAATAAATAGTGGATTATAATTCAGTTTATATATTCAGGTATTCACACAGTGTATGGAAATATTCGAGTAACTTAAACTGATGTAGCGTACTCCTAATTAAGTACGCTACATTCCCTGCTACTAACGGTGCTTTACAGAGGAATGCTGAGTTGGATTTAAAGTACATTACGATCTAATCATTCATTAGTTCATTACGTTCGCCCACACTACTTAGGTAGATTAGACCACAAAGATAAAATAAGGGAGATAAATTCCAATACAGATAGATTCAAATACTCATTCTTTCCCAGAGAAATCAGAAACCATAATAGTAAGAATCCGAAGTCCATTTAGAAATATTAAAAATATTTAATTTACAAGTCGGAGGAAAATAAAAAAATCAAAGATATTAGGTTTAAATGTAGGTACATGTGTATGTTTGTTGGTAGTTTGTGAGTTTGCATGTATGTGGAGGTGAAAGGGTTCTTGCATGAATGTTTACCATGTTTGGTTTGTTGAACATAAATTTGTGGCTTCTGCATACGGTTTTTTTTTCTAAATTACAGGTGGTGCCCCCGTCCACGATCCTTGTATAACATTTTGAATTAAATTGAAGGCTGAAATGAAAAGCTATAAGATTCTTAAAATTGCATAAGATCACTTTGTGAGAACTGAAGCCAGTCTATCATGTATATAAGAAGGATTCGACCATATTTTCATAAAAATGGGTAACCTGATCCCCGAATACTACCTTGAACAAAAAGTTCCCGGAATAACCACCGTGTGGCGCTCCCATCGTTTCGATTTGAGTTCTTTTTTTTGTTAAATTGGTACATCTGTTGTTGATATTCCCTTTAAATCTTAGTGTCATAACTTGACATTTGCAAAAGTTACGAAGCCAAGAGTACATCTATCTCTGTGTGTGTTGGCGATTTTTTACAATTGCAGAAATGGATTTAAATTTGCAACAACGAACTTGTATTAAATTTTGCGTAAAAATCGGATTTAGTGGCGTACGGACATTGGAAATGTTGGAAAAGTGTTTCAGCAACGATTCTCTAAAAAAACGGTCGTTTACCAGTGGCACGAGCGGTTCAGAAGTGGTCGTTAGTCAATCGAAGATGATGAACGCAGTGGCAGACCATCGACATCGAAAGTCGGTGAAAAAATTGATAAAGTAAAAGAAATGTTGGTCAATAACCGCAAATTACCCATCAGAGAAATAGCGGAGGACTTGAACATTGCCTATGGATCCGCCCAAGACATTGTGGTTAATGATTTGGGTTTCCGTCGTGTAGCAGCAAAGTTGGTGCCAAAATACCTCAATTTCATGGAAAAAAGAGACCGTGTTGACGTCGCAAAAGACATGATTTGCGAGGCTGAATCCGATCCCACATTCATCAAAAGGATCATTACTGGAGACGAAACGTGGGTTTATGAGTACGACACGCAATCCAGACATCAGGCAAGTGAATGGCGTTCACCAAATGAGCCGAGACCAAAAAAACCACGTCGTATTCAGTCAAAAAAGAAGGCAATGCTGACGGTTTTCATGGATTACAACGGTGTAGTGCATCATGAATTTTTGCCTGAAGGCCAGACAGTAAACAAAGAGTATTATTTGGGCGTTATGAGACGTTTGCGTGAAGCAATTCGCCGAAAGAGACCAGAAATCGTCGCACAGTGCTATCATTATTCGTAATTTTTTGACGAGAAATGCAACAAATACCATCCAACAGCCACCGAATTCACCTGATTTGGCTCCCTGTGACTTCTTTCTGTTCAATCGAGTTAAAAAACCATTACGGGGAACGCGTTTTAGCAGCCGAGAGGAAGTAATGGAAAAATCGCAGGAAGCACTGATGGACATACCGAAAACCGAATATAAAAAATGTTTCGACGATTGGATCAAGCGCTGGCATAAGTGTGTTGCAGTCGATGGGGATTACTTTGAAGGGGACAATATAGATTTAGATGAATAAACTTGTATTTTTAATTTTCTGAATAAATTCCGGGAACTTTTTGATCAAGGTAGTATATTTAAAATTTTGGTCGGTACTTAATGTCATCAGAACGTTTGGGATCCATAGGCGAAGGCAGGTGACACTAAACAATTTTGTATTTCAAAGATGAAAAAATAATTGTTGACAGAAATTTTTATCCAACAGTTTACGTTTCATATTTGTTATGCATTCGACAACACACTCGACCGATACACTCGACCGATATTTCGAAGGGAATAATATACGAATAATGTTTTCCATTTCTTTTAAACCACACAATGTAAAACAGGCAGCGTTTGTTGTTGCTCTTGCGGCCTTGTAAATTCAACGTGCGTTTCAGGAAGTTGGGGAAATAGGTCGGGAGGGATCGTTAACACATGAGTGAGGAACTCGCAAGTGAAAGTTCACGTGGTTGGAGGGTTAGAGGTGTGAGAACGGTACGTTACGTACCTTTGCCGGAATGTTATGTGTGCGACGTGAAAGGGAGAGAGGAGTGGGGGGATCGAGCGGGGGGGGGGCTTGTTCGGGTGAAGCGGGGGAGGGAGGAGGAGGAGTACACCGGGTGGGATGGGGATGGAGACGAGGATGACCGAGAGGGGGAGTGAGGTTTCATTTCGAGGGTCCCAATCGCACGTTGGCCACCCCTCCTTCCCCCTTCAACCCCTTCCCCCCTCCCGTACTCCCGACTCACACACCCTTCCCACCACGATCCTACTCCTCGGCCGTAGCAGTTGGCGTAGGTCCCAGTAGTAACCATAGTGCGGAGACCGAGAGGGAGTGCGGTGGGGTGGGAGAGGGGGGAGGGAGTGCACGAGACTTGAGGGCTTCCTCCCTCTCGCACTTCCCGAGACACCCTCCTCACTCTCACTTGCTTCCCTCCTCCTCCTCAAAACTGGACCGGGAAGTTGGTAAGAAGACGACTCCGGGTTGGTTTGCTCTCCTCTCCACTCCTAACCCCCCTATCCCTCTCTCACACTCCTCCCGTTGGGACAGGTTAGGGGCGTCTGGGCATCCTCCCCATAGAACACGAGAGCCGAGGTCTCCTTCTTCCCTAGCTCTATCCTCGCCCTCCCACGTCCCCTTCTTCCCTCCCTGTCCCGTCCCGCCTCTCTCCCTTCCTCCTCTCTGCGTCACCTCAACCGCTTCCTCCCCCTCCGCACCCCCTCTTCCATCCTCCCCGTCCCCTCTTCGGTCCCTCTACCTCCGCGGCCTCTCCCTCTCCACACCGCGTTTCCTCGGTCTCTTCCTCCGTCTTAAGTCCTTGCTGTTACCTTCCTCAAGACTTTCCCTCCTTTAAAGACCTCTCTGCACACGCCCTCTTCTAACTTCTGCCGGAAGTGTTTTCGCCACCTCAAGGGAGGAGGTTCTTTGGCCGTGTTCTCTCCTCGAACCCCATCGGGAAAAATCTAGGATGAAGAAGACCTTATCTTCTCCACCGTGAAAAGAATGAGTTCCTCCCTTATGGTTTGTCTTCATTTTGGAAAAGATAAAAAAATATTGGTGCGAAAAACATTTTGTTTATGTTTACATATGCTAATTCTCCGTGAGCGTTACTGTATGAGTCAATTCGGTCATAACCCTGCTCTGGAGCAAGTTTGCGTATAATTCTTCTATTGATATAAGTAATTTGAAATACTATGTTTCCGCTCGAAATTTCATCTGCGTATGATGTTTTTAACACTAAGGTTTCGCCAGTGTTCATACTTCACCTGAAGAAGACGTATGGAACGCCTGTGAAACATTTTTGTTAATTATATCATGCGCGAATGAAATCTCTAAAAGAAATCTTTTCATAAACTCAGTTCCATGGAAATATTCAAAGAAAAATATTAAAAATATTCTATATTTATTATTATTAAAAATATTTTAAATATTTTTCATTGAATAGTTCCATGGATATATTCAATGAAATATATACATAGGATAGATACATATATATATATATATATATATATATATAAACCATAAACCATAAACACAGTAATCAACCCGAAGGTCGGTTTAGTAGGTGATGGTAGAGCTCACCCATGCACCAAGCCCGACGGCGTGTGAATATCCACACATCAGGGTAGGGGGGCCAGTTCCTTTCCCTGTGCCGGTTATGGTTTCCCAGGAAGGCCTGGTACCCGAAAATCAACTAGCTTGGGTGGAGCTGCAGGTGCCCAAAGTGCCTTGCCCGGGAATCGAACCCGGGACCCTCTGGTCAGCAGTCCAACGCTCTACCCGCTAGACCACCGCGACCCGCATATATATATATATATATATATATATATATATATATATATATATATATATATATTCTTAAGAGAGATAATTAACCATTAATTTTGATAAGTTTTGGCTAGAAAATTAATAAGGTGGAAGTTCGCGTATAATTACGCCAAAAAAACAAGTTTTAAAAATTTCCTTGATGTTATCTATGTATAGTGATATCTTATAATAGCTACTATTTGCTGCTGAAATTTTCCGTCTATTATGTGAAACTTAAGGGTCTACCACAAAACCTAATGGGAGACTGAGGTAATTATGCCGTGAGTTTCAGGAAGGTCGGTCACAGTTCAGGATGAACAGAGGAATGGGGAACTAGTTGACTTACTGTGCAAGTAAATGGAAAAGAGAAGAAATCCTCGCAGTACAGTTGCTGAATTCATAGAATATCCAGAAGTTTCAAGAGCAGAATTGTTCAGAATCATAAAAGACACTAGAATATCCTAACATGTTTGCAAGATTGGTGCCAAAAATTTTGGCAAGTACTCACGAAGACCAGGCAATGATATCTACATATGCTTTCTTATACCATTTGAACCACTCAGAAGAATTTTTTTTCAGTTCCATTACTAGTGACCAAACATGGTTATTGCATGCCTAACAACATGAACTGGCTTGGTTCTCTGCAATTGAGAAATAGGGAGGGGTTAAACACATTAGGGAAAAACGTCCTGGATTCTCACGAAGAAGAACTTTAAGTGGAGTTTTTGAAGAAACTTGTTTCACCATTTCAAAATATTAGAAACGGTGTTTAATAAAATGGTGACAATGCAAGAAAATAAATTAAGTGAGCATGTGCGTATTAGGAACCATTAGTAAATTTGAATTTTTTCAATTATTCAGTTTTTACCGAATTGGTCTTATTTCAAAATGCGTCATAATTGGGAAGATAGCTATTGGTTATGTGTCTATGGCGTTTAGTGAAATAATAACATATTTAATCCTATGTAATAATTTGAATGCATAAATCTATCCTTAACTTTTCTGCTAAGGTGTAGCAATATATGACATTGTATTTGCATGCACTACCATGTTCTCTGGGTCTAAGGCATGAAAAAAATAATGACTTTGGTAGGTTGTTACTGAGACTTGTTTAAGAAAACAGGTTTGGACGTTAGTAGTGCCGCAGGTAGAGAAAAGCCGATACCTTAGCTGCCCGCATGGTCGTTGGGGGGGACTCCAGTGTTGAAACCATTATGTTACGTAGACCTCTAAGGACAAGGTTTGACTTGTGTGTGTGTTTCCAGTTCCTAAATCCTCGGTACCTGCTCTCCTTTTGCGAATTATAAAAGCTCTCATCAGAGCATTCAAATGCTCTTCTCAACGGCTATATGTGATTCAATTCCCACCCAATTGTCGGAATTAAATGGGACAATTTATTTGGGTTCAAATGTAAGGACGAAGAAAAATAAAATAATTTTACTATCTCTAATATTTGACGGGACAACAAATTTGTAGATGTAAAAAGCATTCGATGCGTTAGTAACCATTAAAATGAAACAGACAGAAGCTATCAGTAAGACTCATGTCGTCGTGTAGCGTTACCATCGAATGATTTTATAAAAAAAAACAAAATTTCAATATTCAGCTAAATAAACCACTTATTCAACGGCATATATAGACATATATTTATATGTGCGTATGTTTGTTAATATGAGAAAATATATATTGACACGAATGTATTAACTCACATTTGTGCACGCATATCTGTTGCCCTATCACGCAAAATGCCCTGGCGGTGGCTTGTCCGGCATATGTAAAGGTTGCTCTATTCAAATATATAAAATTCTCTCAGTTGATGCACTTTCCATGTAAACTTAGAGGAATATTTTGGAAGCTTTGAGTATACCGTAATACGAGTATTGCCTTTCAAAGGCTGAGGTAAACCCGTGAGTTACGGGAGTGTCATTCTGAAATTCACATAACCCTTAGTTTAGAATTAACTCTGATGTATGAGAAATTGGAAAACACGTTTTAGCAGAATTTGTCAACGTTTTAATTACTTGATCGAAAACGATACCTGAAATTCGTATTATTGACGAAGATGACACTTCCTTATGCTTATCCACGTGAATTAGTTTACCAGGCATAAAATTCTGAAATGAATGCCACCGCGTATGCACTGTACTATTAGGAACTGTGCTATTATGCCCTGACTTATTATTCACTATGTTATTTCCGAGTTCAATCAAAATTTTAATAGAATTATCAGGTCCTGAGATGCATTCTTTCGACAATAGTCCTATTTATAAATCTCATTTGATGAAAGTTGTGGCCATATTATTAATATTTGTCACCGTATCTGTCTCAGGTAGAATATTTCTGCAAAGAATATGAAAATATGACAGCAATGGCGTAGGAGATAATGAGAATGGGTAGTGTATTTATTTTGTCTATTTCCTACGTGTTATTCTTTTTATTGAATATAACAACCTTTTTAGCGGCTCTCTGGCATTTTTTAATATATCAATATTCAATATCCTGATGTTTAATATGATTCCATGTAAGGAATTTCTTTCTTTTAATTGAAATTAACAAGGTGCGTGATCAAACTAATATTTGTGTAGAGGTTACATAATTTGGTTTTGCATGTAGTTTTATTCTGTTTTACGGGTGGTGACCTAGCACTCCCCGCCACACGCCCCCGTGGTGGCTTGCGGGGTATTATGTAGATGTAGATTTCAAGCTTTGAGGTGGTGTAATAATTTTGGTGATTCACTTTCACTTTTTTTCAGTATATAAGGACAAAATATTGGGTAGAATGGGTAAATATGTGTGGATTGAGTGGTCATGAGGAGTAAATACGAAATGCATTCATTTATGAGATAATGAAGCTCTTGTAGATAATTCGGTGGATATGCGATTGGTAAGGTGGCGAATTTTCTGATTTTTCAAACCATGAGCCCTTCTTTGGATTGGTAGTCGTAATGAGGGAGTGTACGTTCCAATCCTCAAGCCTTAATCGTAATAGTTAAGAATTGATTCGTTTCAATATCTACTATAGTTTCTGACGACTTCGGCATTAGTCTTCTTCCATCTCCAATTTATACTCCGCAAAGAGGTTGATGTCAAGCGCAGTTTTGTTCTCCTAATAACTACTTGTTGATAGTTTGGTTTATCCAAATACCTATTCTGAATCCAGAGAGTATGTGGTTTCATCACCTTGGCCGTGGGGTCCAAAGTGAAGTTTCGCTACTTTAAGGGGTTCATATAGACTTAGAACTTATGCCAGTGTTTACACTCTTGCCTTACTGTTATAGTTTTGGCTTTACGTCAGTGAAATACGAAACAAACGGCCAACTGTACCTTGTTCAAGAATTAAGAATAGCAAAATTATTACAGACCGCTTAAAAAATCCAATATCCTAAGTAATATTTTTCAGGACGCTTCCATAAAAAATATTGTTGCATAGGACGAAATTATTTTGAAATTATAGCAAAACTAAGTCATTATCAAAGATAAGGTTGGAAAAATTTTAATTGAACCAGGAAGGACTCAAGAGATATAAAAGTGGTTATAGATGAACGATATGTTTACTATTTCTAGCCAGAAAGCTTAAATACAGAAAGAGGATATGACATATATTAAGATAGCTTATTCCCAGGCATACTTAGTGGCGAGATAGAAAAGGCATCGAGGGTATTGAAATCAAATGAGACCATGTGGGTAACATAACATTCCATAACATTCCGGAAGCACTATTTAAAGGTTTAGGACGATTTTGGCGGATTAATTTTTATGGTCTAATTATTAGCAGTTACAAGAGAGGAATTAGGCCGAAATATTTTGCCAATTTAGTGATAGTTTCCACCTCAAAAAAGATAAAGGCTATATGTAAGGGCTATAGATAAGCTTGACACGCAGCTAATGTGGCACTCAAGATCATCAAAAAGAGGATAAAGAGAAGAACAAATGCTTACCTAGGTCATTATCAGGTTGGTTTTAAAAAGAAGAGAGATGCATATATTACCATTGCAGTGATTAGGTTATTAATCGAAAGGAGGATAGAATAAAAACAGGATTTATTTGTTGGTTTTGCAGATTTCGAGAATACGTTTATGAGAGTAAATTGGGTAAAATTAATGAACGGATAGCAGAAAATTGGAGTATATTGTCCATTATCATCCGTACTGTTCCACGTCGTACATGTGGAGGAACTGGTTAAAGAGGTATGGGAAGGAATTCTGTCTGGGGAAGCAAGAGTCTGTAGGGAATTCACAAAATCAGTTAGGTTTGCGAATGACCAAGCGGGATGGTGCGGAGGCTAACGTACAGGTTTCCCAGGCTTACGCGAAGATCCGGGTTCAAATCCTGGAGAAAACAAATATTTTTCATTGGTACCCCGATCCCTACTTGAGGTGCTTTGTGGAGAGTACTTTGAGTGAGTACGACGTCCGTCGGATGGGACGTTGAACTGCGGACCCCTTGGCGCCTTTCGACAAGAGTAGGCTAATACCGACGCCGGGTTTCTCTCCACCCTTCCTTTCCCACCCATCTCTAATGGTGAAAATGACCTTAGCTGTCGGTCACCTCCCCAGCCCAATTAGGACTTTTCATTCACGATATACTTAGATCGGGAGAAAACAACACACAAATCGATGCAGTATTCCTAGATTTCAAAATAGCCTTCGATAAAGTCCCACTCAATAAATTGTTACACAAACTTAAACGATACAGTATCAATAAGAAAATTATTAATTGGATTAGAAACTTCTCGTCAAATCACAAACAAATAGTAGTAATCAATGGGTTGTGCTCAACGGATAGAGATGTAACTTTGGGCGTCCCCCAGGGAAGTGTTATAGGGCCTCTTCTATTCTTAATATACATTGATGACTTAAGCGCACACGTTAGTAGCAATTTCAGGTTATTTGCTGACGACACGGTGGTATACAGTGAAATAAGGAGCCAACTAGATCGCGAGCTACTCACTAGAGTCCTAGACTTAATCTCGGATTGGTGCAAGGAATGGGGATTAATGCTTAATATAGACAAATGTGCAGTTTTGAAATTTTGGAACAAAGGTAGTGGGGAACAGGACATAAACTATGAAATAGAGGGTTCAGTGCTAACTACGGCCAATCAAATGAGGTATTTGGGGGTAGTTCTAACACCAAGCCTATCATGGGGAGCATATATCAGGACAATATGCGGATCCGCATTAAAGAAACCCGGCTTCATTAAACGGGTGTTGGGGAAATGTAATGAGAAAGTTAAGGAAAGGTGTTACTTTGCTCTAGTTAGACCTCATTTTGAATATGCCGCAAGCACTTGAGATCCTTGGGAGATATTTGGCAAAAAGAATTAGATAAATTCCAGAGCAAATCCGCCAGATTCGTTAAAGATTGTTATAATAAGAACACAAGTGTGACAGGTCTCTTAGGAGATTAAGGCTGGGAGCCACTTGAGATACAAAGAGAACAAGCGAGACTGAGACTTTTAGAAAGGCTCAGAAGAAACGAGTTTAACGATGACACTAAATGAATTATTATAGCCCCACACTAATTAGGTAGATCAGACCACTAAGATAAAATAAGGAAGATAGATTCCAGTACTCATTCTTTCCCCGAGCAATCAGAAATCATAATAGTAAGAAACCAACATAATTTTAGAAATTTAAAAAAATTTAATTTACAAGGCGGAAAGAAATATTGCAAAGACATATTTGTAGGTGCATGTGTATGTTAGTTGGTAGTTTGAGTGTTTGCATGCGTGTGGGTTGTAAGGGTGTTTGCATGAATGCATGCCATATTTTGTTTTTGGATTGTATAAATTTATGGCTTTTGCTTGTGTTTTTTATTAATTACGGGTGGTGATCTAACACCCCCCGCCACACGTCATTGCGGCGGTTTGTGGGATATTAAGTAGATGTTGATATATGAGCCTTTTTAGGAGTATCGTCTACATCTACATCTATACAATATCCCGCAAGCCGTCGCAAGGACGTATGGCAGAGTCACCAACCATTCTACATTCATTCATTCTATTTCCTCATACACCTGGCACCTAGTGATCCAATGTTTAAATATGTTATCCTAAAATCAGAGGAATGGAATACCTAGGTGGATGCTGTAATTTTAGAGTTCACGTAAGACATATAAAAATAAGATGTGTGTTGTTAACGAGAAGGTTATTAACTTGAATTGGGATTATTATCTAACCATTAACAAAAAGTAATTGCCAACGAGTTCCTTAGAAGAAAATATAATTTCGAACGTTCCTCAGGAAAGTTTTATAGGGCCTCCACTCTTCTTGTTGTACAGTAACGACCTAAGATCCAACGTTAACAATAATCTTAGATTATTTTAAGTCGCCATAGTGATTTACAGAGAAATAAGAACACCGTTGAATAGCGTCCTACTCTGTACAGTTTAAGACCAGGTATTGGAGTGATGTAAAGAATGCTGAATAGAATCAAATATCGAAATTTGAAACACTGAATTTTTAGAATTAAAGAAAAGGTTTGTTTAAAATAAGTATGATGAATTAGCAAGCATCACGGGTATGTTGAAGGATTTAGTCTTGGAGCCTCTTGCTTCTCAGGGAGGTCAGGAAAGACGAACTTTCACTGAGACACAGGCCACCTTTGTTTTTCCTGAGACACAAGGAATTATTATGACATCAAATTATAATGGTAGGTACGACCACAATAAGAAAGAGAGATAGACTCTGTCACCGACACATTCAAGTACTCTTTCTCCCTTCGTAGGATATTCAAACACCAAAATCGAACCCAAGAAATCATAAAAATTGAATTGAATTATATAATTTGATGAATTTTTCAAGCGCATCCATTGTATTGTGTCAAATGTAGGCTTATATACACGAGCGTTGAATGAGAGCTAACATATATTGCGTGACGTAATCTCGTACGAGTATTAATGCATGTATGTTTGGTGGTCTCATAAGCGGCTTGCAAGGTAAATGTAGATGCAGCAAATATGGTTTCTGAAAAACCAAATCTTTTCATTCCTGCAGCTCTCGCAACCATTAGGAACAGTGAAGTTCTAATAATTCCATTTTGCTTTATTATTATTATTTGTATTTCTTACCTCTCTCTTTGCTCTTTGTAAAAGAATAAGGAAATTTAGACGTGGACATTAGAAAAGAAAGGTGAGCGAAGAAAATGAAAGGAGAATCTGGAAAGTTAATATTATTTGGCAGGATAGTACTCTCAACTAAACTCATTTGGAATTTGTAGGGAAAGAGGTCATGTACATCTATATTCGTCTTGTCTCAAAAGCTGTTATGAGGGCGAGTGGCTGGGGATGTTATGTCACAGCCCGTTACTATTGAATGTAAACGGTGTGGAGGTGAATAATAAGGAATAAGTCAATAAGTGCCACAGTTACCTCATTTGTTCTCTTAACATTTACGTAGCATTTGAATTGTGTTGTGCTTCGTCAGAAAGGCAAATATGATGGGTCATTTAGATGAATTTAGCTGGGAGCCACTTGAGACGCGTAGTGAAGAAGCGAGACTTTTAGCAAGGTTCAGATCACATGAGTTAACTATTCCACAATGGGAATTATTATGACCCCACATTCTACATCTGCACAAATACCCCGCGATCCACCAACAAGTTGTGTGGCATGGGGTTCAAGCACAAGGATTAGGCTAGACTACCGAGGTAAGTTAAGGTAGTAAAGACTCCAGTACAGGTAGATATAAATATTACTTCTTTCCTGTAACAATTAGGAATCATATGAGTAACATAATCGAAGTCATTGCTGTTACAAGCGGGAACCAAATTAAACGTTGAGTAGACATCTAGTAAATTTATAGGCGGATGTGCTTGTATATATGAACTACTTGTATTTATCATGTGTGCAAGTTAAAATAAGTTTTACATGAAATTATACGTCTGTGTGGGTGTGCGTTAGTATTTTTTTGTTGTTATTGCATGTAGTTGGGTTATATTTTATGGTTGATGTTCTAGCACCCCACGCCCGCCACAAGCCCCTTGCGGCGGCTTTTGGGGTATTGTGTAGATGCTGCCTGCATTTCTCATCGCATTGGCTGGCATATTACTATCCGTAGCATTCTCAAGGAATGAATGACATATTTGAATGGCATCTCGAGCCATCATTTGAGAATCAGCAGTAGAAATGGTATTTGAATATTTTATGTACGCATTATTTGATTAAGAGTACTTATACTTTTCCATTTTTTGGCGTAATGGTGTAATCAAAAACGTAGTCAATTTCACGAAATTCAGAGTACGTTGATCTCATTCTTATTTTCTTTAAATGCGAATAACGGCAAACGCTGGTTCACATGAAACATGAAGTAATAACAAGATATATCTACTCTTGGCGTATAATTCCTGTGTGTTCGTTAGTTATAATTGTTTATTGGTGTACAACAGTTTACTTCATCCATCTGGAAAACTAATGGAACAGCTTTCCTAGTATAACTGAAGATTCGAATGTGACCACACATAAGCTAATGAGGTTACCTTTCAACTATTCTAAGCCTTAAATTAGCTTCAGTAACTTCATTTTCTGAAATTCTGCTATAATTATGGAAAAAAATATTCTTTACCGTTTTCTCGTTAAAAATAATTGAATAGGAGCGGTGCACACGCTACTGTGGTCTATTGTATTTCGACACTTTATAGACGGGTTGAAGAGTGTCAATTGTCCTTCACGAGCAATCAAAGTACCTAATTCTCCAAAGTTTATCCAAGTTGACAAGAGACGATTTAATTGCCACGTCAATGAACGGAATTGAGTTATTTAAAAATGAATTGTGATTTAAATATACAAGGAACGTAGCTACGGTCGTGAATCAATGTAAACAAAAAATACCGGGACCGTAAACTTCGTTCACGGTTTAAACAAAGTTTACGGTCCCGGTATTTTTTGTTTACATGAATTGTGATGTTACAAATAATTTGTATTTTCGTTTTTCGAAAACCTTAGAAAGTTCCAAGTATTGGAATTGTGTCTTTAGAACTTGTCATATTGTCGGCAATTTTCGTCACGCAGTTATATCACGTGCTGACGTAATGCTTCAACGGGACTCAGGTAGTGACTTCGGTGGTTTCTCCTGTGAAAGGTATGTTAGCTTATTGGGCTTTGGGTTTCAATTTTTCCGGTACCTGGGTCTTGTATTGTCCGCGTCTCTCCTCTGTCGAGGTCCTTTACAGGACATAGTCGCTTTTTTATCTGTTCCGTTGCACAGCTGTCCTAAGATATGCTTTCTCTGCTGCTAGTGAGTTCCCGTTCCACAAGCAGTAGGCGCGATGCGATGCACTAGTGTGACCGCCTGTAACATTTTTTGCGTTCATTGGTGATGCGAGGAAGCGTTCAATTTGTTTATTTTGAGTTTCCTTCCTGCATACTTTATGGCAAAGTTCCCGTGGTCTTGATGGTCTAATTAAGTTGTTGAAGTCCAGTTTCCAGATCAAAAATTTTCCAGTACGTAATTGCCATGTCTGATGACAACAAACGTGTCGTCAACGTATCTACGCTTAAGTTTTGATTTCTTGTCATGCTATTCATTTTCTTGAATTTCTCCATATTCCACAGGCTTTCTCCACTGGCTGAAATGATTAACCCATCGCTGACCCTTCCGTCTGCTTTTAGTAATTCCTATTATAAAGGGAAAAGAAATTTCACGAATTTATGCAAGTCCTTTGGGATCCCAAAAGGTTTTACTTTCGTGACAAAGTGAATTCATTCCTATATCGCAACGTTAATGAAAAGGGATGTGACGTCGGAGCTGACCAGGATGTCGTTTTCGTTTATCACGACGATCTTCAAAGTATCGATGAAATCCATTAAGATCTCTACACAGAAGCTGCGTGTTTACGGGCAGAGTGAACAATTGAGATATTAAGAGAAATAGATACACGATCAATCTACCACCCAAGAACCGGAAAAATGTAATGCCAAATAACATGCTAACATACCTTTCATAGCAGGAGCCACCGAAATGATTGCCAAAATGAGAGCCACTCTCTTTGTCTCGGCTCATTCGGGGGCTAACATCTGCAGTCTCATCTTTCCATGAAAACTTCCACGGTGGTGTGTGGCTAGGGATATTAGATAGAGATTCAATGGGTTACTTTACTAATATTGTTAGCATTGGGTGTAAATTTATTTCGAGAATTTTAAACTGTCGTACATTTTTTCTTGTTACTAATTATCTGCGGTCTCGAAGAACTCTTAGTTTTACCAATCTGTGCCCTAAGTTAATTTCCCTCAACTTTTATGTATGCCCCCATCTTTCAGAAATTGGTAGTGAAATATTTCCTTTTAATCAGAGTTAAATTTTGTCAGTACTGAGTAATTATTTCGTAATACGATGGTTTTATAGTAACTAAATGTGTTTGGATCTCACAATTATGTTACTAAATTTATTTATTGCCAATCATTGTTTGTGAGCATTAAGATATTTCTCTGAACTTCCGGTTTACTTAGAAGGATGTCAGACGACAGACTGTCATGGGGAAATGGGCTTTAAGCATATCAGTGCAAGCCTCTCAAAATGAGGACATATGGTAAAAACCAAGCCCATTATTAGTCCAGGCTATAGCTTCTTCTGCAGTACTCATTTGACCGCATTATTTTATGTTTTACTTTCTCGACTTACTTCTAAAAGACGTCTTTACTATTCTAGTTTGATTGTCAATGATTTGCGGGAATAAAATAAAATTTTTTGTATCACATCTATGTAGACACAAGATACCCGCTGATCATCCTGAATGAATGACAAAAATATGGGCAAAGAGGTTGTTATACATTTCCCTCAGAGGAAACTTAGGACGAAGTGTCTTTGTGTACAACATTTTTGAGATGATCTGCGTGAATCGGCTTTGTCAAATGACTGAAGAGGGAGTAGTGGAGAAGCAATCATAACTCCAAAAGCATATTTTGACTTAAGCAACCAATTGTGAATTTTATGGATTCGGCCCAGTACGCAGTTTCATAATGAAAGCCAGGTAGAGAGTCTCACCGAATGAATACTTAGACATGCACAATGCAGTTATCAACACCTTTTCAGTTTTTTCATTATTTTATCCAGAGATAAATAATATTTCGCTTTTGTGTTTGGATTCGGGATTAGAAGTAAGCGCTGAAACAGCTTCTCATTAGTCAAGGCCCGCGATTCGCTCGACTTATTGTGATTGAGCTCGCTGCAGAATTTTAGTCTTAATATTTTGCCTTTTTTGCACTCACGTTCGCGAATGGATTATATCACTACAGTTAAGATAATTGATCTTCCCAGCGCCCCTCTGCGATGCCATTTTTCTTTCTAGGGGCCCTCGGGGCCAACCTCCCTCCCTTTCGCCTTGGGTGCTCCACCCACGCCCTACCGCCTCGTCCTCCCTTATCTCCCACCCCAAACCCCTCATCTCCCCCGGCGAGGAGTCTTACGTTCAAAGTCTTTTCTGTGGGGGCGAAATGGGAACAAGGGAAGGGACGGCGGAGGATTTTTGCGCATGCGTGTTTTACTGCCGAGGCCCTTTTAATACGCGCCCGCCCGATCTCCCTCGTATCCCCCCACCCACTCGGCCATCGTTTTATCCAAAGGCGTCCGCCCACCCCACCCTTTTGCCCCCTTTCCTTCCACCCTTTCTCCTTTTCCACCTTTTCAGAATGCGCAGAAGCAGACGACTCAAAGGATCAATGCGCACTTCCTTTTCAACCCGAGAGCCGACCTCCATACCTCTCTTACTTCCAGTAGCAGCACCACCGCCTCACCTTCTCCTCCACCCCATTCCCATTCCCACCCGCATCCCACCGCCCTCCCCCACATTTCCACGGGGCAGGCTTTCTTAATTCCCCCCCGCCCCCACGAAACTCCCCCATCCACCCCCTCCGCCCCCTTCTCGCCCCCTCCCCAGCGAACCAGCATCTCCACTCCATCGCACGGAAGTCGCACAGCTCCCTTCAGAGTCCACCCATCAACCTTCCTTCCCTTCCTTCTTTCTGCCCCCACCCCGACCAACCCACCCCTCCCGAAGCGTTAGAGCGACCCCCTCTCCCCCATTCTCGCTTCTTCCTTATTTTCTTCGTCCCATTCCCGCACTTTTTCCTACCTCCCAGCCTCGGCGTCTCTCCCTCCCTCTCGAACGCCGCTATCTTCCCCTGGTCCTCCCTCCGGCCCACCCTCTCAATCTCCTCACCTCTACACTCCATCGCGCTGTGGAAATCCTCCTTCGCCCCTCTCCTCGTTCCCTCTTCCGTCACCCACCCCCGACTACCCCCCCCCCCCCGGGGGCCCGTCCGAAGCATTAAAACCCTCTTCCTTGGCCCTGTCCTCCCCCGTCATTCCATTCGCCCCATTCTCAAAACCCGCTCCCTTCCCCGCACCACGCAACCGCTCCTTTCTTTTCTACGCTCCTTGAAGAGGGAACAAAAAAAAGACGCGGCTGAACCCTGGGTGGACGAATGAGAGCCCTTCGCTTCCACACTCGCCTTTTTTATGCATCGAGAAAGACCGCGCGCCCTTTCTCCCATCCCACGCCCCCCTCACTCCCTCCCTATAAGCCCTTTTCCTTCCCGAAACTGAAACAGGGGACCCGGCGCGATCAATATTATCGCCAACATTTCTGTCGGTGTTTGGATTCGGTCAATAGTAATTCTCCGTGTCTTAATGTAATGAATGCTATAATGAATTGTTATTTAGTCGATCCCATTGCGTGATGATGAGATTTAATGACCCTGTTCACATTGATTTGGATCGATTTTTTCCTCGTTTTTCTGGCATTACATGCCTTCGTATCGGTGCCGGTCAAGACTCAGATTTCTAGTGTTTGGAATCGCGATTAATGAAAACCACAGAAGCAAACTATGTATTTAATGAACTTAATAGTGTGTGTATCATGGTAGCTGATTTTCGATATGCGGGATGGGTTATCAATTGATTAACTTCCTTCATATGTGATTCTTCTAGGATTTTTTGCTCGGCGGTGAATTTCATAAGTTCCTAAATCCTAAACACTCCACAAATGCCTAACATTTAGAACACGGTGGTTCATTTACGATAAATGACGTTGAACTTTAAGATGCACGCCATATTTATCCAAATTCTTCACGGTGTGTTTATTGTTACAGTTGAATTTCTATGCTCAACTCTGTGGGATTGCCATTTAACAGCCTCTTTCAATTTTGATAATATACTTTCCGTCGATGTAATCACAATACGTGCTTCTGGATGTTTGCTCTCGGCAAAAGTTCCTTGTCGATTACCGTACTGTCGTGACCAGAAAATGCTGACAGTGAGTATTGATCGCAGAAAGGTCTCTTAACCGCCCACGTTTTATTTGGTTCCCTTTTCCTCGGGGTGGGAGGAGATTGGGGGGGAAAGGAAGAACGGACACCGCGACATGGAATTGAGAACCGGGGTGGGCGGTGGCGTTTTAAGACACGTCTCCCGTCAGGGAGGAGGGTCCCTTCCTGCGGAATGGGTTTCCAGGCGCACACTCTCTTGGCGGTGACCGGAAGAGAGGGATAGCCCTCCGCGGCTTATCCATCTCTCCATCCTCCACCGTTCTGCAGTGGAAGGGGAAAGAGCGCTTCTATTTTCCATCAAGCACGTTGTGTGTGTATGTGCGTGATATATATATATATATATATATATATATATATATATATATATATATAGTTTATATAGGGAGAGAGAGAGAGATGGAAAGAGGGAGAGGGAAAGGGAGAGGGAAAGAAAGAGAGAGAGGTCGGGACGGGGAGAACCATCGGGAATAAGGGGTCGCGTCGGATGGATGGCGCTTTTAAAACTTTCTTAATCCGATTTAATGGCCTTCGTTTAACGCCTCTCCCGTTTCCCCCACCGTTCCTCTCGAATTTTATGCGCTTCTGCTATTATTTTCTTGCTAAACTTGGTTTTGGAACTCTTTTTCTTTATTTCTACGGGATCCATGCCCGCCTCTCTCCCCCACTCTCATTCTCGCACAGGGCCCTCGGTTTCGTTCCATCCTTTCCCTACTCCATTCGCAATTAGCGCATGCAAACGGGCAGGATGAGTACATGCACATGTTTGGGCGAATCTAATAATGAAATTTCCTTCCTTTCTCTTATATAATTTTTTTTCCCTGTTCTCTCCGCACCCCTCCCACAACGCCTTCAAGTGATTACGTAGGGACACATTATTCAACTCCGATGCTCAAACAACAACCACGTCTGTCTCGTTTATTTTACGCGGTGATGAACTATTTACTTTCCTCGGTACATTAACTGTGGGGATGGCCCGAATCTTTCCACTAGCTCCTTTAAAAATGATTTTTTTCTATTTATCGCCGAATTTTTTTCCCTTTATGCCATTGTCTCAAGTCGTTTCAGATATTTGATTTCGATCACAAGAACTTTTGACTCTTAATGTGTTTACGCACTGAGAGGAATATCCAAATATCCACTTCCCTTCCCATTTATATTGTTGGAACTGTTTCTTGGTCTCTTATGTAGACACATTGACCATTATTTTCTAACTCCTGGTAGGCCGTGACTACTCCCCACTCCGTTAACCATCCGGACGACTGCCGCAGTTACTTTTCAAAGGTTCGGGTGCGAAAACGAGCTTTTAATACCTTTATTGTTATGCGCACGCGCCCTGCACGCACTCGCGGGTGCAAGTAGCTTCAAATGTACTCCGGAGAGCAGTCGTCATTCTTCGGCAATGAGCAGGGCCGGGCACACGACGGACCGGTTCCTCTGCTCTCTGGTGAAGGAGCGGGAATGGGGGGAAAAAATGAGAGAACGGTTCCGCGCCATACGTAATGCAAACTCCCATTCCCTAACCGGCCCCCTCTTCGTGCTCACTCCTCTCTACCCTGCCCCGCCTCACCGCCTTACATATTTTATCCCAGAATTCCTTCCCATTTCCCCCCTTCATCCCTTTCATGCTTTTCCTCACATCCACTTATATTCTCCACTCCCTCCTCTGCGACCCTTCGCCCCCCTCACCAGGGCACCAACCCCCTCCTTAAACCCCCTCGCCCCGTCCCCCCAGAAGCTCATTCCTTATTCTCCAACCACCCCGACCCCTCCCCCTTCGCAAAACCATTCACTTACTACTACTGCCGCTCCCTCCCCGTCCTCCCCGCTACACGAGCGAGCGGGAGGAGAGAGAGAGAGAAAGGTCCCGTATTTTTCCCCGTTAACGGTGCGTTCCACGCCCTTCTTCCGCAATTCCTCCCACCCTTCTATCCCCCAAAAACCCTTCGGCTGGGGGAGGAGGAGGGGCCCTTCAAAGCCCTTCTTCCCGCGCACCCTTCCTCAAACCCTTGCCCCTCCCCTCTCACTACCCCACCACCATCCACAATACACCTAATCCCATACTGTTAAACCTCTACCACCGAAAATGTTTCTTATTCGCTATATTTTGGGGAGTGAGTGCCAATTTCCAAGGCAGCCAAAGGGAGGAAGGCATCCCATTCACTTGACGACGATCGCACGGAGCGCTCGCAAGAACAATCTAAAGAAGCGAGGCATCGACCCTTCCCCCCCTGCTCCACCGCGCCCTCCGAACCCCCCGCCTTCCTCCCGCCGGTCCCCGCGGTCCTACGGCACCACTCCTCCCCCCCTTCGCCAACCCCAACCCACCCGGTTTCCTTCCCCCTTTCAGTCCTCCCTCAATTCCCCCTCCGGCCCCTCGGAGGCCGTAAGCTTTGACACACGCACAAACACGGAGGAGGAAGTGGGAGTGAGAGAGAGAGACGTGGCCCATTCCACTTGCTCTCCTCACTCCCATCCACCTGCACGCACACTCGCCTCGCCCCGCCACGCCTTTTTATTCCCTCCACCCCGCCTTCCCCCTCCTCCACCCCACTTTCCCCCTCCCCCCTCCGGGCCGCCACCCCCTCGCCACCCGCTTATCGCCCCGCTCCCTGCGGCAAATGAGAAACCCTTTATTCCGCCACTCGCCCACCCCTTTTCCCTTTCCGAGACCTCCGTGCCTTCCGCCCTCCTCTCTTTGCCTTCTTCTTATGTCTCGTCCTTATTCTTCGTCCACTCCTCTCCTTTGAGAGAAAGACCTCCCCCCCCTCTCTCTCTCTCTCTCTCTCTCTCTGCTCTATCTCTTTCTCCCTTCTCCGGCGCTCTTTCTTTCGGGTTCCCTACTTCTCCTCCTCGTCCCCCTCCTCTTTCGCTCTTGCGGTAAAAGGAAAGTCCACGCGCCGCCATACAACATGCCCATGCATGCATAGACTTCCTTTGTCCCTCGCGCTTTTTATTTGCCCTTCTTCCTCCCCTGAGGCTAATTAAATTTGTGCCTGACGATAGTCGACTGCTTTTTCATTAACGAAGTCATAGTTGCCATGGTTTGCTAGTTTTTTAATGGAGTTTCATTTTGAGCAAGGGTCCGTGGTAATAGAAGTAGTGATAAATAGTTCACTTTGGCATTGTAATCGACGAATCCCTAAAGGTTTTCATGATCATAGGTCCAGAGTATTCTAGCACCAAGGAGAAGGGGTATTATTTAAAGTTATTCTTAGTGATTGGACGAATATATAGGACAGTTTTTTTTCTAATTGTATCTAAAGTGTACCAATTACTAATTGACAGATCAGAACGACCTAAAAGTGAGCTGTTCAAATATTTGAAGGTTTGCTTGTAATTTTCATCTTTCAACTGTTAACTCGTTAACTTCACATGAAAGGTTTCTGCAATAGAGCCAATTAGGTAATTATCGGTAATAAATGAAGAATTGGGTGAAGGATTCGGGAATTCACGTTGAAATTAAATGTCTCGTAGATTATAGGTTAATGGGGCAATAAACATAAAGTAGAAAATCTTCCTAAATTTTACCAAAAATAAAATAATAATTGCTGACCTTGGTGGTGGCTGGATAACGCCCTCGTCTACTAGCCCACAGGTCACGTTTGATTCCCGCCTCGGTCGGTTTTCCTTCAATGAGAGGTAGGGTGTTTGTGATGGCATCTATTTTTATAAGCAAATAAATAAATGATTGAAATTAATATAGCAAAATTTTTTGCCCAGACACTGAATTTGTTCGAATTTGGTGCATGCGGATGATATAAATTTGAACAAGAACCTATAAAATATTTTTGAGCAAACTTTGAAAGTACAGATTTATCATAGATGGCACTTTCAACTACTGGGTTCATAAATGCTGATGATTCACTACCCACGTGTGATCGTAAGGGCCTTTTCTAATATGTAAAAAATATATTTTACCTTTTTGTCCAAAGTACGAAAAAATAAAATTCACTTCCTTATAGGCTCGTTCCCGTTAGATACAATGCGCTGCCATTCAAAAGGTTTTATATCTAACATTTACAGTGAAAAATTTTATCCTTGTCATTTATTTAGGATTTTCAGCTTGTAAATTTTCTCCAGGTTTTTCACGAGATTATTTTTCTATATCAACTTTACTCCTGAACTGGCGATTTCAAAGATGGAAGGCATGGAGAGGAGAGAAGTTGGAAAAAATCCGTTTATTGGCCCGAAAATCTTCGGCCTGGGTGACTCGGGTGGAGGGAATCTTAAACCGAGACCGCATAGTGCTCGCTCCAGCTCCTGCGCCATCGACGCCTTTTTTCCCTCTCCTCCTCCTCATCCCTCCTCCCCCTCTCCCTTCCACCTCTCCTTCCAGCACGCCCGTTCCTCCCTCAACGGCGCCACCCACCCACCTCTGCCCTCAACCCCCCTCCCACCATGCACTCCTTCCTTCATTACCATTCCTCTCTTATCTTTCGCTCTTCCCGCGCACAGCACCCCATCTTAAATCCATTTAACGATCCCCTCAGAGGAGCAATTTCATCATTTTTTCCCTCTAAAATTTAATTACACTCCTACCACCGAGTTCAGCCGTTCTGTGCGAAAACTCTATCTCTACTATCTCCCTATCTTTCTCCTTTCCTCTCTCTCTCTCACCCTTCTCTCCCCACCTAGTCCCCCTTTCCTCTCTCGTTCCTTCTCTTTCTCTCCTCTTTCCGCTCTCCTCTTACACCTCCCTCCCTTCCACCCTGCGCTCTTTTTCCTCGAAATGCCTTTCGCTCTCCTCGTCCTCGCCACCTCCTCAACTTCGCACTCCCTGCGTGATTATTACACCCTCCGCCCATCCCTCCCATTCCCTCTTACTTCTCGCCCCCTTCTCTAACCTACTTTATCAAACAAAATCTCATTCTCTACTCATCCCCCCCTCTATCCTCCTCCCCCCGAATTCCCCGGCCTGTATTACGAATCCTATTACTTCGTCTTAATTTCTATACGAGTTAATTTGATCCCGCGTCAACAAGCACAAGATCGTCATGGGGAAATATTTCTTAAAACAGCTCTTGCGCCATGGATTCTGAATCCCCGCGTGTACCAAGAAAAGCTCTTTCAAACGCTCCGTTGAATCTCACTAACGTACCGTTCAAAGGAAACAATTCGTATATTATAAATATTTTCTTCAGTCGCTGATTATGCTTCATATTAGAGCCTAAAAACGTCTATATCAAAAACGTACTCAGGCTATTTCTTTTTTCCGACGGTCCTCCGTCGGGACCATTAAATTTTTCCGACGAAATAGTACTATTTTCGCACCTATAATTAATTAACTAGTTTCTATGCAAAATTAAAGTTGACTAAGAAGCTTATCTTCATAAGTTTAAATTAAGTCCTTAGTTTTAGGAGAAATTATTGATTGAAGTGTACATTGGGAAACTTGATTTCAATGGTTTCAAGTGTTTTGCAAAATCCCTTTTGCTATGGAATCGGAATATGGGGTACTAGATTTTAGGATAAGAATTAAAAGTTAAACAGGTATTTTAAAAGTGATGAATGAATAAATTCGGTTGCATATTGCAATTGATGTAGATTTTAAATTGAAAGGTTTTAGACAGTGTCATTAATTGTCACGTGAAATATAGTCGCTCTCTTTTCGAAGAGAATTCTATAATTATTTCTAATTCCGATAAGCATGAAAGAATAGTATTAAGTACGGAGTTGTGTCATTTTCTCAACGGTGACACAAAATACTCCTAATATTATTGTCTTAAACCTACCTCCCTTTTCCCTCCAAATAAAAATACCAGTAGAGTATTATACTCACTCTGTAACTTTCACGCTTTATCCCACGATTTATCATACTATGCACTCCCTGGCCTTTCGAGTAAACTGCATCATTTAAATGTCCGAAGTCAAAAATTAATGATAGACCTATAGAAAGATAGAAAACTTAGATAGATAGGCTTCTAAAACTCGATATTGAAGTATCATATTTTTTTGGAAAATGTCCAATTTTTCCGCAATTTATTAAATAAATTGAGATACTAGGCAACTATGACAACTATGACACTTATATGCTTCTCATGCATCCTTTATATGAGAAAATACTCGTATTTCGTTGACATCGTCTCTGACGTAGAGCGGACTCAATAATTTCTCAACAGAGGATAATTGCAAATGAATAATATTTTCCACATCACAGAATACCATTTAATAGACCATCAAACGATTAAATTAGGTTAAACATAGTTGAATTCAAATTAACATCCCTTTGTTATGTTGTCCTTTTTAATTTGCGCCATTTTTCGGAAACTCTACTCCATTCCGATTGATAATAGATCGCTTTAGACATTCACCGGAGGTATTTTCATTAAAAAAATTAGTCATTTATCATTTTTACTCCACACACAATGCCTCGAACTCCTCTCCTCCCCTCTCCCAACCTCACACTTCAACTCCGCTCCTTCTATTTTCGCCAACTTGGCATTTTCGAGGAATCTTCCGACGCGCTCGCTTGCCTTTACTCTCCTTATACTTCGTCCTCCTCCCCCACCGTTCAACCTCCCCTCATCCCCCACCCTCACCCCCGTAATCTAAACCTTTTCCCCCCACCCTGTCCCACCCTCTTCATCTCACCGAGAAAGAGGGTTGGGGATGAGGCATTGCAATTTCATCCCTCACTAGATTTTGACCCCTCATTTATGTTATTTCCACCTCACCCTCTCTCTTTTTCCCGCTCTCCTCCCCGCCGCTTTGCCTTCTTACTTCCCCTTGCTCGCCCACTTCGACCGCTCTCCCGTGAAATCCGCTCCCGACCCCTGCAACCCCCGTTTCACGGGCTCCCCTACCATTTTCCTCTCCGTCCCTCGTACCCCTCCCACACCATCGTCCCTCCCTCTTTTGCCATCGCTCTGCGGTGACCCCCGACTCCCAAACCTTCCGTCCCGAATACCCGCGCCCTCTCTCTCCCCCTCCCGACTTTTCCAATATTTCTCATTTTCCAACCCTTTAGTGGAACCAAGTTATATCCTCCTCCCCAGCTCCTCTTCTCTCCGATAATTTAACCCCTCCACCACTCAACTCTCTCCTGATTCTTCTACCCCTCCCATCAGCTCCCCGTCCTTCGCCTCCATATTCGTTCGATGGAACATTCCATTTTCTTACAATACTTGAGACTCCTTACATAATATTCTGAACCTTTTTATTGGTCTCTTCCATGCTGGACTATAGTGGCTAGATGTTTACACTTGAAGTACCATGAATTCGGAGATGATTTGAGGAATTTCGTTGATCTAGCCAGCATCATAGATTTCCTGATAATGACAGATGAAAATTCATGGCATGTGTGAAGTTCGTAGGTTTCATGGTTTTGAGTTTGATGGAGACTCTGCGTTAATTACATATTTTGTTCAGGCTATGAACGGTTAAAACTTACGCAAAGTAGTAGTTAATGGGAGGAAGTTGGCGATTAGTGTTAGCCGATCGGCGGATAAGATAATTTTCTGAGGTAAGGTAATGGCCATATTTTGTTAATGATGACAACAATGTAATAGTTTGACTAGTCCTGACCGTGGTCAAACGGTTTGTATCGTAAGTTTTATATCAATGGTATTTATCACACCGTAGGTGATCCTACGTGGAAGCTAGCAAGAAAGAAAATTTGTAAAAGTAAGGCGAGGAAATGATCAGTAGTTACCTCTTGTAGAATGGAAACATACCCAGTGCTATCATATGCATAAATCGGAGAACAATTGTAAAGGAATAAACTCATTCCTCGAAATTTGAATAATCTTACCAGGATATAACTTTTCAAATAAATCTATTTGATTGACGATAAATTGGGATTAAAAAAACATAATATTCAACCCTAAGTGATGGTGAGTTCACCCTGTACTAAGCTCGACGGCGTGTGAAATTCACACATAAGGGTAGGGGGGCCAGTTCCTTTCCCTGTGCCGGTTATGGTTTCCTAGAAAGATCTGGTACCCGAAAAATCACATAGCTTGGGTGCTGCAGGTGCCCAGAGTGCACCGGTAGAGCTATTTTCATTAAAAAAATTAGTCAATTGGTGGCGGGTTCGATTACCGGGCAGAGTTGCCCGGTAATCGAACCCGCCACCCACCGGTCAGTAGCCTAATGCTCTACCCCCTGGACTACCGCGACCCACGAAATTAATTTCTATAATTTGTCAATAGACCAGGATAATTGGGAAATATTTACTATTGCGATAGATAATACCTCACTGTTTAAATAAATATCAATTATTATATTATTTACCAATTCCTTATTATTTCAAAATATGCTAATTTTTGTTTACATTTCGCATCTATAGTTTAGAAAACAAATCCACTGAAAATTTTTAATAGCAATGTTAATTAATTGTGATAATGATTGCTTTAATCAAAAGTCTCGTTGAATTCGGTGAGATCTTTAGTTGATCAATATCGCGTACCTTGAATCAAATATTTCAAGGGAAGAAGTGCTGAAGAAATAGCGTTTTGTTATTTTTATCTAATTTGGCTTTTTCTAGATTGCATCACGTTTGCAAACGCCATAGAAGTGCCCAACTTTCCCAACTTTCATCTCAACAATTGCTGGGGAAATTGGAGTGGCACACATAATACATAATGTATGTACCGTGCCCTAAACTGGCGTACATGTGTGCGTCATTATTTCTCTCATTTCCATTATATATATCTTCCCGTTCTCTCAAAACTCATTTAATTTCCTGTCCCATCTTCTCTCGCTCATCTTCTTCGTAACTTCGCAAGATAACTCCTTAAGTTAACTCCTTTCAAGATAACTTCTTTAGCAAGAAGCCCCTCCTTCTTTGAAGGGAATGTAAGACGATTGCCTTTTGTTACTTTTGTGCATCCATGGTTTCACTTCCACTAGTTGGTTTCTTAGTTAGACTGCCTTTGCTTACTTGCCCCGCGAAAATTTGGAGGCTTAATTCTTTTACTCATTATCATAGTCTTCGGGGAAAGCACTTATCACTGCTTCTCAAGCGTCTTAGAATGTTAATAGTTTAATTTTACGTTAATTCAAAAAGAGAAGTTGCCAAATAGTTGAAATAATATTATTTCATATGATACTATTAGAACTAACATATACCCTTCACATTCTCAAAAGTTTGCATTATAATCTTGTCAATATTAAAAAAAAGAAACATATGGTTACAAAATCCAACTATACTTCTAAAATGCTGTTTTTTACAGCTTAGATCTTTTCTTCAAATTATGTATTTTTGATTTAATAAACGGTAAATAGGAATTAATTAGGACTCAGGGAAACAAAAGCATCAGTAAATTGCAAATGATTCATTACAGTAATAATGATACTTAGAAGTAATCCTGGTGTAGCCTTGTGATCTGACCTAGAATTAACTAAAATATAAATATATCTGTGGACATTTTGAATTTTTATAAGATATTTCATTAAATCAATGATTTAATAAAATATCTACAATTTTGATATAGGTTTCAAAGTTTGAAAGCATGTAAGATTTGAATTCGAGTAACTCAATTGACAAAAATTGATATTATACATCGATTTACATGCGAGCGTGTTTATTTTTACTGTTATAAATGACAGAATATCACTTCATTCCTGGGTTAAGAAGTATTAACCCCATGGGAGGAATTAGGCGTAAGGAATTCGGGCGAAAGTTTTAGTTCATAATCGTTCGAGCACCCAGTGGCAGAAATATTTCCTATTCCTTTGCAGTCCTTATTAATCCCAGGGGTTTTCATTTTCCTCTTCGACGAGTTTCTTCAACTTTATCCACCTCTCCGCGTCTTCTTCTCCACCCCCTCATCGACGCCGCGCCCTTATCTCTCCTTCTCAGCAAGCCGAAGCGCCCTCACACTCTCCGCACCCCCACGCACCTCACCCTTCTCCCCGCTCGCACCGCCGTCGTCAGGAAATGATGTTTTTTTCCCGCCTTCCTTACCTCATCCTTCCTTCCCCATCCACCCCGCCGCCCACTCCCCTACCTCTCCACTTTTATCATCCCCCCGATAGACGCGCCCGTGGCACCCACCCCCCGCCACTCTTCCCTATCTCCCTCGGAAGCATTGGACCAAGCCTTTTCCTTGCCTTTTCTCCCTCTCCACTCCCTCCCTTCCCTATCCCCTCGCGCCTCTCTTCCGACTCCCCTTTCCCGCCAACCGCCTCCTCACCACCTCGTTACCAGAGCCTTCTGCCCTCTCTCCCCAGTCGGTCCTAAAAGCAGAAAGTGCTTCCTTTCAGAGACGCCGGCCCTGCCTCCTCCTCCTCCCTTCGGTTTCCTACACCTCCCTCCTCCTACACCCTCCGCACCTCTCTCTCTCTCTAAAATCCCCTTCTCCCCAACCCCACCGCCATCCGAACACCTCGACCTATCCTCCACTCCCTCGCCGATCTCCCTCTGCCGACGTCTTTCTCTCACTCTCTCCCCTTCATCTTTTCCTCCCTCGCCCTCTTTCTCTCGTTCGCCTCTCACTCCTCTCCTTATCTCCTCGACGCGCACAAAAGTCTCCAGTTCGTTCTCCATCCTTCACCCCACTCCGCAATTCCTTTTTCCTTTTCCTCCAAACAAATGACTAGAGCGGCTCGCCTCTCTCTCCGTATCCACCGCACTCCCTTTTCCTTCGCCCCGAAACCCCTCTTCCGACTCATTCCTCACGGGTCCTTCTTTCAACTCCTCCCCCGCTTTTTCGACCCCTCCCCTTTACTCTCTCACCACTATCTTCCTTCTCATCTCTATCTCCCCATAACTCACCCTCCGGTCCATCCCATTTCCTCCTTAAAGATTCCAGCTGAAAAAAAAACCGTAGCATGTCTTGTCTTATTTTCCTTCCATGCTCTCCCTCCTCTTCCCTCTTAAAACCAACCCGAACCCCTTATGCCACCCGCCCGCCCACCCACCCCCTTCAAAACCCTCCCGCAAACACAACGAAATTTCTAATCTCGGCGCTCCATTGGCCGCGATGGGGGTCACGTGGGGGGACGGTAGCTCGTTCATTGGCGGAGTTTTGTGCGCGAGAGGGAGCGAGTGAGTGGGTGTGGGTGGAGGACGGAGAAAGAGGGAGAGAAAAGCTATGCCACCCTTCCTTCTCTCTTTCTCTCCCTCCCTCTCTCTCTCTCCCTCTCCGTCTCTCCTTTTAAAACGCCCCTTCCCCATCCCAACCCTCGCCCGCTCCTCTCGGCCTCATCCCTTTCTCCCCCCCTCTCCCTCAGAGGGGGAAAAGCTCTTCGAAATGAGGAATGGGAGCCCTCCGAATTCCCCGTCTTCTACTTTTCCCTCGGCAAAGGGCGGTCAGGTAGCCCCGCCGGTGTGTGTGTGCGTGCGTGAGCGTGTGTGCCGCGTGTGCTCGGGCCGTCTTCCCTTCCGGCGTCCTCAACCGTCCGAACCCTTTCCGCGAAGCTTCCGTAACGCTCGCTTTGCAAAGTGCTTCTCGCCCATGACGGAGCACGGACGCGAGCTCGCTTTGCGCGCCCACTTCGCTAAATCTTTATTTCTATCCCCCTTTGCTTCCTACAAGGGGATATTTCAAGTATTTTCCCTCGGGGACGTCTTCCCTGACCTCAGGGTTTTTCTTTTACTTGTCTCTATTCGGGAGCAAGACGCGGGAAAATGCAAGATGCATTTTTTTGCTTGACATATTTTTCACGCTGTGCTCTACATCATTTTCTCGACATTTTTGGTAATGGAATCCTCTGGCCTGTCTGTCGGTAGCTTCATTTATAAATTTCAGAGATGTACAGTCAAAGATAAAGCGAGCTTATTTCATATATATATATATATATATATATATATATATATATATAACTTTTGGACGGCACAATAGAACACAGAATAAAACAGATAACACGTAAAAGGACACTCACACTGTAGATGATTTAAGCTTTCGGCCTACTCCGAGGCCTTCTTCAGGTCAGACTTATATATATATATATATATATATATATATATATATATATATATATATATATATATATATATATAACTTTTGGACGGCACAATAGAACACAGAATAAAACATATAACACGTAAAAGATATATATATATATATATATATATATATATATATATATATATATATATATATATATATATATATATATATACACACCATAAACACAGTAATCAACCCGAAGGTCGGTTTAGTAGGTGATGACCCAGTACTAAGGCCGACGGCGTGTGAAATTCACACATCAGGTTAGAGGAGCCAGTTCCTTTCCCTGTGCCAGTTATGGTTTCCCAGGAAGATCTGGTACCCGAAAAATCACATAGCTTGGGAGCTGCAGGTACCCAGAGTGCCTTGCCCGGGAATCGAACCCTGCACCTTCCGGTCCAACGCTCTACCCCCTGGACTACCGCGACCCCGACCCCACACACACACACACATTCTATAAAAATACATTTTTTTGTGTGTGTAGAGTCGCGGTGGTCCAGGGGGTAGAACGTACTCCTGTTACTCCCGTACGTTAGTCACGGGAGTAACAGGAGTACTACTGTTTCTTCTGAGGAAGCCGGAGCTAAATTCCATCAAAATTATTATGACATGACGTGTGAGTGTTCTTTTTATGTGTTCTTCATCTACATCTACATAAATACCCTGCGAGCCACCAAAATGATGTGTGGCAGGGGGTGTATCACCAAGAGGAAAGGGTAAGGGATGAGGAGGTTGGGGTTTTTCAAATAGGTGGGGGAAGGTGGGAGGAATCTGTAACAAAATAATATTTCTGGGACGATTGCACACCTGCTTCTTCACTTTATGTTTAGCACTTACTTCTTTACCAAAATCACATTGCAATTTCAGTGGACCAGTTTCTTTACATAAGGACCAATATTCTGCACAAAAGCTGGCATCTTAGTTTCACTAGTGATCACACAGTTTTCAAAATATAAATTCAGACATATTATTTATAATTGTTTGTGTGCAAATTCTAATAATATTTTGAACATCGTTACGAAAATGCCCTTGAAGAAAAAGCCTCACGAAGATACTCATAAGAGAACAAAAGTAACAGTAAAAAGTTAAATTATAAGGACGTGGATGCTTCTGAGTGAGTGACAAGAATAGCCAAGGTATTGTGGTAAAGCCAAGGAATTGTGGTAAAGCCAAGACATGGTAAAGCAGTGAACTCCGACTCAAAGGCAGCAGAGAACTTCATCGGTGATTCACGAAGCTTGTAGATTCAGAGGGTTACCTGCTGTAATAAGTTTTTTACTGTGACAAGATGGGTCTCTTCTAGAAGAAGAAGCCAAAGCAAACCTATATACACAAATAACAACAGAGGAGGATGCACTGTTTAGCCTCAAGCCGACAGGCCATCTCACGCTGCTATGTTGTGCCATTGCAAGCAGCAATTTGAACATTAAACCCCTGCTGTTTACCATTCAGAATATCTACGAGCACTCAAGAAGCATAAAGTCTAGAAGAGCAATCCAAAGGTGTTGAGGGAGTCTTGAGAAAGAATGGGAAACTGGTGCATTGTGAATACGAAGCATCATCCTAATAAGGCAGCAGCTATGGGTGCTATAAAATTATTTTCTGATAATGCTGATACACACTTTCACAAACTTTTGAAGCAATGGCAAAAACAAATGTGTCTAGACAGCTTTCTAGTAAACAAGAATTAAGAATGTATCATAATTACCTAATTATTTGCATTATTTTTTTTACAAATTAAATTCACTTTCCAGGTTGGTGCATTCCACCACAGATGAAAAGATGATTCACGATCCTAAACAGTGTATATATAATTTCCTTTGACTAAACCTTCTAAATAATGATGTTTTTTACATTGAACGCATTTTTGTATAAAACCATGCATTTATATGGGAAAAATTTATTTCGTTTAAGAAGCGTTTAGCTTTATGAGAAAGATTCCAGAATGAATTATGCTCACTGTGCAGGGTTCCACAGGTCCAAGTTATTAAATAACTTCCCATTATGATACACACAATTAAAAACTGTTGTTCTGATATTATATATATATATATATATATATATATATGTATGAGTGTATGTTTCTACAAGTATGTATATATATATATGTATGTACATAAATGAATGTATGTTTTTTATGTGCGGGTCGCGGTGGTGTAGTGAGTAGAGCGTTGGACTACTGATCGGAGGGTCCCGGGTTCGATTCCCGGGAAAGGCACTTTGGGCACCTGCAGCGCCACCTGGAGTTAATTTTTCGGGTACCAAGTCTTCCTGGGAAACCATAACCGGCACAGGGAAAGGAACTGGCCCCCCTACCCTGATGTGTGAATATTCACACGCCGTTGGGCTTGGTACATGGGTGAGCTCTACCATCACCTACTAAACCGACTTTCGGGTTGATTACTGTGTTTATGGAAAAAAATATGTATGTATATATATGTATGTATGTATATATGTATGTTTGCATATACAAGTATGTATGTATGTATACGAGGTATACATCCTCGTATATATACACACCTCGTATATCGCATGCATGTATATAGTATATGTATGTATAAATATATAGTGTATTTAACAAGCACTTTTAGAACCCTTATGGAAACCTGATAAGGGCCTAAACGTCGTAATGAAGTGAATGTGGAAAAAAGAAGGTGATGGTAGTGACAAAGCACAACCATTCGGTGTTGATTCACTCCACTGAGGTATTTCTTGTAGGAAATGCATAATATATGGATAATAATGCTAACGAGGGTGTAATAAGCAGTTTTCTTTCGTATCGTTACACTTTTTCAGGAAATCATTAACAGGTATATACGTAGACAATACAATCGAATCGTATATTTGTGAAAGTGCGTGTAACTGCTCAGATCGTAGTAGTTCCGTGGAAAATAAAATAAGCTGACGGAATCATTTTCAGCCAATCATTATTTATTCGTCTTCAAAACAATGGATTCATTGCCTGTTTGATTGGATGTTTTCAGCTCGTTCACCTTCTCCATCTGACCTAGCCTTTCTTTTTCACCCAACATTTTATAACCCTATTCGATGAGAAAATTCTATTCCATGCAGTGCCTATTCTCTGCATACGATACCTATTCTCTACACGCGCGTTGCATTCGAACTCCCTTTCTGTCCGGCTCACTTCAACGTTTTCCTTCCAAACCCTCACTTGTTTCTTCCCCTTGCTTTCCCTTATCCTCACTACCCTCCGCTCCAGCCGTTCCATAGGTTTTTTCTCCTGTTAATGATTCCCTCTGCATTCGCCCCTCATGCCCTCTCTCTTCATCTCAGGGTAGCTCAATGCCCCTGGAGCCTCTACCGCCCCCGACGCTTCTTCTCCTCCCCTTCTTCTTTCCTTAACCCCACAGAACTCCCCTCCCCCGTCCTCCAGCACTTCTAATCCCTCTCTCCCGTCCCACCGCCAGACCGCTACGAATTCTTCAGCCTCGACGGCCTGAGAGAGGTCTCCCCCAACCATTCTCCTCAACCTCCCCCTGCAGCGATCCTTTCTTGTATTTATCTCAACCTTCCAGCCTTTCTCTCTGTTCTCTTCTATCTCTCTGTGAGTGAATGGGCTGTTAGTGCATCAAGTCCATTGCGTTATGTAATTTCATTGCGATTCCTCAAGAAGCACACAATTGGGGCGTAATAATATTTATAACGTAGTCGGCATTATCGAATGTCCTTCAATTTGGAAATCGTCGTGTTTCCGCTGTGAGTGTAGCAATTATCTTTAAAAGAGTATTATCAGCAAAATCTAGTTCATCTTCTGATTGATAGAATCGATCAAAAATATCGACATACCATTAGATATGATTTATTTGTTACCGAATCTTTCCTGTTAGTGAGCGCTTTTGTGGTATTTGTCCTTCTAGAGAACGTGATTTCGGCTGAGAAAATCTTCCTTGATCATTTTAATAAAACAGGAGCCGTTGATAATGCAATAAATTTCTTATTTAAATGCGTAATAAGTCATTGAGAACACACGGCCTGACACGGACGACTAGAGTTGGATGATTTGTGGAGGGAAAGTTGGTAGGAGGTCTTAGAAAAGAAACGTGATCCTCGTCAGTCGTCTGCTGGCCGTTACGTTGTGCGGATCACTGATAGACTGGGAACAGACTTAAATTTGATACATTTCTTAGCTTCTCTTAATAATGTGGAATCTGACACCATGCACTAAAATAAAACATTCATCATTTCCGCAAACTTCTTTTCTCCCTTCATTCCATCCAATATGCCTGTCCTTTTCCTCCCATTCTCTTGTTTGATTAACGTTTTCTTCGATACCACTGTCTTCTGCACCCCATTGATCATGAATGTTTAGCATCTATCTCTCATGCTCTTTAGATTTCTCCCAATAGTCCTATATCCTCCCCAACAATACTTAGTACTTCTTTTTTCGTTTTCCTTTCCATCCATTTGCTTTTCCCACTCTCCTCTACACTCACGCATAAAAATCATCCAACCTTCCCTTGTATCATGCTTTAACGACCATATTTCCAAGTTGCATGAAACCATTGTTATTGTCCAATTCGTGAATGAGGCGTTGGGAAACATTGTACTTCTTGCTCATTCGTTGATCTGTCAGAGTTATAGAAGAAAATTGTAATATTATTTGCTGAATTTCTTCAAAATGACTATTCTAGAACATTGAAATATAATATTTAGTAGCTCTGAAATGGTCTTCATCGAGAATTAAAGTGTCATCAGAGGCCTGGTTAAGAAATACAACCAATTGAATGGGGAATCTTGAAGAAAATTCCAACTTTGGAAATTTGTCTAAATTTTTACGTGGATCTTCAATTTTTTCCGAGTGATGAGTTTTTTCTACTTCAATAGACAAATGCGCCTACCCATGATTTTAAAAATCATTTCACTGACTTGACCTTTTTTGACGCGTTTCACTAATGTTTTGTGAATATATGAGTCTATGAATAAAAATATCTGTATTACGTGCTGTAATGATTGCATGGTTGAAGCCATACTCTGAATAAGTTTCATTGATGTTAATTATAATATCGAGGTACTACACGATGGTCGTGCTCGGGGCGTGGGTGAAATCCGTATCCCGGGGGATTTGGGATTAATATGCTATACTCCAATACGATAGGCGAGTGGTGGAGAAACTAAACCACGGCGTCTTATTGCTTGCAAAGTTATGGACTCAACTTCCTGATGAGTTGAGGCAGTATAACTGGACCCCCCGATGCTCCCAAGGAAATGAGTTTAAAGTTTATCGGCGAATTTGAATTTTCAAAGTTAAGCCATACATTGTCTCGCTTCGGGCGCCGAAATATTTGAGCGCGCTGTGGTTTGGGTCAATAGAGTCTATGATCTGGCAGAAGTTTAGAATTGTATTAAGTAGAATATCAAGCTACTGAGTTCATTAACCGGGATTCATTTATCAGTAATGATAAGCCATTAAATAGGTCCTCTCCTGGGCCTAATGCTGTCCCTGTTTATTTACCTCTTCGATTTAACTTTGCTAACCATACTCACACATACAAGTAATACTACTCGAAACGTAGGCTTGTCTGAATGCTTCAACAAATTACAATAAAATATCGGTTTCTCACTTCTTTTCCAAAGTATACTCTAAGATAGAATCTGCTACGTAATAAGTAGGGAAACTGTTGACACTTCTTGCGTACCATCTGCGTTTTATTAGATACGCAATATAAATACCATTAAATTTGTCCTTAAAGGTTGGTTGAAACGGTATATAAATTTTTCTTTTTAGGCTGAACATGAAAATTCAATTTCTGTATAAAATAAATATTTGAGGTTTTTAATAAACGTAATATTTCGTAATAATAATAAATTTTTATATTGAAACCAGAAATACAGCGTCTTTACTTGTGTATATGTAAAAATATTCATAATGTAAGGTAGTCTTGAAATCAAACCTTTATGGTTAATAACGGGGGGATATCAGTGGAATAATATGTATCCTTGAAGGTGATATGGAGAGTGTGTTGCTTATACTTATTTCAATGAACATGAGGAAAATGGAAAAATAGAAATGAAGTGTTTGAGGTTATTTATTTTAGGAGACACATAGATTCATTTGAAGTCTTAAAAGCCGCACAGAAGAGGTATGGAAATATCTAAATAAACGAAAACATTGCTCAACTTATTATAAAAGGAGTGGTTACTGTATCACTAGGATGAGGATAGTTGGTGAGACGAAATACAGAAGTAATCTAAGGCTAATTATTTTGAAAATTAAAGTATTAAATAATAAAAAAAAGTATTAAAAGTATTAAATAAATAAAGAAAATTATTTGAGTATTAAAAATTTAATCTAATTATTTTGAGGTGGGAAAACTAAACCCCATAGGAAAAAAATTTGCTCAGCAAGAGGAAAAATTTAGTCAAACGTATTTCAAATTTAAGATTGGTTTACTGCATCCCTCCATTTTCTCTATTTAGTGTTATTTCTCCCATCTCCTGATATCCTTTCTGTTTAACATCCTTCTGAATATGTCCCATGTACTTGTTTCTTGGTCTTTCTTACAAGATATTTCATTCAATTTTCTCTTATATAATGTCTCTAACTCATCAACTGTGCCTCAAGACTTGTCCAATCAATCTAGTTTTTCTTTAACATAGAGTTCTACATATGACCCTTCCTCTTCTGCTCATCTCTTTACTTCCTCGTTGTTCATTTTGTCTATGCATTTATTATTCAACATTCTCATTAAGCATCATGTTTCAGAGGTTTATTCTATTTTTTGCTGTACCACGTATCCAATATTCCTCGTCTTCAATCCGAAGAGTGCCATGCTCTATGCGAATCTTTTGACGATATGTTTCCTTGTTTACAACCTTAGGTTATTTGTATACAATTGTTGGTTCTTCTTTATGAATGCCTTTTCTGCTATTCATTCATCGCTTGAGTTATTCCATGGTAGACTTCGTTAAAAGTTTTTCCATATAAAATGATATTACTGATGCGTAGATGAAGTTTCCCACTTGCTCTAGTTTCACTCCTCGCAATGCGATATCTGACTTCAGCCTCGTACTCCCACTCTAAAAAGATTCTAGTTTTATTCTTGTTGATCCTCGTATCATATTTTCGAAGTACTTGGTCCATAGAATTCAGAGACTTTCAGGTCCTCTCTGTTTTCTACAACTACTGCGATGTCATCTGCGAACTGGAGCATGTAAGTTTTTTGAGCCACCGTTACTCCTTTGACCCCCAATTCTGTGCTTCTTTCATTACCTCTTCTAGATGTACGTTTAGTAGATCTGGGGAGAACTAAAGTCTTTAACTAATTGCCTCGTTTATTTTGTCTTTTATTTTCCTTCCAATTTTCATTTGCGTCTTCGTTACCTGATTATTGTTGTGGTGATGGATTAATATTCTGTCGTTTTAGTCTATTCCAAACACTTCTAGTACCTTGAGCACCTTGCTCCATTTGGCGTTATCGATGATCTTTTCCAAGTCGAACGAACGCCATATTCTAGTACTTGTTCACGTGTTTCATTATTTTTTAATTTTTTCACCCAGTGCACACCAGCCGGGTATTTTCTCTGTTGTTCCTCGGTTTTTCCTGAACTGGGATTGTTTTTCTAGGAGGCTAGAAATTTTTTCTCCGGCGATTTATCCGAGTAAATTTTTAAAATTCTGGAGAGATCGGGTTCAATTTTCTGTGAACTTAAACGACAGGGAGATTTGGATATGGTAACGAATTGGTGATATTCGGAATGTGGATATGGTCACGAATGCGTATTATCGAGGTAAGTTGGTGAAAAAGTTAAGAAATCATAACTCGAGAGTGAACTGGAATATACGAACAAAGCGCAGTAAGGGGAAAATCTGAATAGGATGAAAGTAATGAATGAATAATAAAACGGATTTCGATGTATTACATCATCATCAGGTAATACCTGATGATGATGTAATACGTCGAAACCCGGTCGTAAAATAAATTTAATCAAGTGCTACCATATATAATTCATTAAGTTCGACTTCCATCACATCACGCTTGAAGCTACTCAATTTGAAGATGAAAGTAGTTAAGGAGTGGCCATAATTAAAGCGTCATAGATAGCCGCCTGTAATGCAAAAAATGTTGTAAGAAATCAGATAAATTAGTAATTGACGTGGAAATAGAAAAAAATGAAGAAAAATATGAGTAAATAGATGAAGATAGGGAAGAGGTGATGGCAGAAATAATTTTAATGATCGGAATAAGCCATATAGAGAAAAGACATCAGTTTTGAAAAGTGAATTTGAGCAACAGCTCAAGAATGAAAGATGATGTAAGATTTGGTGCTCTATTGTGCATAAAAATGAAAGATGACGATTAAAAAAATAATGACAAAGGGAGCAGAGGCCAGGACGTGCTTTACAGAAAGAACGAAAAAATTGGGAGGAATTACAGTGAAAAATAACTTATAAGACGTAGTAGATAATTTAGCGAAAAAATGTAGAAAAGAAAAATATTAGCATAATTGTTATGTACATGGTTCGTCCGGAAAATAATTGTACTGATTTTTTCCCGCCGCTCCAGGCGCGCCTAGCACCGCTTTGACGGACTGCGATTGGAGGGGGGTATGTTGGCAAGCGACGCTGAAAAAGGCAGTCGGCTCTGAGCTGTGGTGTAGTGAGGAGCTCTGTTAACGCGAACCTCCACGCTCGACTCACGTCACGGAACGCGATGCCGAAGTTTTTGGAGCAGCGTTATTCCATCAAATTTGCGGTAATGCTTGGGAAATCGTCTACCAAAACTGTCGGTATGATTAACCAGGTTTACGGGGAGTCAGCCATGTCCAGAAACATGATCTTTCGGTGGCACAAGATGTTCGTGGAGGGCAGAGAAGAGGTCGACGACGAACCACGGCCTGGACGCCCATCAACGACACTCACCGACGAAAATGTGCGAAAAGTTAGCGATGTACTGAACTCTGATCGTCGTCTTAGTGTTCGGATGATAGCAGAGCAGTGTAATGTGCCAAAAAAAATAGTGCACGAGATTATTAGGGACCAATTACAGATGCGAAAAATTTGTGAAAAGTTGGTGCCGAAAGTGTTCAGTGATGATCAAAGACTCAATCGTTTGGAAATCGCGACACAACTTGCGGATCACTGCAAAAATGATCCACATTTTTTAGAGAACGCTGTTTCTGTTTGAAGATAAAGAGGAGTTTAAAAAGAACGCGATACGGGACTTTGGACGCCGTTAAAGAGGCCGTGACGACGTGTCTTCGAGAGGTTCCCGATGATGCCTTCGCGGGAGCGTTCCAGGAATGGGAACGCCGCTGGAACAAGTGTATCGACTCACAAGGGTCCTATTTTGAGGAATATTAGCTTAAGATATGTAAAAGTGTAATAAATTTTTTTCCTGAGCTCAGTACACTTATTTTCCGAACGAACCCTGTAAGAAAGATTTAGAAGAAAGGTGAAAAGAAATGAAATAAAGCGAAAGAACGAATGGGAGAAATGGTTTCCTCCTTATGTATATGTTGGCAGAAATTGGAGGAACAGGAGAGGGAAGGAATGAGTTGAAACAAGTGTGCGACGTTCCAAATCTTCTGGAAGATGACTTAATGGATGTGAAGAGCGATGTAGATTATAATGACCGAGTCTCTTGGATTCTAAGGAATAAACAAGAGGGACTCCTTCCTTAGATATTTTCAATGTTCTTACGTTTTAACAATTCCATAAAAATATCATTTAATGATTTGAGGGTATAAATTAATAATAATGACACACAAAAAGTCAGCTTGATGTTCTGAATTAAATATTAAAAAAAATATTTTTCTTCACTACCTCCAGAGCTAATTGAGAATCGTCGTTCAACCACTCATTACGATTTTTAGAAGTCTATGTGGAAAATGTGTGAACAGTAGGGTGGTGTATCTCGTGATATTATATTAATAATCGACTCAATACTTTCTGGATATTTATGCGTGGAAGTATTTCACCAAATGAACTCTCTTTTGAGTAGAACCTTGACTTCTGGCGTTTATTCTGATTTCACCACTACAGGAGAATCTTTTTAGGTCTGTATGAGGGCACAATGTGCAGCGATGATAGCTGGAATGAAAATTACCGAATAATTAATAGCGTAGGGTAGTAGAAGGATCAACGCTCGTAGTTAAGGGGACTGAACCAACCCAGGTGAAAGAGAGTGAGGATATTAGTGGGATTTTTTTTGTTGATAAAAATATACCCGTAAATATAGCGGTAACCCATTCCGATAAGTAGTCAAAAAAGGGGAAATGAATAGTTTCCATGTTCAAATAGAAGAAATATTGGGAACGTCCCTGTGCCAACCACAAAAATACGTTTTTTGTGTAGTCTTACATTCTAAATTGGACTTGGATTTTTTATTTCTTTTCTGCGTATTTATTTTATCTTTACACAATCAGTTGAATATGCTATTGTAATCTAAATTTAGAGTGACTGGAGGATATAAGATTTTAGCAGCATTTAGAAATGATTTGCATATTTTTGCAGAAAGGGAATGTACGATACATAGCGAAAGATGTACGCATTTGATACGATATAATTTATTTATGGGTTATATAATTTTTTTATAGCCACCATTTAATTTTTTACTTTAATCACCATCGATTGCGTTCTCAATAATGATTATTTTCTTCAATGGCAATGTGATAAGATACGTGACTAGTTACACCATTCCCCTCTATTCTCCATTTTTTCTCCGACTTTATTGGGTATCTAGTAATTCCGACTCAGATGTAAACTTGAAATACCCGTGACTCTAAACGGAAAGCAGTAAAATTCACGACATAGGTTGCATCAGTGACGAACTAATATACCAGTGTGATACATTTTTCAGACTCATTTAAAACATTTGTTGCAATGTAAGGATTGTAAATGGGAAAAATTATCAAGATTATAATCCACATTGAAAGAATCCCCGTTACTATTTAATGTTTTTGTAGGTCGTAGTCCACGCATGTGTGCTTTATTACTTAAAATGCATAATTATAAAATTACGAAATTCTTGCTTTGATTTAATCGGAATAATATAATATAACTAACCTTAAAAAGTAAAAAAGTGTTAAATTGTACAAATTATTAAGCATAGAAAAAATTAATATTGCTGACGCTCTTTGCATCATAAGCAAGAAAAGAAAGATTTTTTTAAATTTTTAACGGAATGAAATTTTGAAACCAACTTTGGCCTAAATTGCTGAAGGCTACGCTCAAATCATCATTTTTACTTGATTTGGTCCATTTATAAGCCAGTAAAATATAGTGAAAACGTTTTACCTTCATTCATTAAAGGTTTAACATACCATCGGCGACTCATAAACTGCAATTTAATATTCATATATGGACCGAACTATCGAAGAAAAATGGGAATGTATCAAGAAAGGGATATTGGAAGCCGCTAAAGACACTATAGGAACCGTTAACGGGAAAAGGATAAGGAAACCATGGGTAACGGATGAAATGATTGCAAAGATGGATGAGAGGAGAAGATGTAAAAATGTAAACACAGAGTTAGGTAAAATGAAGTACAAAGAGTTAAACAATAAATTGAGAAGGGCCACAAATAAAGCCAAAGAAGAATGGTGGAAAACGCAATGCATGGATATGGAAAATTTACAGAAGAAGGGTGAAATTGGTGCTCTATACAGCAAGGTTAAGTTATTATCGGGAAGTAAGAAGGCAAGATGTGTGCTAACAGTGAAAGATAAGTGGGGTAAGATAATAGTTGAACCAGGAAAAATCCAAGAGAGGTGGAAGGAATATATAGAAACACTGTATGGTAAAGAACTTAGGCCGACAAGGTTAGACATAGAAAAGGAACATGACGTAGAAGAAGATAGCTTAGGTCCAGGCATACTCGACGATGAAATAGAAAGGGCACTAAAGGAGATGAAAGCAAATAAGGCCGTGGGGGTGGACAACATTCCGGTAGAAATGTTGAAATGGTTAGGAAAAGGTGGGAAGAAGGCCATATATGGACTGATTCGTAGTATCTATGAGGAAGGAATCTGGCCGGAAGATTTTGTGAGATCGGTGTTAGTTCCTATTCCAAAAAAAGCCAAGTCTACGTCATGTGAGGATTACAGAACAATAAGTTTGATATCCCACGCAGCTAAAGTTATTCTCAGGATCATCAACAAAAGGATAGAGAGTAAGGCAAATGATTACTTAGGGGAAGATCTGTTTGGCTTTAGGAAAGGAAGAGGTACGCGTGATGCCATTGCAGTAATGAGATCACTAATCGAGAGGAATATAGAATACAATCAGGACGTTTTTGCCTGTTTTGTAGATTTCGAAAAAGCGTTTGATAGAGTGAATTGGGAAAAATTAATGCGTGTATTGCAGAAAATAGGAATGGATTGGAGGGACAGGAGACTGATCCGCAACCTGTACATGTCTCAGACTGCTCAGGTGCGAGTGGGGAACGGAGAGTCCGGATGGGCAGTGTTAGGAAGAGGTGTAAGGCAGGGTTGCCTATTGTCACCGGTACTGTTCAACGTATATGTAGAGGAAATGATTAAAGAGGCATGGGAAGAACTGGAGGTAGGAATGAAAGTCGGAGGGGAATTCGTAAAATCGGTTAGGTTTGCTGATGACCAAGCATTAGTTGCTCAGTCAGCCAAGGGGTTGCAAGCATTGTTGAATGAATTGGAGGTGCAGTGCGATAAATATGGGATGAGAATCAATATTAATAAAACAAAGGTTATACGATTTTCCAGAAAGAAAAAGGCTAAGCTAAATATTAAAATAGGCGGGGAAAAAATAGAGCAGGTAGAACAGTTTACATATCTCGGAAGTGTTTTGGACCAATACGGCCAAAGTAGTAGGGACGTAAGGAGAAGAATTGCGCTAGGCAAGGAGGCTTTCTCAAGGAGGAGGGAGTTGATGACGGGGACGTTGAGTAGAGATGTTAAGACAAGACTCGTAAAAACTCTGATATGGAGCGTAGCTATGTATGGTGCGGAAACGTGGTCACTGAAGCAGGAGGATAGACGTATATTGGAGGCTTTTGAAATGTGGGTGTGGAGAAGAATGGAGAAGGTGAAATGGACCGAAAGGAAAACAAATGAGGAAGTACTGGAGATGGTGGGTGAGGAGAGGGGTTTGTTGAGAGAAATCCTATGGAGGCAGGAAAAATGGATGAAAGGCTTATTGAGCGGTAGTGGAATGTTGAAGAAGGTAACAGAGGGGAGAATGTTGGGCAAGCGAGGAAAGGGTAGGAACAGGATAGGGATGTTGGACGGGATGAAGGGAGGAAAGAAGTACACAGAGATGAAGAGGGACCTCCTGTAGTTTAGGTTGCTGGATTGGGTTTGTTTGGAGTTACAAAATATTTATTTGATAGTTGTGTCCATCCAAAAACCTACCTTAACCGGTAGATTACCCAATAATAATAATATGGACCGAGTTTTCTTTCTGTAAGTAGTGAATCTGCTGGAAAAATTCCAGTAAAAAATTACAAAAATTATTGATGAAAAAAATGTCATTTCGTTGATTTGTACCCTATTCATGATAGAATTCATACATTCCACTTTTACCGGCGTTGATTTTCTATATTTCGAGAGTATATGAAATTATTACTTTTAGAATCATCGAAAAAACATTTTTTCGCGACTTCCTTGCTGTAGCGTGAGTGAGCTAAAACGTAGGTCTGAATAACATTCTTTTGTTCCTAAAAGTTATAAGTGTTAACTTTATTCTTCATTGGTAATTTTTATCTTTACATTAACCGTCTTTAGTCCATCGAACCCCTTTCTGCCTCTCCGACCTCTCGATGGCCACATCTTCTCTTCTCGGCAAATGCTCTTTCACGCCGGCGCCCGACCTCACCTCTTCCCCCGTCCGTCACCGCAGCGTCCCCCCTCGACCCACTCTCTTCCTCTTATCAACACGGCGTGCCGTCCCGAGCCCATCAATCCACATTTGAGCGCTTCTATCGCCGTCGCCGCCTCCGCGACACCTCCTAGCCCTTCTCTCTTCCCCCCGCTCTGCCTCCCTTTGGTCCAGCGTTCCGCGGAGGGGAAATGGGTCCCCTCCAATCCCCTCTATGCCTCGGTCCCTTTTTATCTCCCATTCCGTCTACCTATGGCTTCTTTGCAACCCCGTCCTTCCTTCCCTTCGCTCATTAACTCTTCCTTCTTCTCATCCCATCACATCGGAGTCCTCAGTTTGCATTTTGCCTTCATTAATCGGCCTTTGTCCTAACGTATATGTTTACGAAATATTTTATCCGACTCTCGTAGTGCGTTTATCGGTTTTTATAGGTGTCTAAGTGTTTTTAAACATTTTCATAATGTCTAAGATGCTCACCACGATATCTTTTAAAATTTAGTGTCTGATCTTAGCGAATACGTATCTTGCCAAATTTCGAACCTCATGGCCATTTACACAAGAAACAGAACAAAGTTTACGTTATGAGAGCCCCAAAAACACATTCACCTGATATCAATCCACCTAAAACATCATGTGATGGTTACCAAGTCTATTATTTACCCCTCTTGGTCTCAGTTTAAAAGGTTACCTTGAACTTATGGTAATTCTGATTTTTTTTGTTCCCCATTTCCCCATTCATAAAACTATGATGGTCATACAGCCCAGTAGTAAAATTAATTTCACTAATTTTGAGATTTGATTGAGTTTTTTGACAATTTTCTTCGGAGCAGCGTAAGATTAAGTTTGGTTTTCTTGATGCCTTCTGATTGGTCCCATGCTTCATTCGAAGTTAAGCCCACTGACTCACTGCCTAAGCCCATCCGGTGTGATTTTTGGATTGAAGAAGAGTTCTCAGAAGCAGCTGTTTGAGTTAGAAAAGGATTCGAGCTCTTTTCTGAACGCAAATGTCAATTCCAGAGGGTTATTAGCTCTTAGAAATGTTCCTCATACAACCTTAAAACATACATTTGGATAGAGGACTATATTTCGCTACAATCACCATAGTTTAGTTGATTGGTGTTGACTACCCAATATAATGAGTATACTCTATGTATATCTACGTTTGAGTTAGATCATTCTAATTTTCTTTGATGTTTTGTGACACTTCTCTTTCTCGGTTTTGTCCCCGTTTCACGAAAAATTTGACCTCATAGCGCTGTTCCAATAACCGGTTCATGACAAAGCGTAGCGAGGTCACGTTATAGAGGGTTTGAAAACGAACGATCAGCACTCCGCAGAGGCTGGGAGATAACTGCCAGCGGCCTCCAGCCTTTCCTTAGATTCCTCTTCCTCAAATCCAGCCAGGGAAACCGCCGCCCATCCATCCATCTATCCGAGAAAAAATAAGTAATGCTACTTTTGGGATAGCCATTGTATTGTGGACTAATTCTCAGCATTTATGAGACGAGAATTATTCCGCAGGATTTTGTTACATAATTTTTAGTTTCCATTCCAAATATGGGTGAAAGCAGCCTCTTGTGAGAACTATAGACTAAACGTTTGATTTTGCACGCAGCTGAAGTGGTACTCTGTATTATCTGTAAGAGATTGAAGCGGAGGGCAAATATCTATTTAGAGGATGATCAGTTTGCTTGCGGGAAGAGGTGAGTTAGACGTGTTGACAGAGTGTATCACTAATTGGAAGGAACATAAAGTAGCCTCAGAATATATTTGTTTGTCTCGTATATTTCAAGAAGTGGATCGATGAAATAAATTGGATAGAATTATCGGATGCATTACAGGAGATTGGAATAAATTGGAGGGATCGGCTGTTTATCTGCAATCTGTATATGTCTCAGAAAGCTCAGGTGCAAGAGGCGAAGAAAGAGCCGGCTGGGATACCATCATGAAGGGAAATGAGACATTGGTTTCCCTTAATGCCCTTGCTTTTCAACGTGTGCGTGGTGAAAACGGTACAAGAGGCTGGGGAAAAACTCGAGTTAGATATGAAAGACGGAAGAGAATTCATAAAATCAAATAGGTTTGCGGATGATCAACCTTTAAATAGCCAGTCAGACATGATTTATAATCCAAGAAATATTGCAGGGTGCATTAGAAAATCAGCGTGATACTTGCGGCATAAGAATCAATCCAGGTAAAGATCATGTGATTTTCGAGAAAGAGGATGGCAAAAGCAAAGCGAAAAAGTAAGCTGATGGAACAGCTTATCTAAATCGGAATTATTATTGACCGAAATGGTCTGAGCAGTAGGAGTGAAAGGAAAGGAATTCCGTCAGGCAGTCTTTACCTTTGTGAGAAAGAGGGAGTGGGTGAAAGGGATGACGAGAGAGAATGTCAATAAAATAATTGTGAAAACATTTATCTAAGTATGTATTCATAAAACAAACATTTAGACATGTGTTTGACGTGGTTTGGTACGATCTGGAAAAATAATTGTTGAAGCAAGATGATAAGTGAAGTTTGGAGGCTATTAAAATATAGTTGAAATGGACAGTAAGTAAAACCAACGAAATAGTGCTAAGCGTGGTGGAGGAGGTGAGAGGGTTGAGAAGAAGACTGGGAGGGACTGAATGAACGTAATTGCAATTGTGGGTGCAATGCTTAAGGTATTGATAGAGAGAAGAACATCAGGTAAAGGAGGAAGGGATATTGGATGGAATGAAGAGAGTGAGAATGTATACGGAATTGAATCTACGTCTCTTTTGGTGTCCGGGGTTAGATTGTGTTTTTTTAGGAGAAACAAATAAAGAAGTATATCTTTGGACTGTTTTCATCCAAATCAATCTTCAAGTGTTGACAACCTAATAATGACAATTATGAACACCTAGATTTTCGATGGTGGGAGACGACAAACGAAAAACAACGGTGCTAATAATGTGATGTTACTTTGCCAGATACTTCCCTTCAACTTGTCAGTGTTTATATTTGTGCCTGGGAATAGCGGTTGACTATTTCACTCAAATCATTGTCAGTATCAACTTAAAAACGAGAATCGCATATTTCATAGAAATCTCTATGATTTAGTTTTTGAAATACTTGCTTATTTCATCCAAAAATTGAGCACCAAAATCTATTGTAATACTATTTTATTTTATAAATTTATAACTTCTAAGTCATAAATCCGACCTGTCTTTGAGTACTCGAGAACATTTGGGTGTATCACAAATTTGGTAGATCCGCCCTATGACGGAATTACGTGGAATGACTTTAACGATCTGAGATAAAATTGCGTTTAATTTCCCTGCTTTATCCTCCTTTTAACGACCTTTCTCCTCCGAAAGTATGGTTGGGATGCTGCCGAAACTTTCCGAAAAATGTAAAAGAGACGAGAATATGCGCCAGTAATTTCTGGAAGCGAGCATCATAACGCATGGCTCAAGAAGTTTGTGAATCACTCTTGACGTTGCGGATAATATTGTACTATTTGCAGACTTTGAAAAAAATAACAGTAATTTGCATTAACATTCTACAACTTACATTTTCGTCTTCGTACATATTTCCTCTAGGTACCCTCACACTAAGGAGGAATTGTCTCTCTTCTCTCCTCCATCTTCTTATTTCCCCACTCCTCTCCATCCTCCTCTGCTCTCGCGATCCTCCGCGCGCGCACCTCATTGTCTGCCTCCGCCACCACCACCGCCCCCGACCCTCCCCACCATCCCCTTCACCCACGCAACCGCCCCTTACGCCCCTCCATCCACCTCCACGACCACCTCCTTCATTTATCCCTTTCACGTCTCCATTTATATTCCCCCTTATATATTTTACGTCGTCAGAATAACAAACTGCCTCTCCTCCACCTGCACCTCGCACGCCCCTTTCTCCCTGCCAAGAGGGAGGGTGCGAGGGTACATAAAAAGCGTCAGGGGGAGAGGTTTGAAGAGATGCCACGGCGTCGTACGTCATTAATAGCGAGCGCCTTAATGCGGGCCTCTTAAGTCTTTGCCGTGATTCCAATGACTCCCTCCTTTTAGCTTGCCGATGCAAAACGACGGAATCTGACGAAAAACCTCTTTTTCAACCCCGCCCCCTTTTCCTTTCTCCACCTATTTCACCTCTCCCTGACTTCCCATTCTCTTTCTGCTCCCCCTCCTTCCCGAGCGTCGTGTACATTGAGGGAATTTATGGGATAATAAGGGCTAGAATTTTAATGGTGTTTTATTGTCGCCTGCTTGGAAGGCGAGGTTAAAGTTCTCGTTGATTAATGCTTGTGTTTTAGAAGTTTCCTCGCTTCCCTGAGGGTAGGTAAAATATTTTCCTAAGGAATATAGAAATTTTATATGCGATAAATTTCTATGGGCATTGTTTCCCTGCCATAATTCTCAGAAATTGTTGCCGAGTCCTCGAGAAAAATAACGTCAAAATATTTCTTAATTACGTTTGTTCCCGGGTAAAATATTTACGGGTACTATACCTAATCTACATTTTTTATTGTGTTCTAAAGGTCAATATTTTTCCTTGACGTAAACATTTTCATATTAAGCTTCTTTAAGAAGCCGTTGAAAAAATTTTGAAATAACTATGGGTAATTTTTTTACGCACGTACGGTAATTAATCGATATAGCGGCCCTAAAAACACCGAGAAAATTTTAATTTTGACTAAATAATATGATAACAGTCTAAGATAAGAAATGGATGTTAAGGAACCAGCTATCCAATATATGCACAAATATGGGCATATGATTATACATATGGTTATACACAACAACACTCGCACACACACATGCCAGTCAATCTCGAGGATTTATTTAAGAAATCATTAAATTTTTTTCTCTATGTAAGTTAGTACATTTGAGGGTATGGGCTGAAATTTGTAATATTTGCGTGTTGTCAAAGAGAAGAATAAATCTATCGGTTACTGCGTCTTCTTCTCTAACCCCATTGATTCATCCTCGATTTCAGCTTAGGTCATTGTTTTTGTAATGCATCGTATTTCTTATTTTTGTGCGTGTATTCCGCGAAGTAACATGACATCGGTACGCTAAAACTCTTAAGAGCTTAATTAATTGCTTCCATCCTTTGTTAAATTTGTCATTTTTAAAATGCTCTTAATATCACATAATTTTTACGCAACACACAATTGTCAACATTATATTGTGTGCATTACTCCGTCATTTGGTACTGCTAAATTTTAATTTGTGTGCTTGATATCTCAGTGAAACTGCCGTGCAAAGATTTTACCATTAAATGAAACAGTTTCTGGCGTAACTGTACCATTAGCATGAGTGAATAATTGCCTCCGGAAATTAGTTTTATCTAATTGATTTCAGTATTTTTCTCTGTCAAGGATTCCAAAGAGAGTTTGGAGTTTACCATAGCTAATAAATATTTCTTCCGGAATTTTATTTCAAGAAACTTCATCAAAAATGTTAAATTAATAAGTTAAAAATGCCTCAGTAATCAGTCCAAAAGCCGAAAAATTAGTCTGATAATTAGTGAAAAATGAAAAATTAGCTGCTTTATAAAAACTTACCCAAATATATTCCTAGTTAGGTTGCAAAAGTGTGTGGGGCGGAAGAGTAATAACCTTGAAAAATAAAACATTTAAACGGGCTGGCTAATAGCACTCTGTAAAAACTCATTGTTGGAATTATAGATGGCGACGCCAAAGGCTCAATGAAGATGTGAGGGTGCTTACAGCTCGAAGCAATTTGAAAATTGAAAAAGTAGGAGGAATGACGCAAAACATCGCCCAGAACATTCAAATCTAGGGTAATAATACTTTAGTAAAATATTACTCGGTACTCCAAGTTGGTGGTTAAGACGTTAGGTTATCTCCCTAACACTTACGTAAAACCTATTCAGGACTGTTTAGACAGGCATAAGGAGAGAATGGTGAAGGGTCACTTAATGTTGGCTGCAGAATGACAGCATAATGTACCTAGTTTTCACTAGAACAACAAACGGATAATATCAACATAAAAGAAACTCAAAGGTACAAGGAGGGATTAAACATACGTGATCTTTCACTGTCCGTTTATTAATTAATCCACATTTGGAAAAAAATATTAAACATAGGAATGCTCCATAGGGTGCAACATGGGTCATTTATTAATTTTCCACAGGACATTGCTGTTATTGAGTGTGAGAAGTAAAAATAATTAGAAGAATATTTTCTACGGAAAAGGAAAGCTTTCAAATACTATAATCAAGTAGAATATAGTATATACGACTTGGTTTTAATATATGAAGACTAAGCAAAAAAGTCAAATCAGACATAAAATAAGAATTTATCGCTAGCACGAATCAACAATATGTACAATTGAAACAATTTATATGAAGTGGCAGATGGGATCATATTAGCGTGGTGGCTAGTCTTCTGAAATCCCACCTCGAGTGCCTGGAGTCGAATCTGTGTTGGAGGGATGATTCTGTGGCATCCGGATGAACATTTTAGTGGTATCTGGAGCGTGTCTAAAGTGGATTATGTCAAATATTGGATGGAGAGTTAAATTTTTTGACCCCTTACAGCCTTTTGTAAAGAGGGGGCTGAAGCTGACGGCGGATTTCATTCCACCGTTCTCCAATTCCTTGATAACTCTACCTCTACTAAATTAGCTCAACCATCAATGGCGCAGATGGGCCCAACTGTCGATCGCTTACTTTGCACTACATTTACGAAGTAGCGACATTCCCCTTAGGAACTGTCACCACCATGAATACAAGTGTTAGATGTACAAGTACATGTATTAGACACTAAGCGTACATATACTAGATTATAAAAGAACATAAATGATAATTATTAAAACAAAAAGGAAATATACCTACCTATGATGGGTGGAGGAACTATTAAGGTATGATCTTAAAGAAGAGAAGGATAATTTAAATGGGTGTCAACGATGTATGGAAAGGTTAGGGACAATGTCAAAGAGGGATGTAGATATGACTAAAAAAGAAAAAGAAACAAGCGTGTGATAAAATTAGGATGGATGAATAAATGATTGAAAGAAGAAGAGAGTTGATTTCGTCATGGTCGGTCCTGTGTTGGTAATATCTTCTCTAGAAGAAAAATAAAAAAAAAATAACTATCTAACTTAGAGGAAATTAATGATATATTTGTGGGCTTACCAATACTTCCATAGGCCAATACGGGAATTTGTAGAAGTTACGAAGAACTCGCACTCAACAGGGTAAACGGTTACTCCCTCTCCAGCACATGGAAGAGATTACTCCAGTACAGTATAGACCTAGCAATGGTTTTGAAAAGGATCCCACAGAGTTAGTCCAGAGGACCAATCAAAACCCACTTGACCCTACCGCACATCTATATTAAAGTGGAAAGATCTCATTCCGTCATCGCTACACTCTTTGTAGAACTTCTTTCTGTCCACCCCCGAAGATGAGATTATTCCTAAAACGGGGATTCCGGATCGTTTATGTTTTCATATTTTATTTTTGTTACTGCTTTTTTTTCTGTCTCTATAACGGTTGCAGAATAAAAACCTTTGAAATTGAATTCCACGGAATCACTTCGACCTAAAGTTGTGTTCTGGAACGAGGAAGAAACAGTCGTAATCTAAAGATCCCGCGGTGGAACACCTAAAACCTTCCAGCTACTCATTAAAATACCATGCATGAATACAGAATATGGTCTGTGCGGTCTACACCTAAATTAATAAGCTTACTTATGCTTAACAGTGAATAGGATGAATGGTATGGATATTTTAAGTGGCTGGGGAAAAGTGGATTAAGAGAGAACCACTCTTCATAGTGCGAAAGAAATGTATAGAGGGAAAAACAAAAATAAACAAACTTGAGTCAAACTTTAACAACAGCTTCAAATATATGTATACTTGGCTTACGGATAAAACAATAGCTCAACAATTAGACGTAGCTGAAATGGAATTTCAGCTAAGGAGCTATTGCTCTATTAGAACAGATGAAGCAAAAAAATTGAGAAATCAGAAGGAACGTAATCAATGAAGAAAAAAAGGAACAGACTCGTTTATTCAGAAATAATATGGGCGTTTAAGTAGTAATAAAGAAAACGTCTACCCATGAGAACAAAATAGAGGTGCTAACATGAAGTTTTAAGGAAGAGAGGAGGACCAAGGAACCGATGGGAAAATATTGTTCTCCAGTCCATGCGAGGAGATGGATGGAAGAAGCTGTTATTTTTGGTAAACTTTTACAAAAAACGCGCAAATACGTTTTTCACGTCCCATGTGTCAATACGTAAATTTCATCATCAGGTGAATTATGCACATAAAAACTCTTTAATGAGGTAAAGTGTACTATATAAATGTCAGGGCCAAAAGAGCAAGGTTATTGTTGATATTACTGTTTTTCATTAAAAAGTTAAAAACAGTAACATCTACAAAACAACTGCATTACTATCTGAAATGATATTACGATATAGCTATCAATTGGTATTAATTGCACGTCAAGATATGAATGGAACTTGGTGCTGAAGTACATTGTCATAAAAATAAAATAGATAATTAGCAAGGTGGAGGGGGGATTTTAAGAAATTTTAGCGCATGGAAAAAAGAGCAATTCAATAGCTTCAAAAATATTTGTGATTAAAGAAATGATTTCGATAAACTCTTTTTGTCAAACGGAATTAGTAGTAATTTTAAAGCACTTGTGTTATATTTTAACGATAAATGACAAAATATTAACGTTGCCGAGGAGCTGGATATTGAAAAAGAACTTCTAAACGCTAATGTGTCCGATACAAATAAATATTAGCATCCTGCCAGAAGATACTTTCTGGCAAAGTATCTTCTTATCCTCGAAGTCATAACCTTATTCTCTTCCCTCTCTTTGCCTACTTTTAACTTTTTAAACTGCCTTCTTTCTCCCTCTATCCTTTTTTCCCCTATTCTATCCTGTTAAAGTGTTTGCATGTTCAAAATTTATGTAACGATGATGCCAAATCATGGAAATCTGAATTATGACTTATTTGGGTTGTTTTTTATAGAGTTTTGCATTAAATAATAATTCATGGTGGAAAGATAACACGAAGTTGTTGAAAAACAAGTTTATTTCGAGTAAAAAGATTTGCGAGACCACAGTAAATAGAGATCTGGTTGCAAGAAATACCTGCTAATAACTGTAATACCTGTCTTTCTTGCTAAATGAAAAGGTAATTGAATATAATCGATTCGCCTAGTATTGAAACTTTCATAATGCATGATATCATATCCAAAAAATGAATTTGTTAAGTATTTTTAGTTAATTTATTTGCTGTAAAAGTGCATATTACAGGAATAATCATCAAATATTGAATGTTTTTTATGAGATATAATGGTGGAGAGGAATATCTTCATGCAAATTTCATCGAACGAAGGGTGATTTAACATTTGGAAGACGTTTTATTATTGTAATTATTTTTTCTCATTAAACCCTGCAATTATTTTTAATGGTTTGTCTCTCATTTTGAAACCACGTAGTTGCCGTTCCCATGAATTGAATGGGATATCTCTTGAAGAGGCACTCATTCAGGAGTCCTTCTCGTCAAGGACCATCGCGCTCCACCGCCGCCAAAGCTGTGAGAAGCTTATGCATGCATGTATACATTTCGATTTGACGTAGTCGATAGGCGCCAAGGTCTTGTAATGCGCATCGCTGGTTTCTTATGTGTGCCACTTGTAGGCCCTGATCCGTATCATAATTGCTGCCTCTGCGTAGAACGGGGGTGGGTTCTGCTGCGACAACACGTTTATGAGCTGCACGCGCTTCGCTTTAATGCAAATTTTGATCGGAGGAAGGTATATACGTAGGTGCGCACGAACTTTGTCATTTCAACGCGGGGATGGTGCTATTAAAGCTGGCATACATAATGAATATTCCGTTACTGCTGCCATCTTATTCCAATTACATGACACCAGTTTAGCTCATATATTGCAATGTATTCATAACTTGCGTGCAATGAAGTGGGTACGCAAGTAAGTATATTTTTATCCACGGGAATCTTATGAATAGCGATTTAAATTTAAGATTCCACTGAAATTGCTCGTTTCAAATGTTCCTTGCAAGGTATGAAATTTGCGTAAGTACTGAGGATCGCAATTTTTTTTAACTTATGAGTTACCATTTATAAATCATAACCAAATTCTTATGAATAGTTTCACAGGGAAAATCGATTTACTATCGCTCTAGGCTACATTAAGTAAGAATGAAATACTCAATAACTTGATACCTCCGAAATTACAGACGACGAGCACGGAGCGTGTACTTACTGAGAGGAAAAAAATGTGACACAATTTCTTATTTTTTCAAAACAGTTCTTAAACTTATCAGATCTAGCTGGACTTTTATTTAATGATTGAAAGAATAAATATTAATAAATTTGTTCAAAGTGATTTCCTGAAACCATTTGCGCTATAAAGGACATGTTGTCGGTTAATCGTAATACCACAACATATGTTCATCTCCCTCGTAGAAACACAAACATATTTGGGATATTAAAGCGCAACTAAAAATATAATCCGATAAAAATATAACTGTACAATTTACAACAATATTTCGGTGAAAAAATAGCGATTTACATGTTATGAGCTCTTAGACAATTATCGCAGACATGAATTAAAAATCTCTCTCAGACAGCAAGTAAAATAAATGTATGGTATTGGCAAAGGTAACCAAATGGGAAACAGCGCAAAATTCAATACTGGTTACGTAGGGAGTAGTTTAATGTTGAAAACTATCGAGTCCAAATCACTCTACCCTTTTGTTCGAAACCCCACGTTTCGAAAAGTTGTTTCATTAGAAATAGGTAACCTATTGTACGGATTATCTTTTTCATATCAGGGTTATCTGATCTATATTCTCATGTTTCTTCAAGAGAAATAATATTTATTTTGCTATATTAAATATAATGGATTAAATACAGGGAGATTGGATATACTTTTTATGCATGAAAACGTTTATCTCAAGATTAACATTTTTAAAACATTTAATATGTGCCATTTCAATTGGTTGTCACTCTGAATCATTTTTCTAAGGAACTCCGTGGTCTATTATGGGTTTATATGGCTTAGAAGTACGAGAATAAGCGAAAAGTATTGCAATCATTTAACTTTTTCCGTTTCGTTAAACCCAAAATTTTCCAGCTCTTTTGTGATTACATTTCAGAACTGACTTCAATATTATTCTGGAAAAATTGGTAAGTTATATGATAAAAAATATCTGATTACAGGTACAAAAAATTTAAACTAAGTATAATTGTATGTGTTTGTGATCAAAATGAGTCGTTTTTGTTCTTAAAAACTCCGGGACTATTGTAAAATTTCACGATAGAATAATTTCAGAGTGTAAAAATCATTCGCCTTGAACGGGATTCGAACCCGGATCCCTCGATGTCCGGCAGAGTTACTGTTACTGTAAAAGTTACTGTTGCGGCATCTCCCGCAGTTTCTTGAAATTTCACGATACGTTTTTACATGAATATCAAAATACACAGTTGAAGGTGAAAGGCTTGTACAACTAATTTTTTTTTGTTTTATAATTTAAATGGTGATATATTATTAATAGATAAAACTGTAAACAACATAGTTCTATCATCATGGAAATATCAAATAACAATTAAATTAATTTGACTTAATTACTCTGAATATAAATATTCAGAGTAATTAAGTCAAATTTAATCGTTACTTCCCTCTTATTTTATTACTCCAATCATTTTCGTGTCACCATGAAATATATCCGTAGTGGATAAAATTACGCCTAATGGGATTTAAGAATAAATCAATTTAATCGTTTGGAAGACAAATTTTCTATGACTAATTACATTTTAATTTGACACTATCCCTCAATGCTGTTCAGTGCCTAGTAGTATCTAGTACATTGGGTGCTTCAATATGTGCGTATTTTATAAATGATTACATGTTTTAGAACATAATATGTACACTTTTTTATGCACCGTCTATTTAAGAATGGAGTTCTCGTTTCCATGAATATTGACAAAATATTAATTTGATGTTTAATTTTATGCATTAAAATTGGCAGTCGTGGTTTCGAGTAGAACTTTAAATAATTATTGTTATCAAATTCATTCTCAAGTATCGGGAAACTCGTCAAAATATCGCTTAAAAGAAAGATCAGTGAATAACATGATTATTAATTTAAATTTAGTCAAATTTTAAAAATTGAACAGTGAATAACATGATTATTTATTTATATTTAGTCAAATTGTAAAAATTGGCAGGCTCAATCTATAAATGTAAATTTTAACCAACTTTCTATTTTCTTTAATGGAGTTAATCTCATGTGACGTCAAATAATATTTTGAATGTTTTAAATAAAAAATCGATTTTTACTCTTTCATTCATGCCAACATCTCTAATAAAATAGGTAAATACATATTTTAGAAATTAATTACTGTAGGATAGTAACTGCAGTCGTGGAAAGGACTGTAGATATAAGTGTGGAGGTAGCCGAAACAGGGCGGTCATCTAAAGAACTTAAGTCATTTAATGAATGCATAAGGGAATCTGAGTATAGGATATGTATTTTCCAGTTTACGCAAAGAGTTTCCAGGATGAATCTTGATTCAGGGATGGATTGAATGAGTGTCGGTTAACGTAGTAATGAATAGAAAAAATGAGTTTGCATGAATTACACTTTATTTCAAACCAGATTTTGCATTGAAAACGACAAGGAGAGATACTTGTTTAATTCTTTTTTTCGGGATGGTAGTTTTAATCCATATCATCACCCATAAAGGGGTGAATAAACTGTGCTTAACTATGAAAACCAATATTTATCGAAATCCTATAATTTATGTTATTATCATCGAACACATTAGCGTTTTTAACCATTATTTGTGAAATAGCTTGACTTCTTGAGTAGCAATAGCTTGACTTCTTGGCGAGTTCCAATTTGAAAAATATTAATCTCTCATGTAAACTGTAAGTCGCCACCAAATTAACATTAAGAAAACCTTATTTTCCATGGACATATTACGAGAAAGCAAAAAAGTAAGCATTTATGCTAAGGAAAAATTTAAAAACTGAAAATTAACTAATAGTTTAACACAAGATCATCCCATTAGTATTGATATTTGATAAAGTTCCACTGTAGTACGTTGTACGAATTCAAAATATAAGGTAGAATGAAGACAAAGAGCCTGATTCAAATCAGGCTGCCAACCCGATTAAAACATAGTGCACACCCAAGTGAGGAGTAAAGGATTAGTTCTTTTTAAGGCTTAAATACTAAAGAACGCGGATTTCCTCACATAGCTTTGCATAAATGTTCATGCACGTATCTAGAAATACTGTACAAGGTTTTCGTGCATAAAGTATTCTATTCAGAGGAGAGCAAATGAAAAAATGGCCCAATAAAAAAAATCAGGGTTACTTTTTGGAACATCTGAGCACATTTTACCTGTAGCGGGGCGGAATAGTTCAGTGGGTAGAGCGCCTAATTGTCCAGGCTCGATTCCGGGTGACGCAAACTATGAACACTCTCAGTTTCACCGAGGCTGTGTGATTTTTCGGATACCAAATCATCCAGGGACACCTGAATCAGCGCATTAAACGAACTGCTACGGTACTCTAATGCGTGAAAATTGCACGCCGTTGAGCTTTATAGACTATCTCTAACTTAACCTATCAAACCAAACTTCATGATTGATTGCTTTTTTTTGGGTTCAATTTGTAGGGAGTGATCCACCCACTTAAAATACCCCAGGTTTGAACACTGCTTCAGTTGTGGATAACTTTTGGTGTTAGGTTAAATAACATTATCCATTTGATGGTTAGAAACTCAGTTGGCAAACATCGACATTAATTCTAGGTAGCTAAAACTAATAAAAGTGTTACATTGCAACAATTTCAGAGGGTAAAAATCATTCGCCTTGAGATATTTACACTCTGAAATTGTTGAATTGTAATGCTACACGTAGCGGATGACTCCGTTAAAAGTTACTATTGTGGCATCTCCCGCAGTTTCTTGAAATTTATTTAATAAAAGTGTGTCAATATTGGTACAAGATCTGATTTTGTGAACATACTCCTTGGCGTATAGTTTTTTATGAAACACTATGATCATAATTTTGATACTAGATAAATTAAATTCATTTAAAAATAGAAAATCTTTCAATATTAGCATCACCTTGTACTTTGTTTCATTAAACAAATTGTGTTTGTGTGTGAGGGGACCAACCGGAAAGCAGGCGATTAATGTTTTTTCTTAAATTGGACACTGCAGAGAATAAGTTTTATTCGGAGCATTGCTGAACTCGCAAACCAATTAGTAGGCCATGGTGTAAGACAGTTTTATATAATTTTAAGTGAAAGTAAAGAAGCATGTTGGATTTCTAGAGAGAGAGAGGTATTAAAGTAATTTTAATCGAAGAAGATCGTTGAGTTGGATTCCATGCCTGCCAAAACTACTTAATGGTTTAGAAAAATGTGGAAGGATTATGTATGAGCCAATTCGCAGCATATATGAGGGAGGAAATTGACCCAAAAATTCTGTCTGGTAATACTTTTTGCAATTCCAAAAAAATGAGATGGCAAACAAATGTGAGAACAATGCTTGATTTCACACTCGGCCAAAGTAGTTCTCAGGGTCATCAATTAGAGAATGGAGAAATGGACAAATGATTACTAAGAAGATAATCATTTACCGTTCAGAATAGGGAGGGACATGCGAGATTTCATAGCAGTAATGGACTCACTAACACAGAGGAACATAAAATACATTCAGTATGGATTTGTCTGTTTCGTAGATTTTGAGAAAACGTTTTAAGAAGTGTCTTTGGTGGAATAGATTTACGTATTGCAAAAGTTAGGAATGCATTTGGTGGTAGGTGACTTCATCTATCCACCTGTACATTGAGGGAAAATAATAACTTGAGGAATGCAAACAAAACAAAGGTTATTAGGGTTTTGATAGAGATGAAGACTAACTTAAATGTTAAATAGGAGAAGAAAAACTAGAGCAGGTGGAACGATGTGCCCATTTTTGAGGTGTCTTGGACTGAAATGATAAAATTAGTAGGAGTATAAGAAGAAAGATTTTGTTAGGTTAGGATGATTCCACTGGAGGGAGGTAATTGATGACAGGGATATTGATTGAGGATATTAAGAAGAGACCAGTGGCAACTTTGAAATGAAACATGATATGATACAGCTCGGAAACATGGTCGTTAAAGAAAGGCAATATCCATGGAGGTTTTTTAGATATGGAGACGAATTTATAAGATAAAATGAATGGAAAGGAACTTAGAAGGAGAAATGTTAGGGATGGTGGGGAAGGGAGAGGGTTGTTGGGAGAAATCCAAAGTTGACCGGAAAGATGGATCCGGAGTATAATTGGCAATTGAATGCCTAAGACTGTGATAGAGAGGGGACGTTAAGCAATCATGGACGGGGTATGAAAATTATTAGGATGTTGGACGGAATGAGTGGGGGAAGAAAACATACGAAGTTGAAGAGGGGCCTTTTTTTAGTGCAGGATATCAGGTTTCGTTTTTTAAGGCGAGATTAAGAAAAGTAGGCGTTTTCATTTTAGTATCTTAAACGCTTGCATAGGGATTGCGAGTAAATTGACTTGTTATGATAAAACAAAAACCTTACTTAGACTATTACTAGTTTTAGTAATATCTAGAAATATGAAGATGAAGCTTTGAATTTATGCCATAAAATGCCTATCTATCGGAATGCAGACAGAGTTTTTCATCCCCGGTGTAAATTGAATTCAAATCGGATTTTTACAGTTTGTTTCATATCGTCTAACCCTGCCTAAGTTTCTTTTTTTCCCATGTTTTTCCCGTTCTCCTCTATATTCCTCCTCTCTCTTTTCGTCTTCCCCGTTTGTCTTTTACATATATAAATTTGATCAGCCATATTTCTTAGGCATACAATTTTACATGTTAAAGTGACTGACTCCATTCGCTGACCCCAATGTTGTTAATTTATCTCCTAGTTCACTCCAAAATAAATCAGTTGATAATCAAAGATTATTGAGGAAAATTAAACTTTAGGTTATGAAAGGTTAGACAATCGTGCCGTGATTTTATAAATGGATGAACAAATGTCCATGACGAAGAGCGCAGTGGCAGGCTCAGTATTCTGACCGATGAAATTGTTTCGCAAGTAGAACAGAAACTGCAATGTGATCGTCAATTGACGATTAATGGCCTGGCTGAAAAAATTCCTCAACTTGGAAGCACTACTGGCTACAATATTGTCACGGAAAACCTCGGATATCACAAATCGTGTAAAAGGTGGGTACCGAAACACTGCTGCCAAAACCAATAAGAAAATTCAAGATTTTCGTCGAGAACTCTTTGACCACCCACCGTACAGTCTGCAGACCTTACACCTAGCGACTACACTCTCTTCTTGCACTTGAAACAGTGGCTCGGTGACCAACGTTTCGAAACCGAAGAGGAACTCAAGAATGGCGTTGTCAATTGGTTCAACTCTCAGGCGGCGAGCTTCTATGCAGAGGGGTTAAAGAAGCTGGTGCAGCGGTACAAAAAATGCTTAGAAGTGAACGGCGATTATGTAGAGAAGTGAAGTAGGTTTGTAGGCAACTAAAATTGCCAATAAAATGTGTATCATATGAGTATATTTTTTTCTGTGACCAGACGGCTCTTACTTTATGAGCATGCCTTGTAATTGCTGCCAAAGTTTCGAAAACCGACTCGGTCATCGCCCCCGTGGCTACTGAATGCCGTTTAACAAAATTTATTCGGCACAAACATGAGTGGTCTGAAAAGTTTCCGACTCAGAAAATTTCAGATAATTTATATTTTTTCGTAGGTCAGAAACTTTTCAGACCACCCTTGTAAATATTCATCCTGAGATCAGACGTTTAAAGGTGGGTGAAACTTCTCGTATCGGTACAGCATATAAAACCATCAGAATTAGATATTAGTACGAATATTGAACTTATAAAAGTGTCTATTTGAAAAAAAACTTGAAATAATTCATCCTATGCAACGATGATGCGATACTTGGCAATTAAAATTAAACTTCAAAAAGTGCGTCGTGAAGAACTTTTGGAAAGAGAGCAATTTCCTCCAGTAGGCGCACTGTATCGGGCACACTGAAATGAAATGTGTAGACTTGATTAAATACTTAGGCACTACCCTCACTCACGACCTCTCCTGGGTGAAACACATTCAGGGGATATGTTGAGAAGTTAAAAAAAAATTAGGATTAATTGGAAGAATACTGGGCAAATTTGATGAAAATATCAAGGAGAAATGTTATTTTTCGCTAGTTAGGCCTCATTCAGAATATGGTGCTAGTACATGGAATCCTCATAAAGTGAGATTGATGCCGAATTCGGTCGCGTGCATCAAGGAGGGGCGAGATTTGCAAAACATTATGATATAATGAGTAGCGTATCCAAAATATTATAGAAGGTAGGATAGGAATCACTCACGGGGCGAAGGCTAAATTACAATTAACACTCTTGCCTAAATTGGAAGGTCTTTTGCAGTGATGTTGAAAATGTATTGTTACCCCTTTCAATACGTTTTCCATACACAATACATCGCTACCATATTCGAGTCAAAATTAGTCTGTTGTGTATTCACACCCAGCCACACACCCTAGCCAGGCTGGTGGCTTGCAGGGTATTAAAATAACTAAAAATAACTAACTAACTGAATCAGGTTTCTTCTGATTTTTCTGAAGACTAACTTTCATTTTGGCTTCTCTTGATTTGTGGGTGTCTAGAAAAGTATAGTAAATGCAGAATTTGTCGAGCATTGTAAGGTTGTATGAATATAAAATTAGTACGTAAATAAAGTTACTAAGAAACTGACATTTTTTAATTAAGGTAACAACAAAAATTAAGTTTTTAATGTGATTTAAATGTCTTTCCTTTGTTAATCGCTAAATTTAAAACACCAACATCAGTAATAAAGAAAGGTTAGTAACAATTTCCAATTGATAAGTTTAATAGTATGACCGATGTATTTAATCATGTTCTTAACCTAAAGATAATGTAATAAATCAAAACCCGGTCGTACTATTAAACGTATCCTCGTAGTGGAAAATTATTATTATTACTATGTTCGAAATCCACCACATCACCCCTGAAACTACTCAATTTGCTCAACATCAGTGGTGGGGGGCCACGGAGTTTTACTTTTGGTTGACGAGAGTAGGGAATTAGGGAATAGGGATAGGGCATTCTCCTTCTTGGGAGATTGTAGGGTATGATGCAATTTTAAATTGTTGTGAAAAATATAGTAATGGCGAGTGTCAACGTTCATTTTACGCGTCTAGCAGGTTTTAAGATTATGTTATGGGTATGGAGAAGTCGTATATATTTTTGAAATGCTTCAAATTTGTGTGATAAAATATATACTGTTTCAGGATTACATCTTAAAAAATTGAGTTTAATATTTGTGGTAATACAAAGTTCTGATGGTTTGATATGCCTTACCGGTACTGCAGTTGCACTGACCTTTAGAAATAAAGGTTGTAGTCGCTCTGAGGTGATTATCGATATTGAGGAAATTGATAAAATGTTACGCCATCCAGTTGTGTACTAAGTAAAACCTGGATCGAGATTCAAAACTCCATAGGAATTTTCCATTTGTATCTGCCGTAAAATTTTCTGCAGTCAGGAGAGGTTCGCGTACAGTTCCACATAACTGTCGGTATCGTCGAAGCCTGATGTCTGGATAGTTATAAAACCCTTGGTCGCAATTTTTGCGGTTATGATCTAGGGTTACAGTACTAAAATCATTATTAGGAATAACTTGGTTAGGTTAAAAAACGTATTACGTGAAAACAATGTTATACCTTCAATAGTGTGTGATCAAATATGTGTTCGAAAAATCAGTAAACCCGAATTTCACTCACACGAATGCGAAAGTATCTAGCTCGTTCCGATTCGTATAACCGTATGTTTTATGTGATGCTTCTGAGCCATTCAGTTTAAAACAACCTAAGCGATAATAATATTTGTAACTTTTGACTGACATTGACGAACTAGATGAACTTTTACGAAACTTTTCGCAGACGAAATTGCATGTACCTTATTTTAACTTTTCTCCAATGATTCACCTTCTACCACTGGATAAATAATTTCATCAGTGATGAACAAAATTCATGATATGTATGTAATTCAAACCAATGCTTAGGAAAACCATAACCAGTTTTTTTATCATCATCGACATTTATGGCAGTTTAAATCTGGTTTATCAACCAACGTCCTATGAGTTACGCAGTCTGGGGAGAGTTGTGTTTACAGTAAATGCTGTAATCAAACGTAATACACCATTAAGCATCAAGTTAATTTTCACTTGTGTAATTTCCAAATACAAATTCAGCAGCGATGTCAATCGCTCTTATTGAAAATACGATGTCCACCGTTTAAATCATTGCGTACAATTTTAGAGAAAACTGAATAATTAATTGGGGAGTTTGAAAAAATGGTATGAGAAATTAGTAAAATGACTTATTCTAGACCCTATCGATTTTTGAGAATTTTTAAATAAAGTACTTTCTAAGGGCTTAAGTACTAGCGAAGGGTTAGTTCCCGTAGAGTTCCCGTAGTGATTTGTCAAGATGGAAAAATTTGAGATTTTAGCAGTGACTAAATACTTTTTATAGAAAGGTGTGACAGCAAAGAAAATTGATGGTGACTTTCAGAACACTCTGGGAGATTCTATTCCTTCATATTCAACTGTTACCAAGTGGACAAATTGCGTTATTTTACACAAATTCACAAAAATTTTAAATTGCGTCGGAATAGCTTTGATAATGATCCAGGAGGTGGTCGGGCAAAATGTGCCACTACCCCAGAAATTATTGCAAAAGTGCATAAATTAATCATTGAGGATCGCCATATGAAAGTGCAAGAAATTGCTACAGCTTTGGAGATGACATTAGAAAGGATATATCACATTTTAACAGAGGAATCGGGTATGAAACAAATTATCTGCTAGATGGGTACCACGACTCTTGACGCAGGATGACAAGGGCATCAGAATGGAAATTTCCGAAAAATATTTGAGCCGTTTTAAGAGAAACAAGAAGATTTTCTGCCCCACCTTATGACCACAGGTGGAACTTAGGTCCATTACTATAAATCAGAGACAAAATAGGAGTCAAAGCAATGGAAACATGTTGATACACCACCACCAAAGAAGGTAAAGGCAGTACGGTTAGCCGAAAAGGTAATGGCTTCAGTTTTCTGGAATGCGAAAGGGATTTTGGTGATAAATTAACTTATCACTGGTGAAACCATTACTGAAAAATACTATGCTATCTTCCTGGACCAACTACAGCAAAAGATATACGAAAAAAGATCACGTTTGGCTAGGAAGAAAGTCATCTTTCACTAAGACAATGCACCCCCACACACACACAAGTGTTAGTGCCATGGCACAAATACGTGAACTAAGATACGAATTGTTGCCACGACTGCCTTTTTCGTTTCATTTGCTCCATCAGATTTCTATCTCTTTCTCAAGCTCAAAAGTTTCCTTGGTGGACGGATATTATCTGCAAAAAAAGAAATAACAACCGAAGTAGATGGGTATTTTGCAGGCCTGAATGAATCCAATTTTTTAGATGGGATCAAGACATTGAAACATCCCTGAGGAAAGTGCATTTGTGCACAGGGAGATTAAATTGAAAAATAAAGAAGCTTCATTGAGGTAAATTGTTTATTTTTATTCCATTTCGTGAACTTTTGAAATTACGTCATACTTGGCAATTATCTTCCCTACTATGACTGCAGACTATTACGTAGGTTTTAAACTTGCGCATCTTAATATTGTACTTTCTTTTGGTATAGGGAGGTCTTGTAAGGCTTTCATTCCCCTCTGCAAGTATAGAGATGTCGTCAGAAAATAGCATCATACTCGCACTTATCCAATCTCTTTGAATACCTAAATCACTTCTTATCTTTTCCTTTGTATTACTAATTGCCTACTTTAAAAACAATTAAATATCAATGGTGATAACTAGGAATACTATTTTATTTTTTCTTATTTTAGTCTTTTCTCTTGGTAACTACCCCTAATGATCGTTGCCCCCTCTCTTTATGGAGTATGTGGTAATCTCCTTGCGTATTTCATTCAAATTTACCTTAGAAGTCATCATCATATCCCAGTCCATATTGTCAAATACTTATTATCGATCAAGAAATGCGATATAGATCGATCGGTTGAAATTTCAGCGTCCTCTGCTCCACGATTAGGTTAAAAGAGAGAGAGAGAGAGTTGTTTTTCTTGATGCTCTACTTTTGCTTTATTCAAATTGGTCTTCGTTTACTTCAATACTCTTCTTCTTTTGTCTCCATTTTTCTGTGTATTATCCTTGCCAGAATTTTTATGTATTAATTGACAGTCTCATTGTTCCCAAATGTTCGCTTTTTTCTGTAGTTTTCTTTTTTGGCATTGTGGAATTTCTTTAAAAGTCAATCGATGCACTAAATTCTTTTATGATCATATCATGTAGGAGGGTGCATAGCTGTATCAGATTCTTATATTCTGAATTATTTTACTAGCAACGAGGATATAGCACCTTTCTCTGGTGACTTTTTTGCCTTCGAGTCCTTGACTGCAGCGTCTAATTCAGACCTAAGGAAGTGGTTTCCTTTTTCATCAATTGCGACGGTACAAGTACTTGTTTCTTCTTTCTATCATGAAAAGTCTCCGAAAGAGAATAGGTTACAACGCTCTTTCCATCTCTTTGCTTTGTGTGCATATACAGCACGAATTTCATCATAGCTATCCCAAATGAAACTGACTTTTTACGGCTTTCATTGAAATGATGTATCATTGTTATGTAAACTGCATTAAATTTTCTTTGGATATGACTACGCTGCACTTCTTTGCATGATTATCTTCCCTTCTTCTCTGTCCCGCCATTCCGCTGATTTAATTTCTCCACCTTTTATGATAGTTTTCCTTTTTTAGTCCTTACGTTTTTGTCGTTTCTTTCTCTTCTATGAGGCCCAACACAGCGTTAGTGGTTCAAATTTTCCTTTTCACAGATTTCCTTCAGCCTATAGTTTTCTCCAAGGCTAATTTAAATCCAGTGTTTATTTACTGTAATCTTCTTTTAATGAGTTTTGTGTTGAGACATTTTAACATTTCATTTCCCAGCGTATGCTAAAGAAATCCAAAGTAGCTTCGTTTCATTCAATGTACTTTACTCTGGTCGAGCATTCATTCTCTTCTTCAAATTAATCTTTGGTATTTAATTTGGTATCTTCTGACTTATCCAGGTATCTTCTAGAGGTTCCTATCGCCGTTGCGGTTTTTTTTCGCTTCTCTAGACCATATCTTCGTAAACTCGTGTCGTAAACTCGTTATTCCTCATCACACGTACATACGACCAGTCGTTTGCAATCACCGCATTTCTTCATTGGAATCAGTTATCACCCATTATAACGAATGAACCTTCTTTCCCATTATTCAAGTGTGCTCTTCATAAATCACCAATTTCCCAGTAAACGAACCGATAAAATAATTGCCCAGCTTTAAATAGCATTGTGAATCAATCTTTTGAATATTATTCATTTCCTCTCTCATTTTTGGAATATATAGTCAACGGGGATCCACCCTTTTTATTTCGTAGAGAATCATCCTTTATATTGGAGTTTGTGAAAGTAACAACGAATATTTTTGTATTGTGTGTATATATTTTATGAATGTGACTATTATATGTATTGTGTTGTAGTTAGCGACTGTATTAAGTTAATGTAACGAGTTGTTAAATGTTGGTTTCTAGATATCGTGTTAATTAATTTTATTTCTATTTATGTATATTTTGTAAAAAGTATCTATAATTATCTCATTGTGTATGTGACGAGGTGGTAGAAGAGACTACATAGTCCCAATCGCGCCCCAAAATAAAGACAATTATCTATCTTCCCAATTCTTTCCCTCTCTAGTCTTCTCCAATTATTTGTAACCCAGTCTCTAATGGTAATTAAATTTCATTATAACTTAATATTTTTGTTTCTACAACTATATCTTCAAAAACCTCCTCCCTTTCGTTATCTTGGCATACAAACTTTTACCACTTCCGTGTCTGTGAGTTACATTGATCCATAGGTGGAACACGATAATCATTCAATGTACGAGTATTGTACGAAGTCCTCCCCTTATGGGGAATTCTTCAGCCGTCTTGTGCCCACTTCTGCATTTCCAATAATGGAGCCTGCGTTAATGATCCTTTGGCTGTCTCTTCAAAAGCCTCTATCTTCTGGCCATTTCATTTCACTAACACCTACATCTAGGCACCGCAAGGGCGTGTGGCGGGGGATATTAGGCCACCATCTGTAGTTAAGAAAAAAAACTGGATGGAAATCCACAAATGTATACAATCCACAAACAAAGCCTGGCATGCATTCATGCAAAAACCCTTACACCACACACATGCAAACACTCAAACTACCAACTAACATACACATGCACCTACAAATTTACCTGATGCCTTTACAATGTTTAACTTGTTCCGTATTGTAAATTAAATGTTTTTAATATTATTAGAGTGACTTCGGTTTCTCACTATTATGATTCCTGAATTTTCGGGGAGAGAATGAGTATTTGTATCTATCTGTACTGGAATCTATCTCACTTATTTTATCTTTGTGGTCTGATCTACGTAAGAAGTGTGGGACCATTATAATTCCTTTAGTGTCATCGTTTAACTCGTTTGGTCTGAACCATATACTCATTTTGGATGGACAATTCACCGATGCATTATCTATACAACATTTTTTTGCACAACACCCTAGTAGGTCTAATCGGCCCAAGGGAGTGTGGAAATGGGTGTTAGGACGCCAATCATCATGAAAGTTGAGTGTTAATGTGAGTTAACTTTAATGTTCCTAACTATTTTCGCCAATGTCTGGCCATTTAAGTCTTAGTGTTTCCCCTTTGGGTTATTGTCACGAATAGTGCGCGGGAAAAACGAAACGTGAGAGAGGCTGAGGAAATTGGTCGGTATTCACTGGGGTCTTGTTCATTTTGTACGTTTTTGTATTATTGAGTACCTTGTTATGCACCGCTAGGGTGTGTGGTAGGGGGTGAATACACACCATATTAATTTTGACACGAAAATATTTACCCCTACCGCGGTCGAACAAAGTTGTTCTGATTCTATTTGATAGAGTTAGACGGGGCAAATAAATAGTGATTCTTAAACATCATGGCATTGATTGGCGGGAAGGAAGACTGATAAAAGACCTGATTCTCAGACAGAAAGTCAGTGTAAGGATAGGAGGCTGGTTGATAGATAAGATTTGAATAGGAAGATGCGTTACACAAGGATTCTTCCTGTCACCAACCCTATTTAACGTATGTTCAGAAGAGATAATAGTGGATAGTTTGATGGAAGTGGAGGAGTGTACAATGGAAGTAAAAGAGTGGAATTGGAAGTGAACAAGGTCCTTCCCAAAAGTAGTATTGACCTCGTTACGTTCCATCATGAACCGGTTATTGGAACAGCACTACGCCATCAAATTTTCCGTGAAATTGGGCAAAATCTAAAAAAAGAGGCTCATGACCTGCTCAAGGCAGCCTGTGAGAATAACTTTATGGGTAGATAGGGTGTTTTTGAGTGGCAAAAGTTGTTTTGCAAGGGTAGAAATGCTGAAGATGTCGGACGTCCAGGACGCCCTTCGACCTCAAAAACGTGACGAATATCTTGCAAGGGTGAGTGATACGTTGGGTAGGGATCGCAGATTAAGTATTTGAATGGTTTTTCATGAAATTGGCTTCTATAAAAAGTAATGTAGATCAAATTTTGAGTAAAATTTGTGCATGAGAAAGGTGTCTGCGAATTTGATGCCTCAATGCTCTAGGACGAACAAAAGAAAACTCACACGCGAACCAAGAGCTTCTCGACCTTGTGAGTGAGAAACCAAATTTTTAAGACAATGCTCCACGAGACTGCTTCCTCTGTCTCAAATCTGTGCCGAAAGTACGTCACCATTGCTCGGTGGAAGCGTTAAAAAAGGCGCTGCCTTCCAGACATACGAAGCGTCGAAATCCCGTTGACAGTGGGAAGTGGACGCATTAGGGTATTAATTCGAAGAATTTGGAGTGAAAATCTGGCAATACATGTTTTTAAATTGACTCAGCCCTACTACTTTTGGGATAGACACTGCGTCAGGTTGGCTGTAGTTGCAGATAGTAAACGGAAAGTCAGAGAGATGCTACCAGGTCATTAAGACAAATGTAAAGAATATGGAATGTTAATAAGAAAAGGAAAATACTAAATGTTTGATAATAGGAGTCAAATGAGAAATGATCAGTATAACATTGGAAGGTGAAGTGATCAAACAGATAGAAAACTAGAGAAGTATTTCGGAAGTGTCATAACTGAAGTCATGTCCTGTTCCAAGGAAATCAAATCAAATCAAAAGCTATGGCAAAAGAGGGATTAATTGAGAAGAAGAGAATTGCCAGTATCACCGTTAATTGTCCACGACTGCTTATTCGTAAAGTGCACCCGTCCAACCGCCAGGACCAGCGCACGGCATGACTGACTAAGATACCTATCTATAGAGTGGTTAATTTCCGCTTTCGAACTCCTTTTTTAGATGTGACAGTTTAGCGACACAATGCGGGTGGCTTAGTTAAATCGATCCAACAATTTTCTGTCGCAATCATATTATAATTAAATTTGACTGAAATGTAGGATTGGTTAGTAGTATGATAGTATTATAATATCGTTAGGACCTCGGTGTTTTAACGAATATTATTGTGAAAGTAGTTTATTTGCAGATATTTTGTCAGCAATATCACAGTGTTAACGGACGCTTCGAGTCGAATTTTTTTGTCTGATGTGATCACGGTTTGTTTTAATTATCCAGGATTGATTTATTACGGTGAAACAATGGCTACTTTCCATATTGATATCGAACGGAGTCTATATCAAATTCTGGAAGATGGCAATGGAAATTTGTATTCATATGCTATACCCATTGCTATACATTTTGCTATAGAACACTTGAGATGTCTTAAAGCTAAAAGATATTTATTTTTCTTCTGAAACAAGTTTTGGAGAAGCACTAGGATTTGTTAAATATTCGTGTAATTATTGTTGGGAATACAATTTTCCAGGATGGTCTTCTGCCTCTAGCAGATTATTGTAAACGTATCGCCAAATGAAAAAAATGAGTAATTATTCCGAGCGTGGCAGGCATAATGAAACTAGGTGTGACCCATGGACCTGGCCGCACTTTGAAGCGTTATGCACGCGTAAATTTTTTAAAATGAACAATCTATGGTTGGTTGTCCCAGGCGCTTATATCTTTACACCATAGGGTTTCACTAGTAACTTTAAGCAATGAGTAGTCAGGAATGAGGGAGAAGATTTTTAAATACTAAATATCTCGTGCCGACAACAAAGGAGTGCAGTAATTTTACACAGTTAGAGGGAGTGGTGAATACATTGAGAGGATTGTTAATAAACATTTTCCATTAATTTCTCAAATAACGATCTCAAACCCTACGACTAATAAGCTTAGTAGTTATAATTATTTTAGTTGACTTAACTCTGGAGGGAACATTTTGAGTTGAATGGTGTAGAGAAGAAATGGAAACTGCGTCAAAAATAATTTGACCATTGATAAATTTCAGGAACCATTTTATGTCGTGTATTCCATTGACGCCCCTGTTTTAGACGCTTTCACTCTAATGATGATAATGGGTAATCATGTTAATTAGCAATCACTGTATTGCATATCACGATGCTAATGCGTTATCCATCCCTCCATTTGTGTAATTTTTGAACGCTAATGAAGCAATCCGCTGTTTAATTGCCTCAGTCGCCTCCAAAATATATTAATCATACTTGCTGTAATTTTTCCACGTACTAGATGGATGAAATCTCCACGCTGAAAAAAATAGATTGTAGCTACGAGGTCCTTCGGAAAGCTTGAATAATCGTGAATATTGCTGACCATGAAAGCTAATTTTGTTGGTAGCTCATTTGGAAATTTTGGATTAGGTGCATGGATATTGTATGTTAATAAGTTGGCAATGCTCAAATAGCTACTCTCGTATGGCAGCATATGTAATCCACTTGAGAAGTTCTTGTTTCTTAACGATTCCTAGGATCGGAGCACCTGCACTAAATGATTGATTGCTCAGCAGAAAAACCCAGATAATATGACGATAATAAGTGTGAGAGCAAAGAATTTTTTAAAAATTGTTTATTTATTTAAATTTACAAGGAATTTATTTTCTTTTTTAAAATTATTATTTAGTGCCATTCAAGTTTACGGTCCCGGTATTTTTTGTTTGCATTGTTTATTTATATTCAATTCAATGTTCGAAATAGTTTTAAGATCAAATTATTTTCGACATTTTTACCATGGTGTTCTTAATCAGTGTCAATTTAACTTTATATGAAACATTTTAGAGGCCTTTGAAAAATATAATGAACGCTAAATCAAGATTTTTAACATATAACTTTTCGCATTTTGATGGCTAAATTAGCTTGGAGATATTTCTACGAATGCGACTAGATTGACAAATACTTACTTCTTGAGTTTTCTTTTTTTGCATTAGTTCATGAGTAAACTGTTGAGAAATATTTTGTTCTTTTTTGAAAATTCAGGACTTTTTTTTCTGAGATTGAGACTCTTGTTCGAAACTCAGCTCGTTCATTGAATGTACGAGCACCTTCATCGACAAACACTGTGTAGTCACAGTTTTTCATTTAAAATCCTCAAAATTATAAAGAAGCATTGCTCGAAAAATATTTGGAAACTAATTCGTTTTAAACTACCTATTTTTATGAAAGTCACGTACAATTTTATTCCAGGGGGAAATGTTTCTTTCTTTGACCCCTCAGTCGATTAAATCTTGAATTATCGCAATGTTTTTGAATACTTTAATACATACTGTAGCCAAATGGGTTTTATTCGTGAAAAGCATAAATAAATTGCATGTTTATAATAATGAAAAAGCTTAAAAACTCATTTATAAATCTTTCTTAGGAGAGTGACGAATATGAAAAAAATCGAACATACGCCGAAAAATGGAAGAGGTAGATGGGGATAACTGGATGTTTATTGATTCTACCGACGAGGTGTCCGGGAAAGGTATTTTTGATGTTTCCAAATAAAGTAGATTAGGTAATGGCTGAAGAAAATAATAGCTTGCTTCACATTTTCATGGATGTTTTCAATAGTCCTATAGCATTGGGATTATGGTATACGGAACGTCCAAAACTTCTTTATAGCTATAATAAGAACTTTGTTGCAATTTTCCACAATTTAAACTTTATTTCGACCATGGTTTCGATACACTGTATCATCATCATTACCTTATGATGATACAGTGTATATGAACCACGGTCGAAATAAAGTTTTAATTGTGGGAAATTGCAACAAAGTTCTTATTATGTCTCGATTCCACAACATCACGCCTGACTCTTCACTTTTCTTTATAGCTTTTCCACCTTCAAAATTTAGAGTACTTATTGGGACGATATCGAATCTCAGGGTCCAGACTTTCCTTGAGAGGGATTAATACAGCTCAAAATGGTACTTAAAATAAATAATTGATTGAAGGAAATGGTATGATTGAAGTAAATGATGACATGGCATTATCTGTCTCTACTTAGTAGGAGAAACAAAAGGGTACCTTTATGATTCCTAAGCAGAACGAAAGATCAGCTTCATATCTAATGAAATCATCTACCTTGAAAACTATATCAGAAGTGTTTCTTTTGCCATTCATAACTTACAAATTAAATTTGTTGTTCAACTCACATCTTTAATTTAAGTTAAATGAAATGCTTTTCGATTAAAAGTTTCACGCCTTTTCAATCTTGAAGATGTTTTCGTACAAAAACAAGTTGTAATGTTAATTTCACACTGTCAGGATACAAATCTAAAGGCGATTCAATGCGTAGGAAAGTATGATAACACATAACCTGTATTTGAAATTAATAGTGACATTCAGATTTTAGGGAGGAATGCTTTTGTCCGTAAAAATTATTTTTGTTCTACTCATTTGTTCAATTTAGTTCTGCATCATCCTTTTTAAAAGCGTATCTTATAATTAATAACTTTTTATTTTATTTTACTGTAGAAATGTCTTTTATTTAGTTGTTTTAAAAGAAAAACATGAGTTATCATATCGATTCATTCTTAAAATCTTTCTGACATGAAAGTTATGACAACCAGATATTTTCAATCTTTTAAGCAGTAAACCAGTAGATGTGGATTTGTTTATTCCAGATTTTTGAGACCTAATGCAGTTCAATATATTCGAGACTTATGTTTTCATATATGCTGTCAATTTCGTTTAGAGAAATGTCACGAGCCATTTGTGGAACTACGAGTACTTACGGTTATTTAAACCTGTTCACATTATAGGAAGATGATGAAAACGTTGAAACAGGCAAATTTGGATAAAGTGACTGAGTCGGTGTAATCAGTAATGTAACTACTGCATTTATAATGTAATTACTCCGTAAATCCTATGGGTCACTTTCTGGATTTAATTGTTACTATTATGCTATTTAGTTGGTGCTTGAGGCTGTCTACTTACCTCCTAGCTAATTGATTTTTTCCTACACTATGTCCCGCAAGTATTTTTATTTTCCTGATTGAAGATGTAACAGCCAAGTATTCAACGAGTACTACCATAAAAGCTAGTACACAAAGGTGATTTCCGAATTATTAAAATTAAGATGCATTATAAAAATTAGAGTTGATAATTTAAATATCAATATTACATTTCATTGAAGCTATTAAATTTCGATTAAGTAACAGTAATTTGGTTTTAACTTTCGCGTATATATTTAATAGTATGAAGTTGATTTTAATAGAATATTGTTGATTTAACTTTGGATTTGTTAAAGGGAAACACGAGGTAGTAAATCGCAAAAGCACATGAACAAAGGGATTTACGTTTTTAATACACGAAAATAATCATTTACACATGAGATTCAATCAATTTCCTTTTACATTTCAAAGTTGTTTTACTATTTTTGCTAATTTTCTTTCCATTGATCCGTTTTTACTGAATGTACTCGCAGTTTCGATTTTTGAACTCCCGCTCCACGAGCGTTGTCGTGCTCTTACAGTTTGACGTACTGTTCACAGATGGCAATAGAGGCGGTAAAGCGCCGACGACGTCGGCCCTCTGTAGGGAAGAATATAACTCTTTACTGTCCACATGGATGAGAGTTAGTGTCCCGTTGCTCAGATAATACTGGGTTTTGGTATGGTTTATCATGAAATGAACGAATGAAAGAATGTAAATTTTCAATTTGCAAATATGGTCTTTCGAGTTATTTTTTCAAATATTTTGTTCACGACTTTATTCCAGCCGTCTAATGCATCCGTTAAAAGTTCTTCCGCTACGATCTTAAAAATTAATAATTCTGATTGCGACAAACGGAACAATTATAATGCAAAACAGGTAGACTGTAGAAATGAAATGAAAATAATTTCGGACATTTTTCGGCTTCAATGGAAAAAATGATGTTATGATTATTCTAGATCTGTGGAAAACATTATACTATCATAATTACGTAATTCGTCTTCATTAATCTGGTATTAATAAAAATATTCGGTGCTATTAATTTTGGAGGAAACAGCCGTCAGTATTTTTTTACGGTGTAAAAATTAAGAATAAATCACAAAGTTGATTGTTTAATATCTTATTGGAAATAAACTATGTAATTTGTCATTAGTTTCTTGTGAAATAAGTTTGTTCTTCAGCATGCTTAAAAAACTTCATATCACATGCCACTGAGAGTTATTTTCAGACCTTCAGCGCTCAACTATCATCCATATGAAATTGTAGTACGGAATGATTTCACGAATGCTTTTTGCAGCAGAATCAGAATCCTAAACACTGCAAGACAAAATTTGGTACCAAGGATATTATGCTTATGAGATTCTTTTTTAAATTGATACTTTGTAAAAATATGCCAGAAAATGCGAAATTCTCTCTTTACATTTTAAGTCAAATTTGTCCTTGGTAATGCCTTGGATACTTGAATTATCACGAAAAAAATCGAAAGATATGTATTGCAAATAGTATGTAACAGTATATATGTCGATTGCATTTCTACGGTGTTGTACGGCTGTCAGAATATATCAACTTTTAATATTTAACTGTTCTGTTTTAATTAGTCTTTGGCTACGTTGATACCTGCCATAGCTAAATACTTTATTTCTTTTAACAATGGAAACCAACTATTTTAATAATAATATATTAAGGGTATTCTGCAGGTTGGCGAAAAAGTGTTTCTTAGATTAATTTTGTAGAGAAGATAGAGTTTTGCTGGCCATACACTACGGTCATTGTCTATGCAGAATGAATGATAAAGAGAGATTCGACTGGTCATGACCATAATGCTATTATATATATATATATATATATATATATATATATATATTCTATAGTGTGAGTATCCTTTTTCGTGTTATCTGTTTTATTCTGTGTTCGCTGTGTTATATATATATATATATATATATACACGCAAATGCATACAGGGAAAGAAACTGACCTTCCTGCCCTGATGTGTGAACTTCACACGCCGTCGGGCTTAGTACTGGGTGAACTCTACCATCACCTACCAAACCGACCTTCGGGTTGAATATATATATATAATTTTATACATACATATACTTGTCTTCTAAACTATAATCTAAACTAAACTTATAATCTGGTAATGTCTCTGTCATTGGATTAATACTTCATTTTTTTTAAACTTACTGTAATGCGGTAAAATTAAATGCTACACACACATATTGTAAGTCTCACTGGAAGTCGTTGAGAAGTCACCCGATCATGTTGAAAATGAGCAAGTGACGTGCTACAGAACGCAAATGACAAAAATAATTAGATCCTTATCTAAAACTGGAATAACGAACATCGAATTACGTTTTTTATCAAAATATTTTATTTAGAAAAAAAACCAATGAAATACAGCACGGTTGTTTTGGAGGTGATCGTAAATCATTTTTATTACATTTTGTGTAATGTAATGGGTGAGAGAGGAGAAAATGTGGAAACGACGAAAAAATGTGCTTAGAAGAATGTGCAAAACGACTGCCCTTCCTGGGTAAAAATGCCCAGCTGGATCTAAAATATTTCATGAGACTTCACATTTTCTTCAGTTTTCCTTCTTTGTCAGAGAATCCTTCCTGCAACAATATTCCTTTCTCTCGCAAACCCTCGGGGCGTCCGAAAATGGAAGGAATTGAGGCGACGCACTTTTATCGACCTATTTCTCATCGGTGGAAAAGCACGAATAACTCATAAAAAACCTATGATGTCTCTCACTCGTCGCAAACGGAGTTGACGCGGGTAAGAGTTTGCGGCGTGCGTCTAATCGAATCCCTGCGGCCATCCGCGTCATCATCAATATCGATTACGAATTGGGAAAAGAATGAATTCGACGATCGGCGGCATTCGAATTCCTCCTCCCTTCGTGCCGCCGCTCGGTGCCGTGGGGCTGGAGTGGGGAAGGAAAGCGCACACCCCTTCCCTGATTCCCCTCCGTGAGGACGTTTTCGAGTTTCTATCTCTCTTCCCCCACCCTATCTCCCACATTACGACGACAATCCACCTCCCACACATACTCTTCCCCTCCCACTCCACGGCGAACCACCCTTCACAACCCCCTTCAACCCCCAACCGTGTGTGCAAGTCGCTCCCCCCACGCTCGCTCTCCAGGATGAACGACCATGTTGCGGTGCACGGTGTGACCGATATTTGGGGTAACAGCGCCGCACTCGACCCCCGCGGGGGAGGCGGGCGGGCGCCTCGGGCTAGCGCGCTCGAGAGAAAGAGACAGGGGGGAGGGTGGACGGGACGAGGGGCGTCGAGGGGGACGGCTTCGTCGGAGTGGCCGGAGTAGAATCCGGTGGTGGAAGTGATGTATGTACTAGTACCGGGAGTAGTAGCTGCGGCGGCAACAGCCCGAGGAGGTGTGTGTGAGCGTCGAAGGTGAATTGAGATCGTTCGTTTTTGGAGGGGGGGAATCGAGGGAAGAACCCTTTCGGGGATGCCGTAGTCGACGGGGTGAAGGATGGAAGTCGGGAGGAGGGGAAACGATGCAAAGATGAATCGGGCGGGCGACAAAGCATTTGGAGGGCGTGAAAGGGAAATTCGGGGTGTAAGATTGGGGGTACCCCGCCGCCTTCCCGGAACTCTCACCCCTTTCCCCCAGACCCCCGTGGGGACGCGGTCGAGCGCCCGCGGGGCCCTTTTTACCCGCCACGGCCGATGCGTTGAGCCCCACCCGTTTCCCTTTCGATCGCCCCTGATCGCACGCATGAATATGTCGGACTGAGGCATGTGTCGTGTGCGTTCTGGGATTCGGGTGTCGCAAGATATGGGATGTTATTAATGCGAGAAGAATTTTCTTATGACTTTTTGAGATGACCGAAATACCTGTTATTATTTTATTCGCCTTGAATTGATGAAATTCCATGTGTAGTTAAAGAAAAGGGCAGATTGTATGAATAATTTTCCATTATTTTCACAAAAAATTATACATAAATATACAAAGCACGACAGGTTTTAACGAATATACTAGGAATATCTGTTATTGTCGTAATAAGCTACGAATACTATCGTCAACTGACACTTCAAAGTTGAAACTAGTCGTGCCACTACTTATTTAATCTATTTTGTCTGTGGAAATATTTCACAATTAAAAACCAATCCATATTTTGCTATAGCCTGATGTTGAATTGATGGCGACACAGGAGTCAGATAAGTTGTATGAAGACGGAATTATCTGTAACCAATGGCAATAATGATAATGAGCGTTCCATCGCTTAGGAATATTTCCTCCTGGTGGGTTTGCCGTAATGAAAATCAGTTGCACTTAAAATTCGTTTTCCCCCAAGGTATGATCAGTAAATAAAGTTATGAAAGGGTACGGAGCCTACTTATTAAGACTTTTGCAGATACGAGAGTAAAATATTTTTGATCAAAAATTGCTATTTAGGTGGAAACCTAATCTTTAGTAATGAATTCAATATTAGATAAATTTAAATCTCAGTGACACAAAAATGTTCAAAAAAATATTAATTAATTTTAACGGTGGAAGTATTTCATATGTTCCTGTATTATTGTTCTGGTATATTTTATTTTCTTTTTATACAAACCTTGTGCACATACACTGTACTATCATTCATTTCAGCATCGCCTATTTTCCTAAATTATAAAAACAAAAGTGAATTTTCAGGCTCCTAGAGACTAACAATTATTGATGACAAAGTAAGTACTTGATTAGGTGAATAGAGAATTCATTTTTAAATCTGTTATTTGGTAAGCAGAATAGAAAATAACATTTAATACAACGTAGTGTATTTAAACTGTTTAAAGAAAACGTTATTGTAGCAAAAAATCGTCGTATTTACTCGTCCAGTGAAAGAAGAATACTAGATATTTTCCACAATACGTTTTATTTGGTATAACTAGTTTCAACAGATAGGCGTCAACCCCGAGTACCTGAGCCTATGCCTTGAAACTGGTTGTACTAAATAAAAAGTTTGTGGAAAATACCTAGTATTACTATTTCATTCGCAAATGTTTTTCCGTCTAGAAAAGCGTGATACCATCGAGTGTATTTGCACGTGCCTAGAATATTGATGGCATCCGTATTAAGAAACTCGTTTTGAATATTTAAATTTTGTGATGAAAAATCAACATTTACGTGTGTGTAACCGTGCCAAATAATTGTGCCTCAAGTATGAAATAGTATTCAACTGACTGTATGGGTTTATTATTTTATTAGGTAATCTACCGGTTAAGGTAGGTTTTTGGATGGACACAATTATCAAATAAACATTTTGTAACTCCAAACAAAACCCAATCCAGCAACCTAATCTACATCAGGTCCCTCTTCATCTCTGTGCACTTCTTTCCTCCCTTCATCCCATCCAACATCCCTATCCTGTTCCTACCCTTTCCTCGCTTGCCCAACATTCTCCCCTCTATTATCTTCTTCAGCATTCCACTACCGCTCAATACGCCTTTCATCCATTTTTCCTGCCTCCATAGGATTTCTCTCAACAAACCCCTCTCCTCACCCACCATCTCCAGTACTTCCTCATTTGTTTTCCTTTCGGTCCATTTCACCTTCTCCATTCTTCTCCACACCCACATTTCAAAAGCCTCCAATCTACGTCTATCCTCCTGCTTCAGTGACCACGTTTCCGCGCCGTACATAGCTACGCTCCATATCAGAGTTTTTACGAGTCTTGTCTTAACATCCCTACTCAACGTCCCCGTCATCAACTCCCTCCTCCTTGAGAAAGCCTCCTTGCCTAGCGCAATTCTTCTCCTTATGCCCCTACCACTTTGACCGTATTGGTCCAAAACACTTCCGAGATACGGAAACTGCTCTACCTGCTCTATTTTTTCCCCGCCTATTTTAATATGTAGCTTAGCCTCTTTCTTTCTGGAAAATCGCATAATCTTTGTTTTATTAATATTGATTCTCATATCATACATATTTATCGTACTGAACCTCCAATTCACTCAACAATGCTTGCAACCCCTTGGCTGACTGAGCAACTAATGCTTGGTCATCAGCAAACCTAACCGATTTTACCAATTCCCCTCCGACTTTCATTCCTACCTCCAGTTCTTCCCATGCCTCTTTTTATCATTTCCTCCACGTATACGTTGAACAGCACCGGTGACAATGGGCAACCCTGCCTTACCCCTCTTCCTAACACTGCCCATCCGGACTCTCCGTTCCCCACTCGCACCTGAGCAGTCTGAAACATGTACAGGTTGCGGATCAGTCTCCTGTCCCTCCAATCCATTCCTATTTTCTGCAATACACGCATTAATTTTTCCCAATTCACTCTATCGAACGCTTTTTCGAAATAATTAAAGATATACTGGCATAAGTGAAATTATGGTAAATATAATCAGATATTTGAAATAATCGATGAAGTATCTATTGAATAAAAGGAAATGTCATAGAGCCTCTAAGTTTTCGGCACTCTAAAGTTCAAACTATCGGAAAGCATGTCAAAAAGTGAAAATCTGAGTTATCTTGCGGAAAAGTTTCCGGTGAGACCATTAAAGGAAGGAAGAAAGTTAACAAAAGAGAACCACGGGGCAAGAATTCTAATAAAAGGCTTAATGCATCCAATAAACTAGTTTAAATAAAACACCCTTCTACATCTACATCAATACCCTGGGAGCCATCAAATAGGTGTGTGGCAGGGGGTGCAAGACCTTGGGAAAGGGTAAGGGATGTGGGGGTTGGTTTTTTTCAATTGGGTGGGGGAAGGTGGGGAGAACCAAAAAAAAGACTGTTTTTTATAAACAATATTATAGATAACCCTTGTTGCTATTTACGCATTTATTTCTCCTTGGATTCAGCATGAAAAATATCTTGTCGAGAGAAGTTCAAATGATCGTCGCTCTATTTGGAACGCATTAAATTAGGACCGCATATATTCTTAAAACAGTAGTTTCAAAGTTATTATTATATTAATTCATTACTTAAAGAGTAGCTAAACCACTCAAGATGAGTTTTGTGAGTTGGAGATAGAGCTAGCTTCCGTGTTCAGTCCAACAGCATAATTGCGAGCGTTACTGTTTTTATGACGTTTGCATGCATATCTACCACCTTGTTTAAACCCAATTCCAATCAAATACGGTCTCGGCTATTTCGTTTTCCATCATGTCACGACTGTATGTACGTTCATTATAGGTTTACAGCCTGTAAAGCTTTTTTAATTTCACGTTCCTCTTGAAAACACTCCTTCTTTCGCTCACATCAGAATTTTATTCCTAAATAAAATATTATAAAGTAGTTTGGCGATATGAGAAAAAACTGTAGTCCAATTCCTTGCGGACTATTAAAATAAGTCTATAAAAACAATACGTACTCTCTTTCAGTTTGCAATCATGATAAACATTTTGCTGCGGCTCTGATGTCATCAACCTGTAGTCACACACAAGGAAATCACTGTAAGATACTTTTTCAGGTAGTAATTAATTAGAGAGAATTGTATGATGTTTTACCGATGTCACACAGGTCCAGTATATGAAGTCAATAACACTTCATTGTTTTAAAATGGGGATTTCCTATATTCATAACATAGCGGAGTGGCTATCAGTATATTAATACAATTCATGTGGTATAGAAAAACTATTTACCAAGGTGTAGGAATTTTGCCTTATACCACTAGCTTTCACAGATTTTATTTCAAGGTACGGAGTGATTTTGTTAAAAAATTCTCTAGGTTTGAATTCATGTACGGAAAAACTCCTGGCTAAATTTTTTTGCCCCTTCAGTGTGTATCTAAAAGAAAGCTAATGGACTTTCCCTTAAATACTTGCGAGCTTTACTGTTTTTTTTGGAGGTTATATACTTTCGGGTTACAGCCCGTGTGTTTCTTTCTGCTGACGAAAGTTTCACCAACGTTATATCTGACGTCTGCACGCCTGAAGATGTCAGCTGTAACTTTGACGAAACTGTTATCACCACAAATCAATACTCGCGTTGAAAAATTGAAGCATGAAGCCTTCACAATCTTCACGCCACAAAAGACTTCCCACCGTATTAGTGCTTTTAGCGTCACACCTCTTTTGGTTGTTGAGGAATACAATGCATTTCATTGTGAAACACTTATCGATATGTAAATTTGTTTTGCAATGATGGTTTCCGATTCTTATAGATAATCACTTTAAATTTTTTTTGGGCTTACGTTGGGAGTATCATATTTAATCTAATATTTTTATCATTAAACGGTAATCTACCATTTAATTGTTAAAAATCAAGTTCGGATGACATTTCTCCGCTTATTTTCGTAAAATTTCTTCAGATATTATTATTAAACTCGTTTGCGCACTCATGAGAGATCTAAAAAATGGGTGTGATTTATGTTATAGTTTATTGATATTTTGACTACTTACCAGAATAACCCGATATTTTCTTTTTAATGGAAAAAATCGGATTTCCTTTATTTTAATTATTTTCTAATATTAAAAGCATAATCTTTCGTGTCACCATAGTTTATTTTCACCTTAAAAGCACCATGCTAGCGAGGAGATTTTGGAATTACTTTCATTAGAAAAAATAACCCCAAACAGCCATCCCATCATATTGGGTGAATTATTAATTATCAGGGGGAAACAATAATGTTAATAAATATGTTATGACTTGTTAAAAACTACTTCGTATTCCTATTTGCGCAGTTGATTTGCCACATGCATCGGCTACGTCGCCGTGAATATGCGGTGGACACGTGCTTGCCTTAATTGGCGACTCCACGTATGGCCTCTCACGTGGAATAACTAGCTCTTCGGCTGGAAAATTTGCAGCTCATCCGATGGAGTAGGAGGGTAATCGACGCCGCGTTAGCGGATTGGTTTTGGCTCAGACTGCATCAAATTATCCCCATCGACTCGACCCACAGATTCATTCGCGTGATCCTCATGGAGTCAAGTGGGGAGCCACTGCCTGGTGGAGTCATGCCATACTTGTGTCTAGTAACGAATATGGAACCTACGCGAATCACGTAGTAAACTTTTCGGGAAAGGAGAGAAATGACGGTTGTGCAATAGTTGAGGGAGCAGGTGTAATTTTCAATAACTTATTGTTAATGCATTAAGAAGTTTCGTCACGCTATCATATTATCACCTTATGCGCATTCATTTTTCGGAAAGGAAAGGTAGAGTGTGCAAAAGAAACGCATGAGAGACATCCTGCGCTGGAATTTCTTAAAACAGTCGTTAGGAATCAAAGTTATAATTTGATTCCTGTAGATTAACTTTATGTAGACTAATGAATCATTTATATAATTCTAAAAAACCGTTTGTAAGATTCACCAGAGTTAACAAATCCAAAAATTAATGGATAATATAAGTGAACAGGACGCTAAAGTAAAATTACCTCTGAGTATAAATTAAGCAGAAAAATATGTTAAGTGGTGTAAAAAACAAATCTTTTACTATGTACTCCTAAGTTTCTCCCACCAGATTACAGGTTTCCATATATTTCGCCAGTAAAACAAACGCCTACATCATCATTAATATTCTCCAAGACACCAATAAGGCGTGTGGCAGGGGGTATATATTTCAGGGGTAATATATTTCATAACTGTTGAATTTTTTTGTGTAGTGTGAGCAACCATTTTAAATTGTCAAGTTTCAAAGACAATATTTTTTTAAATTCAAATAGGTGGACGACAAAAGTTTTTATTATTTTCGGGCTTGTAATTTTCCAACTCTTGACTCTAATTTGGAATGAAAAAACGTCCTATTAATAACTAGTTAAATTTCCCATCGCTCTGGAATTGTAAAAGAAACTTGAGAAAAGATAAAAATATATATGCATAAAAAAAAATATATATATATACGGGTAGAGCGTTGGAATACTGACCAGAGGGTCCCTGGTTCCATTCCCGGCAAAGGCACTCTGGGCACCTGCAGCTCCACCCAAGCTAGTTGATTTTTCGGGTACCAGATCTTCCTGGGAAACCATAACCGGCACAGGGAAAGGAACTGGCCCCCCTACCCTGATGTGTGAATATTCACACGCCCTCGGGATTAGTACATGGGTGAGCTCTACTATCACTTACTAAACCGACCTTCGGGTTGATTACTGTGATTATGGGTTATAGATATATATTTGTACACACACATATATATATATATATATATATATATATATATATATATATATATATATATATACAACCCGAAGGTCGGTTTGGTAGGTGATGGTAGAGTTCACCCAGTACTAAACCCGACGGCGTGTAAAATTCACACATCAGGGCCAGTTCCTTTTCCTGTGCCAGTTATGGTTTCCCAGGAAGATCTGGTGCCCGAAAAATCACATAGCTTCGGTGGAGCTGCAGGTGCTCAGAGTTCCTTGCCCGGGAATCGAAATAAAAACATATTTATATGTTTATGCATATATTTATACATATACACATATATGTCATTCTCATCAGTATTTTAATCTTAGAATTAGTTCACTGCGGCCATTCTTTCCATTCTACTATATTTGAATGCAAGACAAGGCCGATACCGTGAACTTCATAAGGTGGAAAGTGAATGAGTTTTAAAAGGTCTAAATTTATCTTGATATTTTTGGACATATTGATTATTCTTGTTTTATGACCCAAAGTAGCGTTTGGAGAATCAATTTTTTTTAGCATCTTGAGCATTCGATTTTATATATCCACTCATGCTTTGCGTGAAGTCATCCGAGAGCAAATTTATTGACTTTTTATCTGAATTAATTTTTAAATCATATCACTATGTATTCTACTGAGAAATTTATCCTTAATAATCCTTGCTTTTATATACAATACGAAGCAGTAAGATCTTTCAAGTATGAGGACTGCGGCATTATATAATAGTGGGAAAGTTTTATTAACTTTTTGTGGGACACTGGGAAACCTTTGATGCAAACTTCGCGTAATGATTCTTTTAACAATACATTCTCTTATCTCCTATTCATGTCGTGTTATATTATGGTTAGAGTTTTGACGCTTGATTTGTCTAAGATGCATATTGAATATCAATAACGGCTGAGTTTTGAATGAGTGTTTGAGTAAAATGCGCACTTCTCTATTCAATTTTCATTATTATAAATTATGTGCTCATCATTAGGAATTGATTTCAACCAAATTTGTTGGGAGAGCCGTGATCAAAGGGGGCCATTAGATATTGAAAGCGATCTCAATAACGTATACATATACTTGTACAAGTGTACAATGACAAGTTGATGTAGGATCATATTAAATGGCATAAAATTTATTATCGAGAGGAAAGAGGAAATGCGCTACCAGTAAGAGATCTCTCGATTCATCGAGTTCCAGTCCGACTCAGGCTAAGCCCACTCGTTTTTGCCTTCGTCGTCCTCGCCTTCAAAATTGTTTTTATTTCATTCCCTTCTTCTTCTCTTTCCATCCCTTTATTGCTACCCCCACCCCCCCGCTTTCATTCCCTCGGCCCACCCCTCTCCTTACCGGCTCTTTTGGGGCTGGACGATGGAAACAAGCGAGAACACTTCTCTTTAATTAGAAAGTTGAGCCACTTCCTTTCTATGTCTTTCCCTCCCCGCTCCTTCATTCTTTTATTCCAATTGCGTCCTTCCTCTAATTCCTCCCCACTCCTCTCTTCCCGGCCGTACTCCACGTGCCTTGCCGGTCGGTAGTCCCTCAACCCTCTGATGCGGTGCGAGAGGGAGGAGGGATCCTTTCGGAAAAAGGGGGAAACAAGAAAAACTCGCCCGGCGCACTCATTAGCGGCCATTTTTGAAGCGGGATTTGTTTTTGTTGTTTTATTTTCTAGGATCCGCGACGAGGAGAATATTTTATCATCAACGTTTTTAATGCCTTCCTGGAATATAACAACTAACAAGCTCTTTTCGCCGGGGCCGAGAATTGCACGAGAGTAAAAAATAATTAGTCCCGGATCCTTCGGGAAATTTTCGAGCAGCACTTTTGGGAACTGGGAATAAAAATAGGTTCCGCGAGTAGGCGGGGATTTATATATTTTATAAATTCCGGCGCTCGGAATCTTCTTTGGCAAGTTTCTCGAGCGTGCGTCGAGATGCTTTTTTGGGTCAAATGATTTGACGAAGTTTGGTGAAATTGTTATTAATGGTTTAAAATTTGAAGTGAATGCTACGAAACGACAAAGTATTTCCTGATGCGAGATGAAAATGAAATACTGTTTACGGTTTGTTGAAACTTGAACTCTGTCCACGATATTACTGGGTGCCGAGTGCTCCTGCCCTGTCTGCATCTGTGCTTATTTTAAAATGATATCACGGTTGATAAAAAACCCCTTCGCAGAAAGCTTTCATCACAAGCACTCAAATCGCAAAGAAGTTTCAGGGCAAGGGAAGTTTCTCTTGTCACTACCTTCATTTCTTTATTATATCTGAGGCGAGAAAATTGGGAAATATACTTATATCGTTATTTTTTGTTCAAAACCTCTTCAAATAATTCATTTTTTCGTGCAGCGATATTTAATTGTTTTTAGTAGTTGATTTGATTTCAAAGTCTGTGAATATCTAAATGTATTTAGCAGATATAAGTGTCTATGGAGTATTTTATTTATGCTTCATTTTATAACAGTATGAGTAAGAAGGGAATACGGACTTAAATTGATTCTATGGCTGGCGACATGTGAAAATTATCGAATTTCTTTTAAGATTAACATCAAGGAAGACAATTTTTCAGCGCAATACTGTTCGTCAGAACAATTAGTTCCCTATTCAACTGATTTTTAAATTAGTACAGGCATTCAGAATAGCTTTTATTATGGAATTTAGGCGGGAAAAACACTTCAACTTCCAATCTCGAAGTGGAGATGGGGAAAAATTCAGCAATCCACGACTCTACAATGACGCTGTAATTGGATTAACTTTTTAATTAAAAAAATTAATGAAAGCATCATCGGGACGCTGTAAATACAAGAGCATGTCCCAGATAATTAAGCATCCGAATCGCACTTTTGTAGTGGAGCCAATACTTCCGATCCAGTACGTAAAGGAGAAGAGGGGCTCATTGTTCCCACTCGTTCGTTTTATTCCTTCTCGCCTTCACCCCTCACCCGCTTCCTTACAGTCGAACTCTTTCTCCGCGTTTCTTCTTCCCGGAGCGACCTTACCTCCTCTCTCCCTCTCTGTTCTCATCGAGACTTTTGCCGCAATTGGATCGTCGTTTGAAGAGGTCACAGGGTGGGCGGGGGAGACTTTTGGAGCAGGAAAGAGTGAGATAGGACGGCTGCTTCGATGATTGGAAGTTGGTTTTTGAAAGGAGGCTAAGATGAGGGCGTGGATGGAAGAGAATCGGAGGTTGTGCCGGGGGTGAGGGGGAGGTCGAAGGGCCAGAAGTTCACCAAGCGGACGGATTAAAAAAAAAAGAAGAGTTGGGTCGGGACCCCGTTGGGAGGCTTGTTGGGTGTTCCGAAGGATTTTCTGCACTCCCCAGGGGAGGGCGGTGTGGGTTTGAGATGGATGCCACTGAGGAGAGAGAGCTCTTCGTCGGGGTTTTTCTCCAACTTCCAATCAAAGAGTTCGCTCCATTAGCGGTATGGCTCTCTCTTCACTCTTCGGAAGGTTACTTCCCGTTTTTCTCTCAAACGGTCTTTCCCGTAGGGGGAGCGAGAGTTGACCGTGAAGTGTGCGTGATCCTTCAGTGAAGTAAATCACCAAAATTATCTTTTCAGTGTACAAAATGTACACTTATTAGTTTTGAGAACAAAATGGTAGTCTATCTTTCCACTGTTTACAACCTTTTCGACTAATCTCAAGGGAAAAATAGCATTGATGGTAAAAACCCATTTTAAAGAATTTCGAATCCAATGATTTAGGTTTGGTGATGTTTTCTATTATAACTAGTGTTTACTAATTAATCCTAGAATGTTTGGACTAGAATTTCCTTAGAAATAATTTTTTTTGTCATTGTGCTTTGGTTGATTTGGATGAGAACCAGTAGTACGAGATCTGTAAATTAAGTAATGACAATTAAGAGATAATATCCTTCAGCTGGTTGGTTACAGCCGTTGGAATGTTTTCGATTGTCTCAAAATGAGTTCCGTTGAGGTGATTTTTCAATTTCGGGAAGAGAAAAAAGTCACAAGGACTCAAGTGAGGCGAATAAGGAGGCTGAGGAGCCACAGGAATGTTTTTACTGGCCAAAAACTCATTAATTGAAATTACTGGATGACAAGGAGCATTATTGTGATGCAACACCCAGTTGTTCTTGATGTTTGGTCTCACACAAATGACCCTTTATCGAAGTTTTTCAAGAACCTCCCGGCAAAAGTGTTGATTGACCGTTTGGCCTTGAGAAAGAAACTCTTTGCGGACGATTACGTGGATATCGAATAAACAAATAAGAATGCATTTGATATTCGACTTCCTCATCATTGCTTTTTTGGGACTTGGAGAGGTTGAAGTGTGTCACTCCATTTCTTGGCGCTTGGTTTCGTACTCAAACACCAAAGACTGGTCAAGGCGCCTTTCCATTCTGAATTCCATTTGGTCTTGCAAAAGGTTTTTTGGAACCATATTTGCGCAGATTTTTCTCGTCCCCAATTTATTGGTTAAAATCTGATGAATGGTGGTGTGAGTCAAATTCAATTCTACCCCGATCATTCTGACTGTCAACCGACGATCCGAACGCGCAAGATCCCGGATTTTGTCGACATTTTCATCGGTTCTTATAGATGACGGCCTTCTGCTTCGTGGTTCATCTTCAATCGACTCTCTTCCTTCTGAAAATGCCTTAAACCACCGAAAAACCAGGGCTCTTGACAAAAAATTATCTCCGCTGCTGCTTATCACATGCTGAAGTTTAGCAAGAGTTTTCATTGTACTGTGCCCAAGTCTGAAATAATACCTGATATCACATCGAAATTGATGTCACTCATTTTTAGAACCAAAGAGAAAAAAACTGTTTCGCAAAACAAATCGCTTTGGACAAGCAAATGAATCGAGCGAGTTCAAACCTGTACTGAAGATGGATCATATGTTGTTTTGCCATTCCTCCAAGCCCAGCGCTTTCAGTGTTGCCAGATCGAACGCTACGTAGCCAGTCTCATTACTTACTTTGCAGACCTCGATTTCGGAGCATATGTTGTAATTATTACATCCAATGACTAACCAAGAAAATATTTTTATTCAATATTCTCTAACAAATCAAATTGTGCCCTGGAAAAAATAGGTGTTCTTCCTCCAGCTGAACACCTTTGCATACTATATCTGTTTGATTAAAATAAACGAAGCGAATTTTGATAAATGTAAGCATATTCGTGAGTTTACTAACTCATGTGAGAGAAATATTTTTTATGAACGAAAAAACACGTTTATTCCACGTTATTATCAGTTGTTATTTCAGTGGTGGAAAAGCTTATTGGATTTCTCCTAATATCTTTTAACGAAACTGTATGATATTACATATCAGGCATATCTGTATTGCCCCAAAATCAAATGCTTGCAAATGAGGGTATGATGAATAATGATTTTGTAGGTTTGAATAACTTTGGGGATGAGGGATGGGAGTAGACGGGCAAAGCTAGAGCTGGTCATACTACAAACACGCCTCATCTTTTCCCTTTTCACCCCAACCCCTTTTGGAGGGGGAAGATGCAAGATACTGTCCTCGCACCCACACCGACGGAAATACTCGCTGCTTTCGTCCTCCCTCACCCCGTCCCACTGATAATCCTCCTCCGCCTCGTTCACCCTCAGCTACCTACGACTGTACCTCAGTGCCTACTCCTCGTCTTGTCTCCACTCGCCTCCCGACTACCAAACTCTCTCCCTCCTCGCCCGCTTAACTCCCTCCCCATCTCCCCAGCACACCTCCGCCAACTCCACAGCCCCGTTCTCTCGTCCACGTCTTAGAATATACTCCCTCTTTTGCTCCCCCTTACTCTTCTCCTCGGACTGTTAATTGCTTCTCCTCCTAATTGATCCTTAATTAAGCCGAGTGGTTGTTTGATTTGCAAGACACAAACATTCATCAAGCGATTTGATTTCCTCGCTCGCCAGAGCCGCCCGCCACTACCCCAACTATCATTTCAATCCCGTCGTGCCACACCAGCTCCGTTGGGATATCTCACTCCTCGCCTCTTTCCTCAGCCAAGTTCCTCCCTCCTCTCAATTCCTCCTCCCTTCCTCCTGCCTACTTCCTGTCCCCCGCACCACACCTCACTCTCTCCCTCCCCTCTCTATCTTCGTCTTTTGCTCCTTGCGTTTTTTTTCTCCCATCTCTTACCCTGTTCAAGGCATCTTCAGTAGTTTTCCCGTTTTAAGATCTTCTTGAGGATCTTTTCCCGTAGCTTCATCTTCCTCTGGCCCTCTAACTCACTCCTCGACTTCAAGACATCGTCCTCTGATAAAGACATCTTAAGAGGAGGAAGAAGTTTAGAATTCGTTGGAGTGGAGTCCGTAGTCAAGGTGGCCGATAATTCGGACGCAGAATACAATTGAACTCTACATACGTGCACACACTGGATTTTGTGGAAAAAACTATGGTGATGGCAAAGGGAAGTAGTAATGTTGTTAGTCATTGCCACTAATGACAGATCAATGCATTATTTTTATTAATTATTTTTTATGATGTATTACAATTGGAAACATTTTTGATTTGCTAATTTGAAATATAGCATAAGATTTTATCTACCAAGTGCGTTTCCATTTGAATATTTATGCTTGAAAAGTTTTTCAGGTTGAATTTTTTTCCTTTCCATATTATTTCGCTACCGTTATTACTCCATTTTCCAACGAACGTTTTTTTATTCTACATAAGTCTATACAAACTCTTAAACCGTACTATTAAAAGTAAACGGGAATGTATAATGAATTTTTCAGACGGATTAACCGGAATATATATGTATGCATGTATTTGTACATATATCTTGTACGAAAGTCTCACGTCTTTAGTCCTCTTTTGAGTTCCTTCATTCAGCATAGAAAGGTTATCTTACCAGCAAAAATTTTGAAATATTTGTGAGTGCCCTTTTTTATTTTTCTATGTTTTTGTTGGCCAATGTCATCTCAAACCTTCGTTTGGATTTTATATATAAACAAGATTTATAAATAAGTATTGGGAAAAGTTCCGGAGGAATAGATTTATTTCAGTTATTGCTTCAATACCTCACAATTCATCAAAGTACATCCCTTGAACTTGAACACAATTTTGCCAGCGGCTTTTCCACGACTCGAAGGCTCCATAGTACAAGATGGATTCCGAAAGGTTCTTAAGGGTATACGTACAAGCTCCTTTGACGGGACATAGGGTCTCATGGCGGTGTTTTTTGAGGGAGAATTTTACTTTTGGGTATAGAGAATTGCCTGCAGGTGCCAGGTTGGGGCTGTTCTACTGTCTGCTGATGCCGAGGGGGATGGGGAATCGCCTCGAAGCGTTGCAGGTCTTCGGAAGCAGACACTCTGCTTTTGGTCGTCCGTCAAGACCTTTGGGACGAGTTCAGCGTAGATCTTTCGCAACGCCAAATTTTCTTTTATAACGGTGTGTAATGTCATCTTATCAATGCCAATTCGATCTACGATCATGCGTACACTTAACCAACGCGACGGTCTGAATTCAATGCATCACACACACGTTGTAGTTGGTTACCGACCGTCCAGCGCGGAGCTCGTCCTCAACACTCTCTCGGCCATCTTTGGAGAGCTTGTGCCGGTCAAAAACTGATGTTTGTGACATGCTCTCATCCTTGAACACATAGACTATTATATCCAACGTCTCCGTACCCAATTTCCTCAGTCAAACACAAAACTTAATAGCGTACTTCTGTTCAATCGCTCAAAGTACACACAATGTTTCAATAACTGTAACAAGTATCCTCATTATATAAATTTAATTCTTTTTAATTAATAAAAACAGTTTTACGAAAACATGTTGAAACATGCAGCGGCAACTTCATTTTCAATTAATCTATTTCAAATAAACGTTCAGCATATTGAATCTCAATGGTAAAAATAATGATAACATTTTAGATGATTCAACCAAATGATTTTCATTACTATACAAATTTTGTGGATATTTTACAAATAATTTTGATCATTGTTGATTGTATTGTTTATCCTGAAGTAATTTCAACGTCATCCGACAAAAATGTTAAAATTTTCGTTGCGATTCTGTTGCACTCAATCGAGGATTGTTATTATCTATACGGATTTTCAACCATTGTATATTATGCACATCTTAGAAAAATCTACTTAACATTAATGAGTAAATAATAATGTAAATATCGTCTATGTCTAATCCCTGCCATTCAAGATTAAGTTAGCTTGTTTTTATATGCATTGAACGATAGTTATTACGTCCAGCGAGGTGCAGTATCTATTCGAATCGATCATTTCAGTAAATATAAACTGACGATTTCAGGGTTAATTTGTAGTATATATAAGTGTTCTGGGCATAGTGTAAGGTGAGGAATAAAATGAGTCAGTTCTTAATCGGGCCAAAATTTCTTACGCACTATACAAACTCCATATAACTCCATCCCCAGTTGTAACTTTTTCCAAAACAAGGCAGTACTCACCACAGTAGTATAATTTAAAAGTCTCTTTTCAATGATTCATTTCCTACTGCCGCCCCTAGTCTCATATATTTTGTAATACCAAATGCTTAATCCTTTAATCATTGATTTAAGCCTTCGAGGTTGTTTAGGTGTTTCATGTATTTTTCTTAGATTAACAGATGAAAATATTACTTTCACGGAAGTGGATTAATGAAAATAAGTGATTGCCCGGCTCTATTAGAGATTGCTCTCCTGCAATGCCAAATTGGCGATAAAAATAATGTAATTGTTGAAAAATCATTCCTCTCTTTCACTAAGCTGACGTTGTTTTACGTTCTTAGGTCCCTCGAAATTCACTATGTCTTTCCTATACTTGTAAGTGCTATTTTTGTCGAACGGGTATTACATGCTGTTTCTGTTTTTCGATTAATTCCGAAAATGGACTCCATCCAATAAAGTTCGACCATGTGTTTGGCTTAAAAATTTAACAAATTCCTTTCGGTCTGAATCGAGGACTGCTGTTTGGCTTTTAAATCCTTAAATCGAATTGTAATTACACAGGATTGGGCTCAAAATGTATTGAACTCCATTTACTAGAGATATTGTTACGTGCGATTCATTTTTCAATTTAAAGCATGGGCCCATGATCGTTAAATCGGACTGAGGAACCACAGGAGCCTTCCATCATCTCATTTTAAGAGTTTCTTATTTTTATGTTGTCGCCGAGACACGACGGGGAAGGAAGGAACACATAATTGGCCGATAGGTTGTTTATTGGGACTCACACTTACTCTGACGACGGAGGTCGGGAAGGGAAGTCCAGAGCCAGGAGTAGGGAATGGTGGTGTCGCGATTCGCGACACAGCCCGTAGATCCGTCCGCAATCTCCTCTCAGCCAGCTAACCTCGTCTGCTGTCTTCAGCAATATGCCACCGGGACCGGGCGCTAACCCTTTTCCCAGTTCCTAACGACGTCACAACTTCCCAGAACTGCCCGTCATGGCCTTGGGCAGAAGGAGTGCAGTGACCTGTAATCCTTCCCCACAGGTACATTGTTTTGCGGGGGTGCGATCCTGGGGAAATCCCCTGCCGACTCAAAGGACCCCGCGCTGGTCAACGGTACGCCAGTGATGCCCTGGCCATTCGTAGGTGCGAATAGTCACCTACAACAATGTCAATACCAGGGCGATTCTATTTTAAACACTTCTGTGTATTCTATACTAACAAATTATCATCAGCTTTCATAGGTCACTCCTGTGTCTCGTAAAACACACCAGCATCATTTCCTTATGGTACGGATTCACATAAAGTAAAAAAATCTAGACTAAATAAATCTTAATCACGAGAAATACGAAAACGACTACAGAAAGACTATGCAAGAAAGGTAATTTCTATTACTTCAATAATGAGTGTCATAAATTGAGAAATTCTTCACGGCCACCATCAATTACGTACTAATGAGTAGGCATAATTTCCTAGTTGTCAATGCAACTACGTCAAAGTGTAAAAATCATTCGCATTGACAGGGAATCAGGTCAATGCGAATGATTTTTACACTTTGCAGTAGGTACATTTTTATGCGCATTAGCAAATGACTGCATTAAAAGTTGCTGTCGTGGCATCTTCCGCAGTTTGTTTGAAATTCTTGTTGACATTCTGAATGTTTTGTTTCTGGTTGACATTCCTGATGTACTTTTTTTCCTTCTCTTTCATTGTAAGCAATGTCACCAAATAATTATTGTTTTTCCCATTAATATTTCCAACTTTTGATGAATAATATAGATAATAATAATAATAATGGTTTATTCATGGGTTCAAGAGTTCAAGAATTGGACTTTAAGGTAGCATTAAATTAATGGAAACATACCAAAACCGATGCATTATTAAGAAATTTTCCTACTTGTAGATATTTAATTACTGAAATTTTATTATTAACCCACCAAAATGTTCGTACACTGCCGGGCTAATATTTGATCAAAGTATGAATTATTTTATAGGTGAATACTCAGGTGCAGTAGGTGTTCGTCCTTTTTTGTAACCTCAATCTTCCACCACCAATCCTTAATGTAGCAAAGGTAGCGCGCAGACGAATATCTGCGTGTGGGAATGTTGGAAGTACATAATCGAAATTGCCCCCGGGGGCTGAGAAATCTTCGAATATTTCGAATCCAGTTAGCTTCCTTCTCCTCCACCCTTCTTTGTTTCCCGAGAGGAGACAGCGCCACACAGGATGACCAGCTTCCAGTCCCTCCACCACCCTTCTCACTCCCCTCCAACCCTCTTTACTCTCTCAGTTGCCGAGGACCGTAAGACAAAGCGGGTGGGGCGAAAGGGGAATAAAATTCAGAAGAAGAAGAAGACGCACTTCGGCCATCTTGTTTCCCATCACTCGCATTGTTTCCCCCACCCCGACCTCTCCAACCCCCTAAACCTACTCCTGGGGGGGAGGAAGGGTGCCTCGGCTACAGGGAGAGAAGACGAAAAGGAGTGAGAGGAAAGGGGGGGTGCATCGGGTGCGGGAAATAGGACGGGAAGGGTGGGGGATATTGTCGGTGGGTGGGTGGGGGAGGAGACCGGGAAAGAATAGACGGTCGGTGCGGGGAGGGGGGTGGTAAAGGGGAGACTGTATTGTGGGCGGGTGGAAGAGAGAAAGAAGGAATGGTTTGCAGGATCCCTGTTTTTCTTATCGGATATCTTCCCCCCCTCCTCAGTCATCCCCTTTTCTTTGCATCCATCCCTCCGCCCCCGCACCAGCCCTTCCAACCTCGTTCCAACCCCAATCTCTTCCACCTACCATACCCCTCCGTCGTCTCCGTCCCCTTGCGAAGCCACCCTCCCGGATCGTTATTTATCACACTGACAGGCAGAGGAAGGGGGGTTGGGGAGGTGGAAATGGTGGCAGGGGGAAGGAGTGGCTAAGAATTAATGGGACAAGGCGGACGGGAGGGAAAGACTTAAAAAGGAAAGGGAGAAGGAAACGGGTGGTGAGGTGGAGGGAGAGTGGGACGGAGAGCGGGTGGAAGATGGGCGGCCAGAAGGGTGGGGGGAGGGGAGGAGGGTGTTACGTGTGGCTCCCTGGTCCTTGGCTCATCTCGTTTGGGAAAGAAATACTCATGAGCGGCATGGACATGGTGGCCGCGATGTTTTTTCTCCTGATGGGCTAAGGCGAGAAAATGTTCTCCGCGAAATGGACTCGGCAATAAGTTTTGTTCTCTCACATGCCGTCATCTCTCGGCGCCCCTTGGAATAGGTAAATAAATAAAATTGAGGTGAGTCTCACCACTTGGATAGCAAACGCGAAGATTCCTAATTCGTGGGTAATTGCTTGTTTGAGAAGTTAAATTGGTAGTTATATTTTCATAATCAATCATTTTAGGTATTTATATATGTATTTATACATATATATTTATTGTGGCTAAGTATTTTTAGCTCCATCATGGTTATCATGAAAATTGCAAATTATCCCTTAAATTTTACGGTGCAGAGGATGATTTTATGAATGTAGAATACCTTGCCTACGCACCGTAGAGATAAGTGACTCAGGATCTCTACACCATTTATTTTGCGAAATTTATTTTACTGAGTTCAAGATCTTGTGGTCAACTGCTTGTAATTAGTTGCATTATTATTCCAGTTTTGAGCCGGCCAGAGTAGTCACTTAAGTCGGCGACGTTGCACATCTGCTAACCGTAGGGGTTGCGTGTTCGAGTCCCGTCTCGGGAATGAGTTTTATGCAAATTGTGGTGGTTCGTTCGTAGAGAGACGTGATGGGAGATCAGATGTGGCTTATCGAGATGAAAACGGGGCCTTAGACATCCAGTATCACTCCTAAGGAGAGACAAACATCCTTCCATTCGTATATATAGTATATTTATGAATTAATAACTTTTCTTCTACTGTCTAAAATAAAACATACCGGGGAACATACGAGTAGTATGCCTAGTGAAACCTTTTCCAGTGTAACAAATTCAATGAGAGCGAAAGGTTTGGAGTTGGGAAATCTAAGTTTTTCATTAATAAGAATTATAAGAGAGTACTAATTTTCCTCTAGAAAACCATTATCTCTTTGAATGGAATACAAATGAATAACTTTTATGAAAACAGAATGAACTAGAAATTTTTAATATTTCTCAGCAGAATACAATCCGTCGTTTTCAATCGCAAATACATGCTATGTAAATACGAGGAGTGATATTTAGATGCAAGAATTTGGCTCTGAAAAGCCTTTTTTGTTTATAGATAAGACATAAATATAAACGATGACTTTTCAAATGCAAGAGCTAGTGTACAAATTGTTATTCATGGATAAATGAAGAGATACAGCAATATTTTTTCTCCTGAACCGGTACTGTTGACAGTTCAATTAAAAATGTAATATTTTAATACCGAAATGTGCATCAAATCTATCGAAAAATGGTATTACTTCAGTAATGACAGAAAAGAAATTCAGTTGGTTTTAATTGCACGTCCTTAAACCAATCTGTTAATCTATATTTTTTTGGGATAAATTGCCGATCATTTATCTACAATTCAAACGAATTTTTACATTTCGGAAGCCTGGTGACGCTGTACGGAAAATGAGGCTGTTTCCTTCAATGTATATGATTTTAATATTTTAGTTTTATCATCATCATTAGTAATTCAACCCTACGAACGGTTTACTACACCCCTTTATTTTTCTCTATTCAATGTAGATTCCCTCACCCCTTGATAGCTTTTCTGTTTAACGACCTTAATTTTTCCAATGTCCTTGTATTTTGTCTATCTCGCGGGATCTTCTCTTTATATTCCTTTCTATTGTGTTACTAACTTATTCATTGCGATTTAAGATGTGTCTAAGCTGTGTACTTTTTGTTCCCCTTTGCCATAGAGTTCTCCATATTGTCCTTTCGTCTTCCGTTCTTCTCTATACTTCCTCATTCTTCACTTTGTATGGCCATTTAATCTTCAGCATTCTCCTCCAACAGAATGTTTCAAAGGCTTCTATTCTTCAATGATCCACTTTTCCAATATTCCATGTCTCTGAACCATAGAATGCCATGCTCCTTACAAACCTTTTGACGAACTTGTTTCCTTGTTTCAACCGTGGGTTGTTTGAGCAAAGCAGTTTCTCTTCTTCATGTGAACCTTCAGAGCTTCGCTTATTGTCGATCAAACATCTTCCAACCCATGTTGTACTGATCCCCAGGTAGATATGATTGATTTCACTTGCTCTATTTGTACTCCTAGAATTGAATCGTGATGTTTGCCTTAAGTTTCTCTCTTTTACATATATTTATTTTAATTGTATTCTTGTTTTCTTGTGATTATATTATATTCCCGGAGTACTTGATCCATTACATTTAGTGTTAATTGCAGGTCCTCTCACGTTTCTGCTACTTTTGCGTTGTTAATGGAAGCACGTCAATGTTTTTTAACTCTTTTGGTATTTTTTTATTGCGTCCTCTAGATGTTTTTTGAGTGGTTCTAGCAAGGGAGTACATTGTTAATTGCATCATTAGTTTAACTTCTACTCTCTTCTGGTTTTTAAATTGAATTAGTTTTTACCTGATTTTTGGATTATACCACATAAATATGAATATACCACATAAATATGAATATACCACAGAAAATATGAATAGTTAGTTTGGGTTTTTAAGGTCTATGGCTTATTTACGTGTACCATTTTTTTTCGACTAGGATCCTCAAGCCTCAAGCAAGGATCCTATTTCCTTTCTCATTTCTCGTTTTTTCCTGAATCTGAATTGGCTTTTTAATTAAAGAAAGACTACTTTACTATTTTTATCTTCTTACTGTACTCAATATTAAAAACCCATGTATTTATCTATGTTAGTGTTTTCTCATTTAGTACAGCAATTTCATCTTAATCAATGTCATCAATTTTATTACTTTTCAATCGATTCTTTCACTCATTATTAATTAACGTTACAATCTCAGTGGGTTATTAGGTTTATTTTTTTTATAAATGCTCAAAACTTTATCAAAGTAAAGTTTAAGAAATTAGAGAACATAAATTGATTTTTGTATACTTTTAATGAGCCTGCTGCAATAGATAATAATTGTGAAAAATTACAATTGCTCTGATGCTAACGAAGTAGTCACACACCTAATTTTACCCTCCGTTTGGGCTAATTAATTTTCTAATGGAAATAATTTGATAAATCTGCTTACATAACTTTTATTAATGAAATAATAAAATATGACTATATCATTGTTTTAATAATATGATACACCCGTTCACATTTAAACGCTCCCTTACTGCCTGGTAATCACGGCTGCTTCCAAAATCACACAGTAGAAATCGGAGTGATAAGGGCGATGGTGAGCTTTAGGGAGAGGCCAGTGGATCTGTAGGGGGGGAGGGTCGGTGTGGCCAGAGGGAGTGTAAGAAAGAGGAAAGCGATGTGAACTGCTAAGCTAATCAAACTCCCCCTCCCTTTACACTTCCCTGCTTTCAATTTTTATCCGAATTCCTCGTCACACTCGATCCATTTCCCACCCAAGCTCCAACGTCCCCTCTCATCCCTCCCCATCCTTCATCCTCCCCCACCCCTTTGGCACCCCCTCTTGGCGTGCGGCAGCTCTCTATATCGAATCCTTAGAGCTGACGGATCAAAGTGTTGGGGGATGATGCGGGAGGAATATGGCGAGAGAGGTAGGTGGCGGTGGGACGGAGGGGGTTGGGGGTGGTGATAGAGGGGCAAGGGGGCTGCTGAAATGGAGGGGCGGTAGAGCGAGAGCGACAAGCGGGGGCCGAGGGGAGGTTGGATCAGATTACCAAGCGGCGATGGTGACGCTGACGGCCGTGTAAGGGAATGAGGAGACCAATGAGAAGCCTCGGGGGGGAGGGGGGAGAGAGAGAGAGGCGAGTTGGCGATTTGAAGGTGGTCTGGAATTTTGTGTAGGGAGGTAGTATTTGAGACACATAAGCCATATGAGAACGATAAAAAAATGCCTTATGAGGCTTTTAATGCCTAAGCTACTTACCGTGAACATTTTACTAATTCGTAATTTGAAGTTGACGATGGAAAAAATTGCCTTCGAAAGGACGTTCAATGAGAAAGAGAGGCCACGTGCGGTTGGCCTGTGAGAAAAAATGACGATCGAAATATTGGTACTGAAATTTGGCGGTTTGAAGAAAAAATTTTATTAGTCAAAACTGAAATAATTTGATCATTTTTTCAAAAATCAGAAAGCTCCTCCTTAAACTCTATCTAATGTACATTTGGAATCAGATTGTAGACGTGAAAAATAATGGAATGATTGAAATGCGGTTTTCAATGACTTTTCGTTACTGGAACTAATAATAATTTCCTAATTGATATCAATAGCATTTGCAAAGTAGATTAACTTGTAATGCGATGGTAAAAATGAAATATACTAATAAACTACTAATAATTTAATAATACTATAGTTGAACATTTAAGTTTATCCTTCACACGTCTGAGATATCATGTTACTCAAGAAAAAACCTCATTTAATCTTTTCCCGTTGCTTTTATGAGTATTCTCCATCTGAAGCAAATAGCTTATCTACGGAATAGAAAATTATTGTTCAAATGCGGTTAGATGAAATAGTATTAGGTACGTATGCCAGCTATATTTATGTTGCAAGATCCATATCATTAAATATATCCATCCAATCAGACTTGGGAGTGAAAAATAATATATTGGTACGAAATTAAAACATTTAGATAAACTCGTAATAGATTACTTTTGTATCTATGCTTTTATCAACCTATTGATTACGTGTTATCTACATATAAGTGGATTTGAATATACCACGGAAAGAGAGCATTCTGTAACGTTATCACATTAATGCATGCAATAAACAAACACAAACGTTATAATGAGTTAATTGGATTAGATTTTGACTAATTTAATTCAACCGTAAGGAAGAAGCAATCCGGATATCGTAGGTAAATATAATATCGTTGACAAAGTGACAGTATATTCAATTCTTTTCAGAAATCGCATAGTAAAATTTACGGAAAATAAGTCGATTCATTTATCAGTGTTGATATCTTTTCTGCGGAGCTTTAGGATGTAATTTCCCTTTTCGCCAAACCTGAGTGATTTCTTAGCGTGTAAAATTATTACGAGTTGAGAAAAGTAACCATTTGAATGTAAACTCAAGAACCTGACCAAATCTTCAACTTCAAAATTACAATTTATGATTTATTATTTTTCTGGTCAGAGAACGCGTGGTGGGAAACACATTGGTAGCCGAGGAAAAAGTATCAACGACATGCATAAAAGGTGGGGGCATCGCGAAAGACAGATGAAGGTGATCAAAGTGTGCAATGACAACTGATAAAGGGATTTGGAGAACTGAAGGGATTAGGATCGAAAGTACTAAAAGGAGAAAGTGAATGAAAGAAAGAGAGAGAGGGGAAGGGCGATGGGTGTTGGGGAGTGAGTGGAAAATGTGGGGTGGTAGAAAATGAGGGGGGTAGTAAAGGATTACGGATGGGGCTCAGTGCCTTTTTCGCGATGCGAGGAAAAAAGGGAGGATTTAGGGGTGTGAATGGGAGTGGGGAAAGGTGGAAACGGGAGTGGGAGGGAGAAAGGAAGGGGGAAGGGTGAGGCCGAGGAGGGAGAGCGAAGAGAGTCCCTTCGGATCTGGAAGAAAGGATGGCCTGAGGCTCGCAGGGAGGAGAGGAGAGGATGAAGGGGGGGAGGAGGGGGACTTACGGGGATGGAGTCTAGAAGGGACTTTTAATTGCGTCCGTGTCATTAATTGATGTTACTTACGAATGTCTGCGTCCTCCCTTCCCCTTCCCTCACCCCTCCATCATCTCTTAACTTCGCCTTCTCGCGACACTCGAAAACTTTTTTTCCCCCCCTCGATATCCACTCCACTCGTCCATTTCATTAGCAGCATGAGAATTCGTCCTACCATGAAATTCCCATTATAATCCGCTATAAAAAACAGCAGCGACGACGCTCAAATGAGATCCTTCCTACTCCTTTCCTATTCCCTTTCCCTCCTCTCCTCCCCGAAACCCTTCACCCCTTACTTCCCTTCCCCTCTTTCATCTTTCCGTCGTTGAAGATTTTGTTGGATCAGGAGGGGTCTGCGTTTGGTTTCGTTCCGATCCGCTAGGGGTCTGCGTTTGGTTTCGTTCCGATCCGCTAGGGGTCGTCTTGAGCCGTGGGGTCGTCCAATTGTCCGCATCGATTCCGGTGCCTATCACGGAGGTCCAGTGACAAATGTTGAATTGTATCAAGGAATCCGTAAAGGACAATCCCTGTGGTTATAAATGGCTATGAAAGTTACTCGCTTGTTTGAGTTTGTACTCATGATTAACTTATTGATAGTGTAATATGCATAACTCGTTTGATGGCAGCATTTCATTTAGAGCAGGAGAAGTGAGTCACGAAAGTAGGCTGATGACATCTAAACAGCCTGATTGTCATAGCTTTTAGTGTGAATACACGAAGGTAAGACAGTTTAGGACTTTCGACTGAAAATACAAAGAAATAGCTCAACAGCTTGCTGAGGTTAAGAGTAGAGAAACGAGCAAAACATAAATAAAGGACAGTCTCCTATGGAGTTCATAACATATCTATTAAATTCATTAAGGTCAAATAGAGGAGTATTACGAGTACTAGAGAATTTGTAGGAGAGGTGAATCAAATAAGTCTCCGAATTGATGAAAATTGATATTAATTTATAGCCCGTTCCGTTGTTGACTGACTCCTTTCCGGAAAAGGAGCCCGCGGCAAAGAACCACATGACAACTGTGGATACCCTCCTGTTCTCTATTCTAGGAGTGCATTAATCACGTATGAAATTTATAATCATAGTTACAGGTTTTTCAATTTAGCCTCCAACCTTACAGGAAAAATACTTACGAGATTATATGCTACTAAATATAATTTATAATCGCCTAGTGTGAATTTTTCATATTTTCCGCTAATGTACCTATAATAAAAACTACATTCGCCGTAAAACTCTCTTGAAGATTAAAAACGGACCGCACGGATCTTAAAAACTTTGGAATACTAAAAGGTACGCTCTAACTCGTTCACGAGCGCCAATTTGATGATTATTTACTACGGATACATGCATAAACATGGGGGTAATGTCGGCGCACCCTCCTTCGCTAACGAGGGATCGGGAGATGAGGCAGGGCAGCTAACCTGGACGTTGCTGCCCCCCTTCCCTACCCACCCCTGAAGCCTCAACTCTCCCGACTCACCATTCTCTCCCCCTGGACACCCCGTCCTGCTTCTCCAACCCCTCCCGTCCCTTTCTCCCTCTCTCTCTCCCTCCCTCTCAGGAGACTACCGCCTCCAATTTGCATCACCGAGACTTTAAGGCGAAGCAATTCCGGCTCCTGCTGCTCATAAACCCTGCCCACTCGCCCCGGGGCAACTGAGATACCTCTTCGCTTCTCCCCCCCCCCACATGCCACTTGCCGGAACCACCCCGTCACCCCCGGGCCGTTCATCTCACTTGCGCCCTCACCCTCGATCTCCATCCACCATCCCTCCTCGTGTCTAGTCCAAAAATCTCTCCCTTCCTCATCAACATCTTTTCTTTCTCCTCTCTCCTCGGCACTGCTTTCGACAGTCTTTTCTTTCAACCCACATAATCCGTACTATACTCGATTCAGAATTTTTTGACGGAAACATCTCGTGCGTGATGGCATCTTAGGCTATTGGCGAGTGATACATTTTGGCACTGTCGGAATTATCAGGGAATTCGTTGATGATTGTTGTTAAATATATGTTACTGAAGATGGTGAAGTGTGCGCGGGGAATTAAGAGAGATGGGAAAATAAGTGACACATACCATTCGCGAATACCTTTGAAAGTGCTCCTAAGAGTTTAACAATTGAGTTGAATGGAAGTAAGTGGTGATATATCGCAGAAGCTTCCAGTTTAGTAAGATGAGGTTTAGAGTCCTTTTCATATTTCGGTTTTTTTCGCGGAAATACCGACGGAAAGTAAAAACGAATGGTTCCTAAGCTTTTAATTATAAAATAATGCTTACCTAAAAATTACTTATTTTTCTTGACGAAATAGCCGTATTCGGTAATTAAATGTTTAAAATACATATAATTACTCAAATGAGGACATCATATATTTCTTTCGTATTTCTCGTGAGACACTTGAAAAAAATGTTAAGATTGATGTTTTGTTCCGTTTCTTCATATTTTTTAAATAAATAGTATGCTGGTTTTTCAAATATTATTTTCATTTTCTTACAAAAGATAGAATTTTTTTGTCAAGTTATTTCTCCTACGTTATCTATAGATTTGCATTTTATGTTTTTGTGTTAGGGTTACCATTCGCACAAATTCGCTGTTTTCAACCTATATCCTGTCTTCGGTACGATTTCAGAGATAGAATTTCATACCCTGTCTATAGGCAAAGAAAATGCCACTTCTTACATCTTTCCTGAGCTATGAACGTTTTATGCTTTTATTTAATTGGAATTTACAGAGAATTGTTTTTTTGGTGCAAAATATAAATAGATTAATCAGGAGCTATATGCTGAAACTATGGTTGATAATGTTTGCGTAGCTCACTTGAGTACTAAACATAAATATTTTACTTTGTGTTTTAAGAATATTATTTCGGAATCCATGTCATAAACAAGGAGAAGAATTGCGCTAGGCAAGGAGGCTTTCTCAAGGAGGAGGGCGTTGATGACGGGGACGTTGAGTAGGGAGGTTAAGACAAGACTCGTAAAAACTCTGATATGGAGCGTAGCTATGTACAACGCGGAAACGTGGTCGCTGAAGCAGGAGGATAGACGAAGATCGGAGGCTTTTGAAATATGGGTGTGGAGAAGAATGGAGAAGGTGAAATGGACCGAAAGGAAAACAAATGAAGAAGTACTGGAGATGGTGGGTGAGGAGAGGGGTTTGTTGAGAGAAATCCTATGGAGGCAGGATAAATGGATGAAAGGCGTATTGAGCGGCAGTGAAATGTTGAAGAAGGTAACAGAGGGGAGAATGTTGGGCAAACAAGGAAAGGGCAGGAATAGGATAGGGATGTTGGACGGGATGAAGAGAGGAAGTACACAGAGATGAAGAGGGACCTGATTTAGAGTAGGTTTTCTTAGGAGTCACAAAATATTTATTTGATAGTTATGTCCATCGGAAAACCTACCTTAACCGGTAGATTACCTAATGATAATAATAATACTATCATAAACATTTGCCAATGATATTTATTCCATTCTTATATAAAAAAACAGAGACGAAGAATATTACAATTTTCCTCTTAATAAAGATTTATTCCCGACATTTTCAATGCACTACATTATTTTCAATAATGTAGGGCATTTCATTACTTGAAAATGATGTAGAACATGGAAACTAGTCATGAATAAATCTTTATTAAGTGGAAAATTGTAATAGTCTTCGTCTCTGTTATTATGGAACAGTTCCACCACATCACACCTGAATCTGAAACTTATAGTATATAAAATAGTAGCCAGCGAAAAGTTCAAAGAACAAGAAAAAGTATATTTTAATGTATATTTCTTCTCTAACCATGGTTTATTCCATTCCATCCACTTCAGAAATCATTTTTGAAGCCAAGTAAAGATTTCTTGCACCATTGAAATTTCAGAGATTATGTGGCTAAATGTTAGGCATTATGTGTAATAAAAATTATGTAATATATTTAACGGACAAATATTTTCTGAGGATGTTAATTGGGCATTCTATTTAGTTTTTAATCATTTATTATCATTGGTTAATGGTTTTGCTTTTCAAAAGTTTATTCTTGGTTTTATTATTGCATATCTGGCTTTAAGTTATTTTTCATAATCAATAGTTAGCATTATGGGTGCGTCTCATTGGAAATACTCAGGAATATTTAATGAAGCGGTCAGTTTTATTGAAGTTTCTCAAATTCCATCTTGGTTTACGCGAGGCTCGCTTTGCTCTTTCACTATAATTACATATTCCGTCATATCTGTGCAGAGATGCATTAGGGTAAAGCGGTTCCCTGAAGTTTTCTTGATTCACAGGAGTTGGATACAAATATAGGCGTACAGGGCTAATAGAAAGGAAGGTTAGCCTGGGTAACAAATATTTAAAACTATTGTTGAGCCATTGAAATGCCAGTAAAATTAGAGTCTCTAAGTTTCAAAAAGTATTTCGATAAGATAATTGACCCTTTGCCAATTACAGAAATGTTGATTTCATCTTTTCTTCTCAGCTCAATTATTTCTGCTGCAAAGTCAATAACTTATTACAAAGGTAATAACACCATTTCAGCATAAATAATTATGGAGGATACTGGCAGTAAATATATGGGCGACGTCATAGTTGAAGTAAATGTTATTATTTTAAAGGTATCTTAAGTCATATTTTCAATAATTTATTTTTAAAGATTTCAGGAAGGATACATTAATTCCCTAAATAAAACGATTCAGAAAATTTTTCCCCGGGAACTTGTCCGACCTCCGCTTCGTCTCTTTCTTTTTAAGGTCTTTCTTCAGTCACCAGTATTACTTTTATTCGGGAGATTTTTAAAATATGTAAGATGCCACAAAATTGTTGACAGTTTTTACAGCAGCCATTTCGGGAAGTTTATTCATTAAATTTGCATTATACAAGTATATATTTGTTGCAATTATGCAGTAGCAGCCATTCAATTAACCTAGGTATCATTCTTTTAAATACAGCTAATCAATTATTTTTTCTCAATGATAAATGTTTGCAATTACAATTCAAGAGTTCAATATAGCATCGTAATTTTTATTTAAACTATTTCATTAAAATATGACATAACATAAATCTTTATTCTCAGAAGAAAAATTAATCATAGCCGCTATTCAGTCTACGGAAACTAATATTCCACTCTGAATACAAATAACTATATTCCTCTCTATGTCAGATAAAAGCTCATATTTTCTTGAATTAAAAATATTATAAGAAATAACTAGTATCAATATTTGTTGTTTTTCTTTTACATAACATTTTGTTTACAAATACCCTTATAAAGCATTCCTCATCCTAGGAACCAAGGGCAATACGAATGAAGAAGGTTGTAAATATCACCCTCTTAATGCAAGGAACGTTCCCATTCCATTTCGCCTACACGGAAACTTGCGGTGAAGCGCGGTTTTTTACCCAAGAACCTTTCTCTTGAGGGCGGACTCGCTTCAACCTTCAATTTTTCCCCCGTCTTCTTTCCCATCTTCGCGTTCTGGCCGAGCCGTGTCGATTTCCTCGGCACCACATCCCGCCACCCTCCCGCTTCCATCATCCCCTTCTCCCAAAAACTCTCACCCTTCCCACCGCCCCCGCACCCTTCCGGCCTCCATTCCCAAGACACCCCTCCCCCTGTTTGCAATAGAAACTGCGAGATACAATATTCCACTGATTTTCCGGCGAGTCAGCTGACTGCAAATGAGCAAACGGGATTTTGAAAAATTTGCCCGTGGGACGAGGGAGCGGCGGGGAGGAAGGAGGGAAGGGTTTCTAGGTGGGGTTTCATGGGTGGAAGTGGGGGGTTAGTTCCACCCCTGTGGAAAAGGGATGGGTTCAGGAAGGCGCGGGATGGAATGGGGATGGGTCGGGCATTTTTTCCTCTCCCCTTCCCGCTGCTGCCAGGAGGAATTAAAGAAGGCGCAAGGGGGAGAGTCGGTGGGGAAGATGGGGGGAAAGTAGGGGGGCGTAAGATGGTTGCCAAGGAGGGGATAAATGTGGGGGGGGGTGCCGGGGGAGCAGGGGTATGCTCTCCTGCTCTGAAGAGGAGATAATGAAAGAATGTTCTGCCGGGCCTTTCGGGGCAGGAAGGGGAATTGAGGGCGAGGTGGTGGAAGGGCGAAGTGACTACTGGGGGAGGAGGGCGGTTGGGAGAGGCGACGGCGGAGGGATTACTTTCTGGGTGGTGTGGCGAGGAGGAAATGGGAGGGACGGTAGTCAGGGGAGTGACGGTGAGTCGGTTTTCTCTGCGGCATTGGGGTCCGGAGGAGGCGGAAAATCCACCTGATGACCGCGTCATCTTATTATAATCACTGGAGCTTTGGATAATGTAATTTTTTCGCCTCTCCATCAGTACTCAACGTGGTTTTTGCAGCCATTTGTAGGAAATTGTTATTCATGCTGGAACTAATAACTATTTTCTTCTACGGTTGTTTTGTTTGATGCTTGGTTTATAGCTCTTCCAAAAATAATTCGTGTGTTCCTAAGCGAGAGGGAATAAAACAACGGTATACAAAAATGCAAAAAGATTAGTTCTCATATTTTTTAGCTTCTATGTTGCCCAGAATATCACGAAATGGAAACGTATTTGATTCTACGTTATCTTCTATTGCTTAATAGAATTTATGAGTTTGGAAAGGCTTAGTCAGTGTATTGTTACCGTATCAACAATTTTATTAAAACAGTGACATCATTTATTACCGCCTCTCGTCAATTTATTTGTTTAAAAATTTTATGAATAAAAACTTTTGTTAAATTTATGTATAGTATTGTATATAATTTTACATTACATAAAATGATGCGGAGAATAACAATGCAATAAGAGAATTTAAATATTGATTATCACACATGAGATTTTGCGGATATCCCTAGAAATTAACTCTCAAAGATCTTTTCTAATTTTCTCATAAAAAAATTCTGCACTTATTTTGAATCGTTTTTCATTTCTCTGGAAACAAATATGTTAACTGATCTGTAAGAGAGCTTTTTATTACAGAAACATTCCTGAGTGTGTCTGACAAATTTTATGCTGTGGTTGCGTGAAATTTTCTCATACACTTCAACGCTATTTTACACCTATTTGCTAAGAGTATGATATGAATACCTAAATGTTCCTATCACTAAACGCTTGTAGATTAGACGGGATTTTAGTGGCTCCCTCACGGAAAATTAATCACTACCGGCTCATACGTCACAGTCAAACAATTGGCTGACAGTCTTGCCGATCCTTGGGGTTTTTCGTCATCCGTCTTAGGTGCCTCAAGCTAGTTCACCCAACGGATCGGAAAAAGCTTTTGCTAACAAGAGGCAATCAAATTGATTGCTGCATACTACCACACTTTAGTCTCTGCTCTGATAAACGCATAAAATTTTTACTCCTGTTATATGTGATTAATAATAATTTTGAAAATAAAAACTCACCCATTGGGACAAATTTTTATTTTCATTTTCTTACCTATCTTTTTCCAACCATCTTTTTAGAATATTTCGGCAAATTTTTGACTAATTATACCATACTTCTTATTGCACACATGTTCCTGCGTAAAACTATAAGATATTTTGTAATTTAAGTTTTCCATTTTATTTACGTCTTTACACTTGATGGAAACATTCACAAAGTGCTGTTATATAGCGGTAAACCCTCTTCCAAATGTGACCTTTTAAAGGGCTTGTCTTTCGGTTGCTATTATTGTTATTTTGGGAGATTCGATAGATACTTATTTTTGTTGCAGTATTAACGACGGCCTTGTGGGTCTTGGGACGTATCGTCAGTATATGTATAGCACCCATAGAATGAGAGAGACAGTTCTGTTGCCTGAAAATGACGGATTCATCCTAAAGGCTAAATTCCTTTAGAGTTAATAGATACATTTCCCAGTGATACATTCCAAACGGTAAATCTTTGATTTCCCGGCATTGGTATTTTCGGTCGATGTTTCCGGTCCGACTCGGGCCACTCTTTACCCTCGCCAACCATCGCCGCGGATAGAAGCCTTTCAAAGTGATGGTCGAAAGTTTTAGGGAGTGCCGTCTTTACTTTGCCGAATTTTCTCGGGTCCCATCCACCATGTCTCTTACGACGAGGAAGAGAGAGGGATAGAAGTGGATGAAGAAAAAACCGTGTCGGCCTGAATTGGGACATTTTAGTGCCATTAGCGGAGTGTAGGGGGATTCGTTTTTGGGTGGTGGATGGCAAAGAAGCGCGGATTAAGGCGGAAAGTGTCGGACGGGCGGCTGATCGAAGGACGAGGGGTTTACGGCGGGGGAACGTGAGAGATGGAGATGGGAGATTTTGTAGGCTACCCCCGGTGGATGTCGAAGTGAAGGGGGGGAGGCTGGCAGTCCCGCGCATAAGTGACGGAGACATAAAAACGACAAGGGTGAGTGGAAGGATGGGTGGGTGGGAGTGGAAAAGAAGGTGAAGACCTGGGACGAATGGTTTCTCTAAACGGGGGGAGCGGGCGAGGGGTCGGGAGGAGGGGCACTAAAAGGCTTAGATGAAGGAAAGGATTTGAAATGGAGAATGGGTTGCAGGACGGTCTTTATGGCTCCCACCTTCCCCCCGCCCTCTCCGCCCCTCCCTTTTTCCACCACTTCTCTTGCTCCTCTCTTCCTTCTCCAGAACAACCCTCCCATCGACGTTTACCCCCATTCTTTCCTTCTCTTCTTTATTGTCGTAATTCCTCTCCCGCGATTTCCCTCCGTAATCACGATTGCCTAAGGGTTCTGGGTGGTATGACCACGGATTTAACTTTTGCAATCAACGGAGTTGGTTTACCTACCGATGAGGAAGGAATAACTAAAATTCATCGGTAATCAAGGTATGTTATAAAATAGCGCTATTAATTCTCCAAAACCACGGTAATAACACGAAGCTGCCATGTAATTTTACAAACGTGTAATTCATTAATAACCAATGGTATTTTTAAAACTAAAAGACAGTGTTTTAAATCGACGTTTTGCACATCACTTTTCTTACCTCTTCTACAAATTTTCAAATGCTTATGTCGAAATAATTTGGCATTATGACTTGCCACTTTACAGTTTGATCTCTAAAAAGCTTTCAAACTCAACATATATTTCCTCCTTATAACCTTAGTTGAAATTTTATCTTCCATTGTAATTTTCTCAATATCTTGTTCAGTTTCCTTAGCATTAGATGTGTCTAATACTTCCCCAGAACATCTGGAGTTCCCCAGAAGAGTGTCTTTGAACCACATCTTTAACCACGGGCTTGCCTCTTTGGTTCTTTTATCCCAAAAATAATGCGTGCTGTATGCTGACCACTCTAAAATATTTGAACAATTATAACAGCATAGGCTGATGCAATTTTAAGAAATCAGGGCATGTATGACAAGATCACAGAATGGTATAACTTCTGGAAGGTCAACTTAAACTCAAGTAAATTCAATACTATGACTATTTGACTAAACAATTCCGTTTTAACTTCAACTGTAATACAACTTCCATAACCTGTCAATGATATTCAAACCGTAAAGGATGTTGACGGTTTAACGTATTGCAGATTTTTCTCTAATAATATCCAGGTTCTTAAAAGTAAAGTTCTGTCACTGTTGATTTTACTCTACGGCTTCAGAGAAATCACACATCCAAGGGCATTAAAATAAATATTTTCAACAATAGTTCTTTCCCACATTACATATACTTTTAAAATTTACTCATACATACGGCCGTTCTAAGTTACACAGTATTTTAAATTTAAAATGATAATTGCTTATTTACTAAAACTGTTTAATAAATAACATATTTGCGCAAAGTATTGTCATTCTTCGATGTGAAACATGGTTTTATACAGTGCAGAAACATGGTCATTTAGGCAGGATGATAGGCCTAGGTTGGAGGGTTTTGAAATATGGATGGGTAGAAGGATGGAAAAAATGAAGTGGAAGGGGAGGAGAGAGTTGTTAGGATTGATCAAAAATAGGCAGAAAAGATGGATGCAGAACGTTTTGATTAGGAATAGGATGTTGAAGATTGTCTAAAGTGGATAATGTTAGGCAAACGAGGAAGGGGCAAGAATAGAATAGGGAATAGAATAGAATAGGGATGGACGGAAAGAGGGAGGAAGAAAGAATAGAAATTGTTCGGTGGCGGCGAGGCAACGTCCTCTCCTGCCAACTAAGAGGTCGTGGGTTCGATTTCCACCTAGGGCTTGTGTTTTTATAATTCCTTTAATGAAATATGTAGTGTGGAAGAAGGGCCAATGAAGTTTTATTATCACCCCTATGGATTCATTAAATAATTTTTGAAAAATAAATAAAAATATCCAGAATTGAAGATGGGCTTGTCGTAATAATGGATATCAGGTTATGTACACATTATTTAGAGATGCAGGAGAATTATCAATATGCCGTTTGGCAGCTTGTGCTCATGCAAAAACATACATCAACCGTTAATAATAAGCACCATTCTTTCTTCAAATTTTATTTTTTATGCCTTTGATTGCATAGTTAAAACTAATTTTAAATTTATATAATATACACTTTTTGTAACTTTGTAATTATGTAAGTTTAAAAATGGCTTTTCAAAACTGCTTTCTTTTCTCTATTTCAGAGTACCATCAAGAGGATCTCATACATATTTGTTAAGTACTTCATATACCTATTTCTAGATTCTCGCTTATCAAATATTTACATTTTCTTCCCCCTAACGATTTCTTGAATCTATTTCTTCTTAGCATTGATCTATTTTCCATTTTTCCTGGAAAATTGACTTATCTCCTAACTAATTACATAACGTCTCCGTAAATATCTGGTGTCTATTTCATCACTATCGAGATTGTCGATATTTGTCAACTTACGTTTTGGTTGATTAGCCTACGTAGATAATATGCTAAAAATATAAACCAAGACGTGGACAAATAAGTGTAATAATCATTTTTGATACAATATTAAGGATAATTTTTATAGCATATCCATGTTATAGCTCATGTTTGAGTGGCAGATGATAACATAAATTATCTTACGTTTCAAGCCGCAAGTGGTTTTTTACACGCATCACATTTTCTGAGATTATTCAGAATTTCTTCTCAGTTAGCAATATAACTTGCTTTCCTCATTACTCAAAAAGAAATTGTCACCATATCTTTTTCGAAAAGCGTTGTTTCTATCCTGTTACCGGCTGTCGAACGTCAAGAAAAAATGAAATTAATTGAAACATTGCCAAAACGTATGGCTAGTATTAAGCAATCTACCGGTTAACGTAGGTTTTGCATGAACGCAACTACCAAATAAATATTCACTAGTAACTCCTAACAAAACGCAATCCAGCAACCTACACCAGCAATCAAGTCCATCTTTATCTCGGCGAAATTCCTGCCTTCCTTCATCCCGTTCAACATCCATATCATGTTCCTGCCATTCCCTCGTTCGCCTAAAACCCTCACCTCTATTATAGTCTCCAACGTTCTACTGCCGATCAATCGCCCATCATCCATTTTCCTTACGATTACTCCCACCCTCTCCCTCTCCTCGCCACCATACCAAATACTTCCTCATTTGTTTTCCTTTCGGTCCACTTCACCTTCTCCATCCTTCTCCATACCCACATTTCAATAGCTTTCAATCTACGTCTATCCTCCTTCTTCAGTAGCCACGTTTCCTCGCCGTACATAACTACGCTCCATACCAAAGTTTTTACGAGTCTTTTCTTAACCGCCTTACTTAACGTCCCTGTCATCAACTCCCTCCTCCTTGTGAAAGCCTCCTTGTCTAGCGCAATTCTTCTCCTCACGTCCCTACTACTTCGACCGTGTTGGTCCAAAACACTTCCGAGACATGTAAACTATTCTACCTGCTCTATTTTTTCCCCTCCTATTTTAATGTTAAGCTTAGCCTTTTCTTTCTAAAATTCGCATAACATTTGTTTTATTTATATTGATTCTCATCCCATATGTATTGAACTGAATTTCCAATTCACTCAGCATTGCTTGCAACCCTTTGGCCGACTGACAAACCAAAGCTTGGTCATCAGCAAACGTAACTGATTTTACGAATTCCCCTCCGACTTTCATTCCTACCTCCAGTTCTTCCCCTGCCTCTTTAATAATTTCCCCTACACATGCGTTGAATAGCACCGGTGAAAATGGACAACCCTGCCTTACACCTCTTCCCAACTCTGCTCATCCGGACTATCCGTTCCCCACTCTCACCTGACCAGTCTGAGACATGTACGAGTACAGGTTGCGGACGGGATTAGCCTCCTGTCCTTCCAATTTATTCCTATTTTCTTCAATATACTCAAGAGTTTATACCAATTCAATCTATCGAAAGCCTTTTTGAAATCTACGAAACAGGCAAATACGTTCTAATTGTATTCTATATTCCTCTTGATCGGTGAGCTCATTATTGCAATGGCATCCCGCGTGTCTCTCTCTTTCCCAAACCCAAACTGATGATCCCCTATGTAATCATTTGCCTTGATCTCCATTCTTTTTTTTATGTTCCTGAGAACCGCTTTAGCTACATGACAAATCATACTTATTGTTCCCGTAGTCCTCACATGATGTAGCCTTTATCTTTTTCGGAATAGGAACTAACACTTGTCTCACAAATTCTTCCGGCCGGATTCCTTTCTCTCCAAGGAATATAAATAACACAAAGAAAAATCACGGTGAGGTTCTCCTGTATTGGATGAACCGTTGAATTAGATTTACTATTTACCTTTCATGAATGATTATCTAACCAACAGTATGTATAATCGTGAAATCTTACCAAATGTCGATTATACGTGTATGTCGTAAATTTAAGTTAAGTCAGGAAATTGGGTGAAGAACGGTCAACACTTGGAAAATACGTCAACAATAGGAGCCACTCAAGAATCATAAATGCATCGTAAGCCATAAGAATTAAGTTACCACAATCCCACACAAGGAACATCGCGCTATTAAGTCCCGCCTAGGGTTTAGAATTTATGGTTTATCGGCATTTTTTTTACTTTAATTAATAAAGCGAAAAATACATCCGCACGCAATGTTTTTCAATAGCCTACATGACTTAATCTTGCCGAAAGTACGAGTGATATTGGAGCTGAAGGAAATCATGATTTGACAAACTCATATCGTTAAGCATTAAGCATGTGTCATCAGAAATCCTAAATTTTTAGTTAGTTATTTTGAATTTATATGAACCCATGTTTTGCAAATAGAATGTAGATATTCATTATAACCTTTAACAAGCATCTTTCATGGATTTATAGATGTATAATTAATTCAGGACTTTTGCATTTCTTTTGAATGATATATTTTCGTTAAATTCCTAGAACGGAAAACTTAATGATTTACATATACAAAGATGTGTTGTGACATCTTCACGTAGATTATGAAGTTTTCATTTCTTAATGCCTTTCTTCCTTGGAAACAAAATGATTTACTTTAGTATACATGTAATAAATTTAGGTTACGCTTTGTATTATACAAAAATGGTTAATACCTTTCCAAAATTATTAAGTAATGCAGCGAAAAGTTTAATTGATAACATTTTCTTTGACAAGCAATCAATGACTCAACAATAATTATGAATGATAAATATTATTTACTTGTTAGATTCATTATGTGACATCGAACAGTTATACCATGCGTCTATGTTTGGACACGCCCTTATATACGTTTTAATTTTTACAGCAGTCAAATTCCTGGGATCAATCCCTATAAATTGGGTATTGCAATAATTACTTATGAATGTAGGCATTTCTGGCAAAGTAAAGTAGTTTATTTTGGAAAATCATTGTTTCGTTCTCAAAGATGAACGATCCTGAAAGGGTTGTGTTTCTCCGTGTACTGATGATTGGTTTGAGAGTCCATTTTCGATCATTTATTGACTTTCGCTATAGAAATCCGGACCAACTCTCGACCGAAAGCCCATTACCGCAACCTCAACTAAGACTCATCCGCATCCCACTCATTTCCCTCTCCAATTCACCTCACCCCGTTCGCTCCCTCCGTCTTGCGCGCTCTTTTCCAATTCCGCTGCTTCTTGACTTTCCTTTTTGATTATTAAAATTCCCCAACGCCTTCGGGAGAGAGAAAGAGTGAGGGAGAGGGAGGGTCCTCCTCCCTGTCGCCACCCACTCCCTCCCCTCACTTTCCCACGCCCTCCCCTCTCCACCTTCCTTCCTTTCCACCCTCTCACCCTTCTTTCGACTCCATCTGGTCCATGATAACCCATAATATCTCCCACTATCCCTCTAGAGCGGCACCACTTCCTCCTCACCGTTCCCCTACCACTTTCAATTCCCCCCTCCACTTCAATTCCCCCACCCTCCTGTATCTCCCTTAATCCCGAGTTCCGAAGTCCATATGTTAGACGGGCATCTTTAAACCCCTTTCCCCCTTGCCTCCACCGGACCTTTCGCATTTTTCTTTCTTTTGCTTTCGTGACCCATCGACTTCCCGCCAATGTGTGCTCTCTCTCTCTCTCTTTCCTGCTTGCGCTCCCTCAATCCCTTCCGCTCCTGCTACATTCATCTCCCGATTTCGTTTGCCCACTGCTACGTTCAGTTGTCATTGGTGGGCAGGGACAATTTGTTCATGTAAAAAAATAGGTAACAAAAATTAATTAACGTTTAAGTCGAGAAAATTGCAAATAAACTACTAGAATTGAAATAAAATTTCAATTTATATGCATTACAAATCGCATATTTTCTGTTAATATGAAGAATTTTTAATGTTAAAAGATAACGTTGAATTGTATACTGAGTATTGTGTCACTGAGCATACCATTACATTTGAAATATTTTTTTGTTTAGCCAAACTTATGGCATCATGACAGCATGATGCGTTTCATGGTACTGCTATGATGTGCACATTCAAAAAAACCAAGTCTCATATGTATGCCATGATGCAAGCAAGAAACCTATAAGGCCACACGAGTGAGCTTAGTATGAAATCAGTAGTAAAAGGAGACAACTTCATTGAGGAAGGACAAATATGCCAATGAGGCTGAATGAGAAACACATGTTGGGCTATAACATTTTGAGTCCGCGCCCTGTACCATTGAATTCATGACTGAAATATTATGAATGATGTTTCTATGGGAGCCTTTTGGAGTTTGAATATGAACTCTTCTCCCGCCTTCTCAGTGTCATTCAAACTTTTTTCTCAATCTCCAATCAACAAGATTTGGTATGTATAGTAGCGTATGTTGCGTAGTAGTGCATGTTTTAATACAGACCAAATCATTACTTTATAACTCTTCCACTGGTAAATATTATTATTATTATTGTTAATTTTCTTTATATTTCCGTTTTAATTAATATCTGTAAATGTAATGGCATCGCTTTTGAGCAATAAAAGTTATTAAGAACTTAATAATCAAATAAAGTACGTTACAATAAAAATTTTCCCCTAAACAACTGTATTTTTTCAATTGCTATTAAGGTCATACATTGAAGGCACTTATAATAGCGCAGCAGACGGGAGAAGAACATGGTGCGTTCCCTTCTGGACCCAAAAATTGGGGATGAAAAGGAAAGAGTATTGGCGCTTAAACTCCTTTACTCAATACTATCTTCAAATGATAGGGTTCCCGCGCCTAAAATAGATTGATTTGCATTTACCGCGTCAAAGAATAGATACCATGGCGTGTTTATTGAAAAGATCCTTGAAGAAGAGAGGATTTCATAGGCTTTCTAAGCACTAACCATCCTGGTGACTTTGAAACTTTGAAGTTTCTCAGTAATTATCAGTTTTGAGTATGCTCTTCTTAAAAATTTAACCATTAATTTGTAATGGCAAATATAATAACAGAAATATTTCCATAATTCATGCAATCGTGGAATGTTTATCTAGTCGCCGTTAATCTTTTTGATACGCAGTAATTTAATATCAAATCAATGTCTACATTTTGTAATGATTGACGGGGTATTATTGGATATTTGACACCCATTTTTTTAAAGATTTAACCCACCACAAAATTTATACAAAATATTGTAGCTTACAAAGTGTAAACTCACCTGTCGTAAAAGTGCTGTGTCCCATTTGGTTTCATTAGGAAGCTCTGCATACACGATTGTTGTTGTTGTTTTATTATTTCCAAGAAATGTAGAAAAACTATTTATATATTTTTGGAAAAACGACAACTAGTGAACTCAGTACTTGATTCATTTGCCATGAATATTTCAGGAGTCGGTAACGCCCTGGAATAATAATCCATTTTTCCCACTGTGATGCATGACCTAAAGCTAGCGGCCCTTATCCCTCTCTTCCCTAATGCTTCACGCTTAAGCATCCCCGGCAGAATAACAATCCATAGATTGTCGCAGGCGAGTAAAGGATCGGCGTTTTTCAGCTTAACAAAAGACACCCGGGGACGCGGTGGAGAGGAGATGAACGGCGTAATAGAAGAAATAAACAGAATTTATCGGCTAAAATTATAATTTTTTCCATGATGGAAGACCCGACCCGTTGGATGGAGGCCCAGAAACGCGAAAGAATCCGCACACAATGCACGACTCATCCTCCTGAGAAGAAGGGAAGAAAGGGATGGAGGGGCGGACGAAGGGATCCTGAGGAAACGGGAAAGAGGGGCGTAAGAAGAGTGAGGGCGTTGGGAGTTTTTAAGCCGAGGAAAGAAAAGCGGGAAGTTTAAGGGAAACGAAGGATCGGGAAGAGTATGGGGTGTGGATGGGGAAAGGTTAAAAAGAAGTGATGGATTGGAAGCCTTGGGAAGATAAAGAACCTTCCGTAGACGGGCGGAGTGTGAAGCTGGGGGAGGAGGGGGTTTGCGGGAGGTGAAGGCGGGGATTGCCGGGAAGAAAACGATTCGCGTGGGCGGGGAGCAGTACCCATAGAAAAGTCTCGCGCGAGAAATAAAAGGCCCTGTGTGTAGGGATTCAGACACATCCAACACCTCTCGCTCCGCCACCCTTATTCCCAACATCCCTCCCTTCCCCGTGACCCCCTCAAATCCTCCTCCACACCGCATTGAAATCCTCCCATCGGGTGCGTCCTCTCATCATTTGGAAACGGGATCGGGGGAAAAAATCGAGGAAAGAAGCGAGGGGCGAGTGAGGGAAGAAGGAAAGAGTAGATGTGGTAATGGAAGAGGCGGGGGAGGGTTGTGCGAAGGGGGGCGGAAGGCTGAGAGGGAAGGAGCGAGAGGAGATGGAGGCCGCAATAAGAATTTTCTCCAAAGAATTTAATAAGAACGCCGTAGTTAAAGAACGTAATTAATGGCCGGGGCGGGGAAGGAGGAGATCCAAATGGGCGTGGGAGGGAAGTGGACCGGGGGGAAGGGGTAGGAGATGGAAAGGGGTGGGGAGTGGGGAAAGGGATCCCCTCCCCGCGTGCTATATTCCCAACTTAGTGCCAAAAAATGGGATTCGTCGAGAAAAAGGAGGAAGAAGATACGGGGAAAAATGGTGCAGGGCCGGGAGGGCCGGGGGAAGGGGTGAAGGCTGGGGAACGACCGAGGAGATGGGGTTTACGGTGAGGAAGCGCTTAAGATTAAAGACGATGGCGTATATTGTGATGGGGAAATATGACGAGTTTGCGAGGGAGAGTCTGGGAAGGGGCGGGCAAGGGATGGGTTGAATGGTTGGGGGGGGGGAGCGAGGAAGCTGGTGAGAGGAATGATAGAAAAGTAAGGGACAGGGTTTGTTTCCCTCTCATAATATGGGTTAGATGAGGGTTTTTAAGGGCGGGTGAGCTGGAGGAGGGACTTTTGCGAATTTCCTTAGACAATGGAAAGGGCGTTTTCGGGGATAGGGAGGTGCTGGAGACGTCGGAGGAGAGGGGGTGCGGCGGCCGTGGGAGGCTGTGTGATGGGTTATCGCGGAGACTGAGGGGAGAGGCTGTGTAAGGGGAAAGGAGGGGGGTGCCTGCAGAAAGACCGAAAGAAATGGTGGTGTTTCGCGGAGGTGCCACTGGGGGGTGGCAGGGAGTTGGAGAGGGTGTACGAGAGAGGGGATGGGGTGGGGTCAGAAGGGGTGGGATTGGAGGTAGTGGGAAAGCGGTCGGGGGCAGATATAGATGGCAGAGAAGAAGAAATATGAGAAATTTTAATCAAAATTTTCCATTTTCTTGCGAGGCAGCCGGCGGTGGGGGAAGAGGGTGGCGTGGGGTTGGGGTATGGCAGTGGTGGATGGGATAAGTGAGAGGGGTGGATTTGAATGGGCGGGCGATTTGGAAGGGGATGAGATTCGGGTCGAGTCGGGTGTGAGGGGGGCGGAGGGAGTAGGCGGAGTTAAAAATGGGAGATTTGTAGGGCGATGTGGGAGTGGGGAGGCGAAGTTGGGAGGGTAAAGGGGGCAGGAGAGCAGGGGGGGGGGAGGGTGGGCTCTACGTGATGATGGCGTCTCCCCGACGCCGAATGAAGAATGAACGTTTCCTCAGCAATGATTGCCGGGAATGGCGACTTGGCGTTATCCAATGCGATCTCTCTCACTCTCTCTTTCCCTCATTCTTCCTCTCTTGGAGAGAGAAAAGGAGAGAGACGCTCGATTTTATTTTTTCCTCCCTCTGTATATTTTCGACGGCAAAAGGAAACCCTTAGCGAGGAGAGAGGGAAAGAAGAATTTCGGGAAAACCTCATTTTATTCTCGCTGACTCGATGAAAGCAAACAAAGCCTCCTCTCGTAATATTAATATATGCATATTGCGATAGCTGGAAGGAGTCTGGGTGGGAGAGTATATCAGGGGGGGAGGGAGAGAGAGATGGGATGGTGGACGGGGGGATAGGTATTTCGAAAAGCAACAACAAAGCTGTGGATAGGTTGGACTCTGCATCGGATGAGGGATCGTTGCATAATTTTCATTTCCTAGAAGTTTTGAAGAGCTCGCTTAATTAACGCTCGAAGAAGCAGTTCCAATACTTTTCGTTTTATCTGAAACAGAAAATGTTTATTATCCTTGATGGAATCATCCCATGCTTTATAGAAGTGCCCACGTTTGCTGTTTATGTGTGTGTGCATCATGCTCTTCCATTTATTTTACCTTTTGACTTCGTTATTGTTAAAAAATTATTTTGGTGTTGATTTTGGAGTAAGTTAAGATCGTCTTGGACGAGAAACTTTGACATTTTTAGACCGGAGAAGTAGATCAACGTGTTTCGCAATTCTCAATTATGCCGCTAAACATTTGGATTACAATGAGACCTTTTCAGTTATCTGGGAACTCGGTCGCGTTTTTACCAATGATTATCTTTCATAAAAAGGCTTCTGTATTATTTAAAACTCAATGCAGGTAAAGTTGTATGGCTATTTATTCTTTTTCGATTGCACGAAAAAATAACAATTAAGGAAACCTACTGCTATTTCATAAATTCATTTTGAAACTCGCATTATGAAAGCATTTTGAGATTATCGAAATTCTCTGCCCCCAAAAACTTGTAAATGAGGGCGCAGCGGAGGTTTAATATCTGGAAGAAACAAGAATTGTTTTTACAAACCTTTTGTGGAATATCCAATTTTCGCTACTCCGAGAAAGCATATACATTCACGAATTCTCATTCGTATATTGCCGAGTTTGGAATTCCACCAAGTTTTTAATGACCTAACGGTCCATGGCTGGGGGCAGAAATTAATGATTTTTAAATTAAAACCCCTCGACCTTGGGGATAAATTGAATTTGGAGCATTTATTCAATAAAATTCTAAATTAAAATCTTGTTTTTCGCTGTGTAGTTAAGGAGCCTTTCCTATAAAAGATTTTGAGCATAGTAGTGTTAATGCCCAGCCATAAGAAAAGCGACAACCAATCAAACTGTAATAAAGGGATACGAATGGTTTTTGTGTCCAATATTATTCAATTAAATGCAAAATACATTTTATTTAGAAAATGTTCTTTTGACCAAAGCGTATGTTACTTTAAACGTAGTTACCATATTTTGAAAGTAATTATGTTAATATTTCCAAATAAGTGCTCGAAAACAATCATAATTGTACATAATTGAAATTTTTATTAGTTCAGTTCAGTTTTATCAGTAATGTCCTATTTCTGGAACTTTGTTGTAATTTTAAATGCTTATACACTAAAGTTTAGTTCTTAAATTTACCGAATAAAACTCGGAAGGATAGCATAAGGTGGTAATAGTTTCAAGCAGTTACAGTTTGTCTATTTAATGCTTTGTGATACAGGCGGGCACACCAACATTTTGCTATATAATAATATCATGTAGAATGAATTAAAAAAGTTTCGAGAGAATACTTATTCCCACTGCTAAATCGTTGCGCTCTGTTTTCTGATTCTGAACTCCTGACTTTGAAGAATTTGGAAGCGAATATTATAAATTTGATTTGTACTTTATGATTTTTTCTGTGATTATAATGAATGTGACCGCTTGCGGAGAGATATTCGATTGAGGATATCTGTTATATTTTATTGTCTAAAACTGATAAAACGCATCGAAAAGAGTTTAGCCATTATTAAAGAGATAATCATTAAATACATTCAGTTTCCAACAGAAAAATTAATTTGAAAGTTCGGTTTTTTGCACTTATGGGTCTTTTTCACCTCCTACGCCATTGCCCATATTTTTAGCTGCTCTGTCCGAGGGTTTCAAATGTGGATGATAAGACGACCTCCCTATGTAAAATGGTGTGAAAAATGCGTGGGTCGTCGTTGAACTATTAGCCACAGACAATAAAGTGACCATCCTCTGGGGAAAAGGTGAGATGCTTTCCTAAAAATACCTTGAAATCAAATGGAGGAATTTCGATTATTATCTAATCAGTAGTATGATCCAATCCATAGTATCCTTCCCTGCTTTCCCTCAATAATCATGCCATAAGTAGTGATTTTATGGGCCAATCTTAATTCTGTCACTTTCCCAGCAGGCTTCTACCGACTGATAAAACTACTCAGCTCCTTCGTCACCCATTCCTCGTATTACATTCAATCCTCGTAACACTCGCCTATGATCTAAGAAGATCACTTCTAGTAGTGCTATATTTATCCATCTCCGTGATTATTATTTTTGCCGGAACGGTATATCTAATAATCTTTATAAACTGGAAGACATGAATGAACCTTATCAATTCAAATATTCTTGAGATAACCTACCTCATTTGTATCTCCGTGCAGGAGACTACTCAAAAGAATATAGCAGTCACGTTTGATATTATTTTACAGTTTAACCTTTCATTGTAGTAGGTATGGTATTTCATTGTTGGGTATGGTATTGGAAAATTCTGGGATACCTACAAATGGCAATATGTTAAGATAATTTAAGAGATTACTCTTTAAAATGATCTTCAGAAGGAGACTTGGTAGGGACAATCACGGATATACAGAAAAACATGAAAGAAGTGAAGTAATGGGATTAATGTTCCGAAAGCTTGCTAGAATGGGTGAGAAGAGTTGTCGGTGGCATAAAACACAGCTAATATGCGTTAAAATACGAATAAGACCCATAGAAACCTTAATGGTACAAGTCTCAATACATAGAACATGCTACGATAGTAAGTTGGGAGGGGTTGATTAAGATTTTGAGGAAGTACTCGTAATTAATAGCATGTTAGCAGAAGAAAATCTGAAGTTTTAAGGAAACTGAAACTGAATGTTGGTCAGAGCCAGGTGGAAAAATATCAGAAAATGCAAATCTTGTACCAGAGGGCATTATATTATAATTAGTTGTGGCAAACCACCGAAAAACACCGAAAATGTATGGATATAAAAAGTGATGTGAACATGACTACGTAAAGCACGGTTTTCTTCCTTTAGCAGTGTTCTTTAACAGATGTCAACAAAAAGAATGACAAATGACTCAGGTGCAGACTTCGGTTAATTAGCTTTTAAAAACAATGAACTAATAAGAAAATACAGGGATCGTCCGGAAAATAAGTGTCTTGACAAATTAGTCTTTTTTGACAAAAGGGGAGTCGTCCACTACGAATTTGTACCTGAACGACAAACTTTAAATGCTGCATTTTACGTCCAAGTGCTCGACAGGCTTCGAATACAAGTCGCCTGCGTCCGGCCAGCGATCAAAAACATCTGGCGGCTGCATCACGAGAATGCGCCGTCTCACACCGCGCTTGTCATGTCGAACTTCTTGGCCAAGCACGGCGTGGCAACGCTGCCGCACCCGCCCTACAGCTCAGACTTGGCACCACCGTACTTCTTTCTGTTCGCGAAGATAAAGAGGAGTTTGAAAGGAACGCGATACGGGACTTTGGACGCCGTCAAAGAGGCCGTGACGACGTGTCTTCGAGAGGTTCCCGATGATGCCTTCGCGGGAGCGTTCCAGGAATGGGAACGCCGCTGGAACAAGTGTACCGACTCACAAGGGTCCTATTTTGAGGAATATTAGCTTAAGATATGTAAAAGTGTAATACATTTTTTTTCCTGAGCTCAGTACACTTATTTTCCGGACGAACCCTGTACCTTCAGGAATTTGGTATCAGTTTTTGAACTAGGCAGATGCGACTAACATCTCACTTAGAGGCAATTGGTTTTTGGTTATGTTTACATTATTATAAGTCTATATACTGTTTATAGGTGATAGTAAAAGGTTTTCATATAGATAGGTTGTTTCTGTGATTTTATTTTTTGTAACTCTCATTCATTGGTAGAGCAAAATATGAGAATAGTAGAGAAATATCATACCGCGTTAAATATCGTACACAAATTACCTAACGCAGGAAAGAGAACGCAATACAAATATGAGCTAACTTCAAAGTATAGTGGTCATATATTTTTTATTTGTTTAATTACTTTTTTCAATAATTTGATTTTTCATGTTTAACATAATTTTTAATTTATACGTGTAAAAACTTCTATTGATTTGATTTCAGTATTCAGCCAGCAAAAGCCATTTCAATTGGAAACATAATCAGTTCCCCTGCGGGAAAGACGGATGTAAGACCCAACGCAGCATTGAAATTTTACTGTCGCGTGTCGAAATCGTCAGGTGAGGCTTTTATAATTCTACAGGAGTCCTTTGGAGAGTGTGTTGTTCTTTTATTACTGGTTGGTGTGAATTAATGGTTTGAAGTATTTAAAGAGTGGAGAAAATCAATTTCAAAGGAAGATGAGCCCGGAGCTTCGGTCACTGACCTTTAGGAAGTAAGCATTGACACCGCTACTGCCATTGCGAGAGCAGATCATCATACAGTGTTAAAAGCAATATCAGAAATATTGAGAATTTCAATAAATGCCACCTATACGTTGGTAACAAAAATCGCACGAGACGCGTTATTGCGCGTTGGATTCCGCGAAATGGGGTTTATCTCACTGAAGTCTCCGTGCAGTGTTTCCTTCATCCTCTCTGTGGTCTATATCTAGCAACATACTTTTTTAATGCTCTCCCATGTGAAGAAAAATCTTCTTTGAAAGCGTGTTTAATCATCAAGAGTGGGCGAAATGGGCATTTTTCACTTTTGTATCTGATATCTCTGACGTAATACTGAAGCCAAATCAATGATAATCGTACCAAATTTACAAGAAATATAAAGCTAACAAACTGAGTAGTAATAAAATTTTGCGTAATGCAAACTTTATCCAAATACTAAAATCATGATCAATCCTCATTGAATAACCCTCGTGGATGGAACTGGGAATAAGAGGCTATGAGAAAATAAATACTTTGTGATCTCCGAGGATTAGCAATCCAACAAGGAAATTAATACAGTTTCTAAAGCTTAGACTATTTTTTTGAGAGAATATGCATTTTCTTTTACCGATATTGCATATCGTAGCAAAAAAAAACTTCGAAGATATGATAAATTACATGGTGAAATAAACATAGGGCATGTTTCTCTATGAATATGAGAGACACAATGGGAATTGTAGGGGCAGAGTAAAAATGATCGGAGATGATGGAAATGCGATAATACAGGAGAATCACTAGGTTCAAATGAATGGGTTTAGTGACAAAGGCAGAAGTTCGATGAAGAGTAAATTCATCAGTCCTACTTTGCAGCACTACATCTTGGCGACAAAATTTTGCAATTGGTTGCTTAATCAAGGCATTGAGAACGGGAAGATATAGTAGAATATAGTAACATACACCATATTTATTGGAAGTCGTGGAAACGAAGGCATATGATTAGAGGAAGAGGTAAAATTGAGAGAGTTGCTTGGAGATTTGCGTCAGTTAAAGTTAAGGAATGATGATTCTTCATTTTTGTCGCTGGTCCCCCAAATATATTCCCAAGTTCTGAGTGATCCATATTTTCTTCTAGTATGCAGTTAAATCTACGTTAGTATTTAGCAATAATTTGTAAAGTGTGTCTATATGTAGCTGTAACGACCAATGTCATTTACTGACACAAGTAGTAAAGAGCCATTCTGTAATCTCCATTCATGAAAAAGCAACGCACTTAATCATACGAGTTTTTATTTTAAGGTACAAGAAATAATGTACCACTGCGTTCCTTTGACAGATATCTCTTCAAGAGAAGATAAACCTAGGAAGAAACTGAAATCAATTTTACTTTGCTTAACAAATGGATATAATAAACTATTATCTGTTATCATGCACCAATTTAACCTAAGTAATTACTTTTTCTCCCTTTTCTTTTCGGTTAGCTGTGGAATTAAAAAAAAATAAAATGTTGGCCTACTACAAAAACAAAAAGTGATGAAAAAATGCAAACGATTTGTTCAATAAATAATGGGTATTCGAGTTATTTGCGAATAATTTAATTTATTCCGCTATATCAATGTTTTCCCCTTTGAAATAGTCCCCATTAGATATGCAAAAAAATCAGCGCTTTTCCAAACCTCGAAACTTCTGGAACTCAGTCATTTTCCCTGTGAGATCAACTCTTTACCTCTCTCAGCAATTCGGTTAGAATCTCATCTATGCATGTAAAATGACGACCCATTAAAGGTTCTCTTTGTTTTTGGGTGCATGAAAAAGTCACATGGTGCCATGACTAGTAAATGTAGAGGCTGGGACATTATTACAGTGTTGTTTTTGGTCAAATATTCACGAAAAAGTAGTGTGTGCATTAACGTGTTGCTAAAGTCATGCATTTTTCAATGAAATACGAACGATTTTTTCATATTTCTCTCACACTTAACTTGTATTTGGACTCTTTATTGATCGTTAGATCTTTTGGCAAGTATTTATGGTGCACTATACAATGTACTGTGCGATATTATATATTTCCCGCTACTTTTTGAACACACTTCGTTCATGTCGGTTTGTTAATGCAACATCACATTTTTATGACGAATTCACTAGCATTTTTCGAGTTGGATTTTAGAGAATATTCCCAATCCCTCTCTAGATGTTAAAATGCATGCTTAAGTCTACGAGTCCAGAGATGGAAACGACGCTTTCTTGGGGGGTCAGAAAAAGAATTACCTCCTCCTCCCCCTATCTTTCGACGTGACGTCTTCACGTAACCAACCCATCTTATCCTCATGGGCGTCGTCCCCTACTCTCTTCATTCCCGGCCCCTCGCTCACCAAAGGCGACACCCTAACTCTCCCCCATCAGCTCCGCAACCACCCTCCCCCCCAACCCTCGGCCGCAAACTCCACCTTTTCTCCAAAGACCCCCATTCCCGCCCTCGCCGGACCCAAGATTTTGTTCTCCGCTTTTTCCTTCCAATCCCCACTCCCCTCTTACCAATCCTTTCGCACCCCCCTCTCACCTCCCATCCCTGACGCCACATCCCTCAAACCCTCCTCCTCCTTTCCATCTTCTTCCTCCCTCTCCCAACCTCTGTGCCTCAATGTTCCACCCTTTGTGCCCTCTCCCTCTCTCTCTACCCCCGCGCATCCCCCCTACTCCCTCCGCCCTAATAATTTTACATTGAAGTCTCGCCGTCAATTATGGCCCATGCATATTTAGCATTGTACATCGGAGCGTCTCATTTCGACTTCGAAAATTGGATCTTTCTTTATTCCCTCCTTCCCTTCCTTCGTCTCGCCCAAGGCTTTTTTATTATTATTATTTCCACTCCCCTTTCCCTCATTTTCTTTTCTTTAATTTACTTTTCGACCCCGCAGAGAGATCTCGCAGCCATTGTCTCTCTCCATCATCTTCCCAGGACTCCTTTATTCTCGCCACGCCTCCCTAAACCCCAATTTTCCCGCCAGCTCGTTCTTTTCGTTATTTCGCGGCCTTTTTAACTTTTCCCTCCTTCCTTTCTTATTTTTTAACGTTCTTACTATCTCTTCATATTTCGGCTGTTTGTCTTTCGCTGAGCCCCTAATGAATGGCTTTTACTTTCAGTTTTACATTAATGTTTAGATTAATGGTGAGGTTATTAATTTTGCCTTCCTTTTGAGATAGGTGCCCTTGTATTCACTGCCGGCCTTTTATGCTAGAATGTTTGGCCCTTACATTAGATCATTCTTGCGTTCACGGAAAGAGAAGTATGACATTTGGAAAGTATTCCCTATCCCGCGTCACCACAGGCATGAGTGAAAAATGTTGGTTTGAAAGTATAGTGGTGTTTTTATTTATAATAGGCACCTAGTGGTTTTAAAACAGCTAATGATGGTGAAACTATGGAGTTTCTATCAATAAATCTAGTAAAATGTTCAGTTCTATCATTTCTACACGTATTCATGTCCAAAGGATACTTTTCAGAGAATGTTGTAGCTACAGATATCATTGTTGATTCCATTTATTCATAAATATATCCGTAAATTAATTAAGCTGTAGGATACTCATTGAATGAAAGCTTGAAAGTTTGCATAAAATTTGTTCTAAGTATGTAATTAATGTATATGATAGCAAGTTTTCGTAAGAATTCAATCCACAGAGATGTCTCTTCGCCAAACATGAGTATAAAAATGGCAAAGAATATTTGGTACTGCCACAATGTTGAATACATTTGGCAAATGTCACGTAATTTGAGATAAATTTTTATTGACTTGACGTGAACGCATGTCATTTTATCGTTTAAGCATTTGGCTCGCACTAAATACATATATTTTAAATCTTAAATATATATTTAATGCATATAAAAAATATATTACATCTACATAAATACCCTGCGAGCCCCCAAAAGGTGTGTGGCAGGGGGTGTAGCACCATGAGGGAAGGGTAAGGGATGATGGGGTTGGGGTTATCAAATAGGTGAGGAAAGGTGGGGGGAAACCTGTAAGAAAAAAAATATACATATACATACACATAAAAATACATTTATACATATACATACAAATATACATATCCTCACGCAGTCCCTAACCTGTACGTTAATACTTATTGTAATGAACTAACTCCTGGGGAATTCCGACTACAAGCATTCTGGTCCCTTATCGTTCTTGGAAAAAATGACATTTTAAACCTGTCAGTCTTGCAGTCTATCTCTCTAGTCTTGTATTCGTGATCCCTTCGACCGTAATACGTAATATATATACCGTAATATATATATATATATATATATATATATATATATATATAAACACACAAACACTAAGACAACAAACACCACACACATAGAAACATAAAAGAAGGATACTAAGTATATACGAATATGTATATATATTCGTAAATATATATATGTTACGATATTAAATTTAAATTTGTTATTCCCAGTTGGAATCTTTTATAATATATATTCGTATATATATGTTCGTATACATATTCTCTCTACATATATATATATATATATATATATATATATATATATATATATATATATATATATATATATATATATATATATATATATATAAATTATTCTAACTAGGGGTTACAAATTTTAATTTAATATCGTAACCAATTGGCTGGAAACGCCTGCTTTTCCTTCTACGTGAAGTAAATGAAAGCAGTAGCAGTAGAAAGTAGAAAGCAGTAGCTAAAATGAAAGGCTTGTCCTTCCGGTGTTTAAAATCAATTTTAGTTTCTGTATCCTTTTAAATCGCTAGACACTGTACAATAAGTCATTTGGTGAACTAGGCGGCATTCATTGAGACAAATTTGCCAAAATATACCATTTTCTGATAATGCAATCCCAATGAGTCCGTAGTCTTTTGCATTTTTTGTGCTTAGTGTTCCTATTTTCTGAGGATTTGGGCCAAAGGGTTTGCGAAGGAACAGTGCCCTGTTATTGAAATTCAACAACAGCCATAAAATACACGAAAAAAGAAGACATATTCAAAGTATATTATAGAATATCATTGTTTTCAGATCCAGTTGTGATTTATAAGCACATTTCGTTACTAAGACATCATTACGTGGTGCCGCAAGGGTAACAAGGGGAGACAAGGGGGGAATAGGACACTGCGGCATCACTCTTTACTTCATCCTCCCAGGCCTCCCCCGTGCATTTAATTGATGCTGCCCCGAATAAAAATCCGCGAATGCTTCCGAGGAGGAAAATTTTCTTTACTCTAAAAACAAAAGGGCCTGCGTTTGCTTTCGGCGGTGCTCTCGGCAAACTGTAAAGCTCGGGCCATGGTGCATTAATCGAACAAAAAAAATAGACGAAAGAGCGGCGGGGAGGAAGAATAACGGAAGATCCTCGATCAGCATTTCGGGACGTTTGCCCGAGTCGAAAGGAATTAGTGTGGCTCCTTATTTTGTGCAAACATCTGTCACGGAGAGGAGACTCCGTGCCTTGTCTTCTTCTCTGGGTTGATGGATGGGACGGCGGCGGCGGTGGCGGCGAGGGAGGCTCCGGAACCTCGCCGGGGGGAAGAGGGGGGTTGGAACGGCGATGGAGGGGAAGGGGCGGGGTGTATGAGGGGGGGGATGCGAACGTTGGAGAGCGGGATGGGGAGTCAGGTTTGCCGGTCGTGGCGGGGGGGCGATAGGCGGGAGATGCAGTGGCCCTCTCCTCTCGAGTCAGGGAGGACGCCCAGAGTCGTATAAATGGATAGGCCAGAGGGGAGGTGCGAGGGAAAGGAAAAGAATGGAGTTGAGCCAGACCACGGGGCGCCGCGAGGCGTCTCCAAAGCGAGCTTGAAGTATAGACATCCTTTAGGCAGCCCATGCCCATTCTCCCAGTGAAAATTCTTATTTTGTTCTCTCATCTTCATGATATTAAGCCGACAACATAATGGACGGCACGAACGCGTGGTTTCGAAAAAAAACATGAGTTAAATGAACTGGTCATTTATGCCTTGCATGACCATTTTTATTCTTTAAAAACAGCTAGTGGAGAACCATTTTCCGTGGAATAGAGAGTCCGACAGTCGCATTCGAAACGAGATGTTCCAGATATACGTATATAGGTTAGCTAGCAAATGTGAGTCAAAGCAAGTTTTATTTTATGAAGACAAAACATAAATCGAATCAGTTGAACTGAGAATACCGTGGCGTCTTCTCAACGAATGGATGATGCACGTTACTGAAAAAAGGAAGGAAAATTTCTAATACTATAATTTTTTTGCGATTTTTCCTTCAACGATAATCAATCCGAAGGTTGATTTGGTAGGTGTGGGTAGAGGATACCTAATACTAGCAATAAGACTTTCGTAATGGGAAAATAAGTCATCTGTGGAAGGAGGGCAGCACAATTCCTCCTGCCTCCCACGGTTTCCAAGGAAAATGTTAGAATGGAAATAAAGTCCCACGAATTGGATAAAGCTGGTTATGCGTAGAGGATGGGAATGTGCGACTGGCCCTCCGGTCAGTACATCAGAGCTCTATCCACTGGACTCCCACGATCATTAAGTTTCAGTAGTTTATTGCAAGATATACTATGGAGAAAAAGGGAATATTTAAATATGATTTATACTCCTAACATGTTATTTCACGGTCTAAATTAATTTTTAAAATGTGTTAAATTCGACAATATTCAAAGGCTCTTGGGAGTCTGCATTGCGGCATGATTGACGACCGATATATACTTAACCATTCATTCATGTTTCCTATTCTAATTTCAGGAGGTAAAGAAATTGTTTAGACTAATGTGAGTATGAGAGATGACGTGATTTTAGGTTTTCTCTTTCACAAAATGTATTTACAAATAGCCCGAACAGTTAATTACGATAGATTTGAGGATACAGAAACATAGCCATAAGTGGTAAATATTTTCAGTGGTTAGATACACCTTCAACAGTCCACTGCTCCTGAAGCTGGTACTGTAATTTCGGTAATATAACAAGTAACCATTTATTTGGGCTGTAAAAGAGTATGAGCGGGTAGAAAAGTTAGTATTAGATTAAAATCAAAACTTGCTTTGTTTTAAAATAACCGTTTATTTCTTCAATATATTATTATAATTCCATTCACACACCTAGTGGGCCTCCATTGATCATTGAATTTTCATTTTGTAGTTATACATCTGTTAATCAATTTCTCCTCTTCCTTTCCGTCGACGTAATGACACCGAATACATTTCCCTTTTCCCATTACGTACTTCATGCTCATTTTTCCCTCGCGCTTTTTTCCAACCAACATTCCCTGTCTTCTGTCCTTGTGGAAAATTATGAAAGTTTACACGCAATTTGGTCGCAGATATCTTCACATCCCTCTACTCAACTGCAAACGATCATGTTATATCAGTAATTGGCTTTTTAGGAAGGAAAACCGATACCGCATGGGAACGTAATTAGAAGAGAGCGTGTTTCAATCTGCGATATTTTCATCTAGAAATAGAGGTCCGCCTTCTTAGACTTTGAGAAGCCCGTGTAATACGGTAAGGGAGAAGAAGCATCAAGCATTTCATCATAGGAATTATGAAATAGTAGTCTTACCAAATTAATCATAAATAATCAGTACGTCATTTTAGGGAAATGAAGAGAATGTAAACGCGACTGAAAGAACTCAGTAAGACAATGACACCGTTTGCCATGCTTGCCTGGGTAATTACTTGAATGGAATAAAGTACTCATGTCCTTAATAAATAAGCCTGTGGTAATCGTTGATCGTCTCACAATTTTTATTTATGTATTGGATCGGAATATAAATATTTTACATTGTATTTAGTTATTGAATTAATACCCTACACTATATGTTTTGGAATACATATTGTTCATTACCACCGTTGGTAGCCCTAATTTTAGGTATGAAACATGTTTCATCTACCATAAAAATAATTATCTATAAGGAATCTAAAGAATATTTTCCATTCGATCAACGAGGATCCATTTTAACTAGGTCGATCTTTCCAAGAAGCCTTCATTATAAAATTTAGAATCTTATTATTCCAAACGCAAGCGTCTGAATTGCAGTTAGGTCCTTGTTCTTCCGTTTCAGTCGTGTTTAAACGTCCGTAGCAGGATCATTACATTAGAAGTCAGGGGCTTTCCCAAAGCAGACTATTTCTGAGAGAATAGAAAGAAGATACAATTTCCGCTCAAGTTAATTGCAGCTATCCTAGCGTCACCTAGCTTTAACCCTTGTTTGCGAATCAGCTCCGATTGTTGGTGCTCGTCTACTTTTTGTCAAGAGCAAGGGCAGAGTGAAAAGGGAGGGGGGATGGACAAGGAGAAAGAAAGGGAGATAGAACTGGAAAGAAACAGGACTCCTCCCGTTTTTTCGAATCTCGAGATGAAGAAGAAGAGGAGAATTAATAGTTTTTGGATCCTGGAAGATCGCCTCCAGACTCGAGCGTCGTATATCCTCCTCATTAATTCAGTCCTTTGGGTCCATTCATTAAGGCTTTCCTTCCTTTTTACTTTGAATGCCTTCTCTCACTCCTCCTTCTCTCCTTTTTCTCCTTCCCTTTTCTTCGCCGAGCCCCAATCCCCGCCTCTCTTACCTTCCTTTGTTTCGTCTTCGGCTTCAAAATTTTTTTTTACTCCCTCTCCTCGCCTGCCCCCCCTTCCTCCGCGTCCTGCGGTCCCTTTTTCCTGTATTCCGACTGCCCCTTGGCCCCACGACTTTCTTCCCACCGGTTTTTTGCTTCCCGCGGGCAAGTATATCACGCCGTGTGCAAAAAATGTCAACTTTCCTTGGGTCGGACAGCGTGGGTTCGTTTTTCACTTCACGTCTTCGGCTGAGGTTTGTTTCCCGCTATCCAATGACGCACTCGCTGTCTGGCAGGCCCTTCCAATTCACCCCATCCGACACCGTGAACCAACCGTCCTTCTCTTGTTCGTTGCTCAAGTTCCCCCGCGGCAAGAAAGAGGAAATCTTTTCGACGGAGCGTACTTACATCATGGGTAGCCCGCTTGCCATCATGAAGTGTCGAGAGACGTTCAGCGATGACATCGTTTTACCATCCAAGGAATCCATGGAATTACCATTCCATGTGTGTTAATGAGTGAAAATTCTGTTACCCCTTAATCAATTTCTTTTATAGATCTCCGTTTTTCAAAGAAAGGGAACTTTTGGACAGAAGTGAATGACCAAATCTTAGGATGGGTAAAATTATTCGAACTACACTGCAATGACGAAAATGAGTAAATATTAAACGAAATCTAGGAAAAATCGCAATTACCCAATAACAAATACTATATCTGTCCAAACTGCGCACACATCTTCATTTCACATAACTCAGTGTTTGAAAACGATTTACGTTAGGTATGTATAAACATAAATGTGTCTATGCATATGGAAAAATATATACATGTATATATATATATATATATATATATATATATATATATATATATATATATAAAACTTAGACAGCACATATAGCGCGAGAGCACATGAAAATAACACTCACACGTAATTTCTTGATAATTTTGACGGACTCGAACTCCGTCTTCTTCGGAAAATAAGATAGGATAGAGTCATATCTTATCTTCCGAAGAAGACGGAGTTCGAGTCCGTCGAAATTATCAAGATATTACGTGTGAGTGTTCTTTTTCTGTGTTCTCGTGCTGTGTGTTGCTGTCTAAGTTTTTTATTCAACACTTTCGTGTTACTTCGAAGAAATCATATATATATATATATAAGGAAATATTTTTACTTTCGTGATCTACTCAAAAACCGCCTTCCCCACATGTCCTGTGTTCGCCTTTTATGTGTTTTCCTATCCCCTTTCCATATACCTATTTCTGTTTTAAAACCATAAACACAGTAATCAACCCGAAGGTTGGTTTAGTAGGTGATGGTAGAGCTCACCCATGTACCAAGCCCGACGGCGTGTCACACATCAGGGTAGGGTGGCCAGTTCCTTTCCCTGTGCCGGTTATGGTTTCCCAAGAAGATCTGGTCCCCGAAAAATCGACTAGCTTGGATGAAGCTGCAGGTGCCCAAAGTGCCTTGCCCGGGAATCGAATCCGGGACCCTCCGGTCAGTAGTCCAACGCTCTACCCACTAGACCACCGCGACCCGCATATATATATTTATAAATACATACATATTTATAAATATATATGATATACAAAGAAATAAATATAAATATATTTATGCATATATATTTTTTTGCACTTCGAGTTCGATTCTGGGTGTCACTTCCGAGCACTCGAACTGTTATTTTTCAGTTACCAGATCTTCCTGGGGACAGGGGAAGTAACTGGCCTCACTATCTTGACGTGTGAATTTTGCAATCCGTTGGTCTTAATAGTCGACGAGCTCTACCATTATCTATAAAACCAAATTTCAGATTTCCAGAGAACAGAACCAAAATTACAGATATTATTGAGAACACATTAAGACTTCAGCAAAACTAGTTAAGATACCAATTTACCGAACAAATCTGCAAAAAAGAATTTACCAAAATTAGTAAACTCCTATTCTGATGGAGGCAAGGTGAAAGTTTTGGTTAGGATTTAAGTCATAATTTCTTCACTCATCTATGCCTTGGCCATAAGAATTTTCGTTCCGATCAGGGATCGAGGTTAGTGGGGAGCCTAAGGCTGTGGGCCAGGATGGAGTGTTCTCGAGGACGGCGACCAAAAAGGTGGTGTATATGTTCGCATACGTGAGTGTGTCCGTGGTGCGAGTACCCACTCTGTGTTGTTACAGAAGAGAACCGGTTTTTGGTTTACCCTCACCTCTCCTCACACCACCGGACCAACTCTTTATCCACATCATCTTCCTCTTCCGTGAGGTATCCTTTCCGGGGTTCCTCTTCGGCGAGGGATGCGTTGGAAGGGGAATAGGGTTAGGAGGACGGGAGGGAAAGGGTTTGCGAGGGGAGGAGGGGAAAAACGAGAGAACCCATCCCCCGAACACCGGCTGTCCTTTGAATTGAGAACTTGTCCGGCGGGGTCCGATCTCCTCTATGCATCTCCGCGCCCACCTCCTCCATCCCCTTACCGTGACCTCGGATCTCCCTTTATTCCCTTTCTCCCGCCGCACCCCCTGGGACTCCGCGGCCCATCCCGCCCTTCGACTCGGTGGCCCTCCGCCGCGGAGTCCCCTGCCGGGACGCTCGTGTGAAAATCCACGCCCCACCCCTCCGGATCCCGGGAGGGTCTGAGGAGGGAGGGACATAAGACGGACCCTGGTCGTGTTTGGCCTCTCCAGAGAGGCCTTCACGTCGAATTTTTTCGGGGTCTTATCTCCAAACCTATTCCCTCCGTCCACGAGAAGAGTGCGGAAGTAGTTACGGCAGGGCAGTGCGCGATACTATCTATGTCGATTTTCTATCAACAGTTTTTAAGTCGCTCTTATTGGTGGCGCATGGATTAAAGACTTCTCTAATGATTCATCCCTCGACTCATCGCATTGAATCACCCAGCGCTACAGTTATACAACCGGGAGGGGCACCGTGACTGTGTGAGAGGATAACGGAATAGGCCAAGCGTTTTGAGCCCACGTTCGTACCCGAATAACCTTTGAAGGAAATTCATCTGAGACTATGAGGAAAATGACTGAGAAAAATGTTGATGGTGAACTTAATAAACCAAAATTTCAATATTAGTTCAGTCAATTGACTTCCGTGTCGAAATTTCATTATTTAGTATTTTTTTAAGCACTGACTTACTCAAAAATTTGCTTTCGAGAAATACGTGGTGTCACCATTAATTGTGAAACTACCATTAGATCGTTGGGACAACTAGGTTAATTAGCCAGGCATGTGAAATTATTTCCGTGTCCATTTCCCTCAAGGCTTAGTTTTTTCAAGAATTCTGTTCCATATAGCAACCCAAAAATCACTGTAAATTAAATTTCAGCAATTGTTTACGCATAGGTGAGTTTGAAGATACATAATTCTCTATAAATATACCTAATCTCAACTGGTTCCGGTTTTACTTACTTACATTCCGTAATAATATATTTTCAGATTGAGTTCAATAAGTGCGTAATTTTTTATCTAATTTCGCATTAAAATTATAATGGTCGTATATATGTGTACCTCCACCTTCGATATTGCGCAACATGGTTACATAAAGGAACAATGTTTGTAATATAAACAGTGTAGTCTCTCAAGGCATAAGCTTGGATGCGGTCCTAGAGTATATTGATGTAATTATGATTATGTTCTTTTAACAGTTAATACAATATGCCTATTTTTACTGAGAAAATGAATTGTGTATTTAACGCATTAAGCCTAATCACAGTTAATTTGAAATTTCGGCCACGGGAAATACCCACCAGATTATGTAGACAAACAATAAACATGGAAAATAGTTATTTTTTATTTATATAAATATGTACATTTAACCTTTTTCTCGACATTCTAAAAGAGCCAGTATTTGAAGCCAATAATGAAAATCGAAAAAAAATAATCGGTTAACTTTTATTCAACCCAAGCATACGTATAATGCGAAGAATCAACCATAGCCGTACTTTTACAAATGGACAAAGGATGGGTGGGGGAAAATTAGAGGGGAAAAGAAAGGAAGAAATAAAATAAATAAAAAATTCAAATTTAATAAAAATAAGTACACGTGAAAATATAAGAACTGTAAAATAGACAATAAGCATGGGACACAGTTACTTTAAAGTACGTGAATGTACTGCATTTTTTCTCACCATTCGAAATGAAACAGTATTTGAAGGCAATAATTGCAATCGAAAAACAAATTCGGATAAAGTCCCAGTCAAGTACGCGTGAAAATATAAGAACTGCAACTTTGACTAGTATTTGAATGAGCTTTTGGTAGACGGTAGTGAATGTAAAGCTATTGACCCTGTGAATGTGTCACACTTGTGGTCAGTAGGGCGTGTATATGAAAAGGGAAGAAGCTTCGGTTCCTCGCTCCAAGGCACACGTTTCCCCATCGCGTGCGGACCGGATGAGTTGAGCACCCGTCCGCTAGCCTTCGGCCGATCTTGCAACACAACCCCCATGTGAGATGGGTATCGGTACTCTCCTCCTCGATCGTCCGCCTCCCTCCCCACTCCTCCCGCCCTAAAAACCCCACACCCTTACCATCCCGCATCACGTAATGATGCAGATGTTTCGGCCGTGGCTCGCCAAGGAGCCTCATCTCCTCCCTCTCGGATAAAGTCCCTCTCTTTTTCGGGGGCTTGCCTTGAATTGGTTCGGGGGCGTGGGAGATAAAGGCGGCAGCGTATGCCGACAGTTGCTGCGGAGGGCCCCATCTCCGCTCCCCTCGCGCCGTCGGCACCGGAACGGCCCGAACAATAGCCCCAGAGTGGACTGGCCACTTTTTTGGCGGTGACCGTTGGGTGGTGAGACAGAGGATGATGGCCCCGTAGGTTTTTCGGGTGGGCGCGGGATGTTCTGGGGGGAGGGGGGAGCGAATTAAGGAGACCGACGCGGCCGAACTGGTTTGGGCCCCCGTCGGTGGCCCAATGGGTGAGTCGCCGGGGTGGAGGGGCCCTAGATCCCTCAGCGACTGTCCCCTGCCCACCGCTAGCGACTCACCCTGCCAAGAATTCCTTCTCTTCTTCCTTACACCGTTCTTGCTCTGAACGAGAAAATCCACATAACTTTCATAATCCCAAATGTATTTGAAAGCTTCACTTGGTGATGTAAAGAGAACATTCTGCGCTTCGATAGTTGTTAAGTGATTGGGCAATACGAGGTAAAACCTTTCTTCCTGGAAAATGTTTTGTTAAATTATTTTTTTAAATCTCTAGAAACAGCACAAAGAGCTAGCTCCCTTTTTTGCTGAAAAAATATACAATTAAAAAATTAAAAATTATCATAAATATAGTGTAATATAAATGCGTGAGAAACCAATAATAAAATACAAAATAAAAAAATTACAGTACAGTAGAAAAAAATTGAAAAGGTGAACAATTAGCTGAATAGCTTCGTTTACAGGAAGGATTTAGAAAAAAAGTTCTTTCGAGGGAATTCCAAATAAGGATAAATTTTGACTTCTTTTACACGGAATTGGGAATGAATAAATTTCACTTTTCTACATAATTTAAAAACGATAAAACTTGGATAGTAAAGGTTGTTTTTCCTATTAGTATGATGTTTTTGGTTGGCTCGTTTCAGGAATCAAATCTTTCTTCATCCATTGTTCTTTCAGACAAATATTTGAACCTTGAACAAATTATTCTACATTCAATACCATTTATTTGTTACCACTTTTAAGATCCTTTTATTTATCTCATGTGTGCAAGTCATTGCGAAGTTTCATAAAAATAAAATATTAAATATCCAACTTTTGCTAAGTTCAAAAAAAAGTATTACTACTCCTCATTATTCATCATTAGTGAAAATTTTCTAATAAAAATGTTTCAAACTTGAAGCCTGAAGAAAACTCCTGTAAACCATACAAGAAACTTCAACGGAAAAATCCACCTTTAAATTTCGGTAAGTGTAATTAAATATCATTCCAATCCTATTGATTCGATGGCAAATTATCCACTATAATATCATATTTTAACACGATGGCAATCGGAGTTTTCTGAATTTTTGCTAATTTTTAAGAGTCAGTATATAGATACCTTTCAATTTTACTCAAAATAGCATAACCATAAATTCATTTTCTAATGATCATAAATTATATCGTATTGCTACAAATTACATCGGACTGCGACTGTTTACCCCACCACGGCCCATGGCTGTATTATCTTAAGTCCACTACTTTTCCCTTGTTGAAATTTATTTGAGCCTGAAGCAACTACTTATAAGCTTAGTATAGTGGGCATTTTTTCTTTTACTAAATCAGAATTGCATTCTATGAAAAACATTGAAGATATCAACTAAGAGTGTTAAACTCAAAAGAAACAAGAAATGGATAGAACTTTTTATAATCTTTTTTAATTTTTAAATATCAGATGATTTTCTAGCGCATATCACCTTCATTATTGTTTGTCTCAATTTTGTGGAATCCAGCTCTCTATTTATTCTGACTCGCTGCTAATTTATTATTTTGGACCTTTGCACAAACACGAATATCTTTGCCTGTTTATCTTGCGAAGCATCCATAAATATTTCCATTGTGCCTTCCACCTGTATTATTGTTTTTCCTGTTTACCACGTATTAAGTTGTGTCGTGTTCGTTTGGATTGCTATTTTGCTATTGGATTAAATTGACATACCTGCTCCAATAAATAATTATTAATTTCAGAAGTTGTTTGAAATTTCAGAAGTTAGCCTAAATAGTTAATTTAGTACCTTCAGTAAGACATAACCATTATATTTTGAAAAGATTCTGGCCTTTGCGTAGAATACGTCCCACCCTTCCATAGTGCGCCTCCCCGCTGCACAATACGAGCAATCCTTTCATCCCCACCCCACCATGGAGCCCGTGGGCCCAGTGGCCACACCCTGACCCCACCACACCCTTCCTCTCTCACCAGCCGTCCACCGTTCATGCATTCACCCTTCCCACACCACACCCTGCTGGCCAAAAAAGCCGACACCCCATTCCCCGATACCGCACCACACCCAGTTTTCCCACTCCATTGCGTAGCTCTTTTTCCATCGCTCCCCCCACTTACCCCGTTTCAAGGGACTGGCCCCTCTTTCCACGGACCAGACACCTCCTTCACCAGACACGCCCTGCCCAAACCTCCCGCGGGCTCCATCCGCGCTTATTCCGGTCTTGGGAGATTTTTTTCCGGGGTTGGGCCCCACGCTGTTGGCCACTCCCTGCCCCCTCGAACTCAGTTTCCCTCTTGAACGCACACCGACAGCTCCTCTTCCTCTCCGCCGCCTCTGCAGACAGATCCATCTCCAGACGGGCGACTCCGTGAGTCCTTCACCTTCCCACCTCGTCATTTGAAAGGGGTAAATCAGTTTCCCGGAGAAGGCAATACTCAGCCCAAGCCCGAAACGAACTGATATTGGCCGGCTCCAGGCGTGGAAGAATAAGTGTCCTTCGTGATCAAGAATCCCTGGTCCTTGCCATTCCATCGTCCAGTCTCCTATTTTTGCATTGCAGGCCTTTTGACCAGTGCTCACCAATCTTTGAAGGCATCATATCGACAAATTGCTTTCCTTCTCTTGAGAGGTGTCGGAGAGGCTGTAAACGTGCTGTCAGGAAAGTGTCTTCAATAGAAAAAAGAAATAGTGTGAATGTGAAAAGTGAGTGCATAGGAATCTATATATCATTTCAGGAACCTTCAACAGGATTCATCGAAGCTTTGGTGGATTAATGCAGTGTTAATCAGTTGGCCATACTGTCGGAAAGTTGTGGTATACATATGGTAATGACATTACACGTTCAAATTCCTTGCAATTCGTTATATTTGTATTTTTTTTCATAAAAAAACAAATTATTTCACAAAAATTAATTTGACATTTCTCCTGAAATGTCTTTTATAAATTGATTATGGTTCATACTCGAGATAAGTCTAGGATTCTATAGAATCTGTCGCATATTGATGGGGGGAAATTTTGATTAAATTGAGAATATTCCTGATGCATATTTGTTACGTGTACGAAAATTGAAGTTTCTATGTGACCATGTTTTTCAAATTTGGTACCATCAACTATACAAAATGCCTCTATGCAATGTTACGCAGACGAGCCCTTATCTTCTTGCTATTTTTTTACCATTCTCCGTTGTTAATACCTTTGGCGTGTATCTGTAACGCGGCCAAGATATACTCCTCACACCCCTTCGGGTCTCTTCGCCATCCTTCCTCCCCCTTACACCTCACTCAGCCCCACTATCTCTTCGTCACTTACGCAACTCACCCCCATCAACACTTTCCTCATTCCCTTCGCATATTAGCTCCATTCCCTTCTCGGTCCACCCCACCGTCAATTACTCTCGCCTCCAACCCCCATATCTGTTCATCCCCTAAATCCCTTCCTTCGCCTCCCTTTTTTCCCAAGGCCTCTTCCTCTTTTATCTTCTCTGCGGCATGCACCCTATTCTCCGCTCACTCCAATCACATCTTACCCTTCGCAACTGTCTTTTTGTCCCTTTCGCGTTGTCGATTCAGCGGTATCATTTTCCTTCGAGTAAACAATTTCCTATTTATTCTTCTTTTGATCATTTCTTGTCAATTTGTGCGTCTTTTTAGCGTGAATTGTCTATCCAAGATTTCTCTTGCGGTGCACGGGAGTAGCGGTGTACTTTCTGGGAATAGTAAAACGACAAACTCGGCAACCAGGACTAAATATAAGTTCTTTATCTCAAAATATTCTCCAACGCTAGGTACTACGTATATCTAATCTCGAAAGGTTTCTTCACAATATTACCTGAAAACGAAGATCATAGGGTCTTACTCAATCTACAGTTGACCCCAAAGAATCCAAGAGCTAGGTTAACTTTAATGCATCCACTATTTCAAATAGTGTTTTCAATAGGATAAATGAAGTCGTATTCGTTTTGGCGTCTAATGGACAAAATAAAATAGAAAACAAAGTACAGTAATGTTATACCTTTAAATATTCCTGAATGTTTCATACATTGCAGCAAGCAGAAAGCACCTTACTGAAAATTATTATTTGAATTGCTAATTTCCTTAATTTTACAGATGTTATTATTAGATAAAAATAATATTTCAAGTATTTTTTATTTTTTATTACAGTTTGATCAAGACATAATCTTTTTGAAATTCGATAATTGTTCTAAATCACTACCATTTTTACCACACATAGTTTCAGAAATCACCGCCATTTAGTGTTTCTCAAATAAATAACCTCAACAATTGGAGCTCTGTCAATGTTTTACTGCTGATTTTTAAAGGAAAATATTGATTACATTCATTGGTAAGGAGAAGAATAAAGTGAACAAGTTGTGTATTTAAAAGTATTTACGTTATTAGCTGGTGATTTTCTTTTGAGAATTCATATAATTACAAATTTGGGATGAAATATGCCGCACAGTTCCCAATTTCATATCGATATTCATTGGAGACGGATATCAAGTTTTTCCATAAAATAATTTTTATGGGTTTTTATATTGATTAACACGAGAGTTTTGGTTGCATTATTAGGTGATATAACTGGGGTTCTGAAAGCCTGCTTTGCATTTGGCCTTTTATTTACTCATGAATTTTGGATCCCCGGGCTTTGAATCTTTAAAAAATCAGCAGATCATAATATATATTTTCTTAATTCTGAACGACATTAGTTTTACATTAGTTCGCTAGCGACTTAGATCAGAGCATCAAGTATTAGTCTTCGTCGAATAAACCGAACATTTCAAGCATAATGTGCGTAGCATGGATCAATTTAAATACCATAAATCTAAGATACATTATCTCGATTTTGAACACAGAAGCCGTCAAATGACAAGAGGTATATGTTATAAGCATGCCCGTTCAGTGATTTATATTCTGAATTTCCAGAAAAAAAATTAATGTAATGGAATACTTGCTAAAGCATAAAAACGCTAACGACTGCTTTTATTCTGCTTGCTTTTTACGCTGCTGAAAAAGTAAGGTGCGAACAAAAATTCTAAGTAGCTTCTTCGAACGCAAACGAGGGTTTACGAGTAATTTATAACGCGGAGCCGTGGTGCTATTTCTATACCTCTCCCCCAGTGTCTCCCTTCCCACCCTCTTCCATCTTTTATTTCATACTTCAACTGGATTTTGCCCCTTCCTCACTAAACGAGGGAGCGTTGGGGGTGTGGAGAGGGAGAGAGAGGAGGATGTGAAAATGAGGGACTCCTTGTTTCTTTCTCTCTTTCCCTTCTCTCCGGAAACCCTCACCCCCCCCCTTTTTGCCCCCTATCTCCGTCCATATCTACCCCCCACTGATACCCACCCCTATTCTTCCAACCCCCATTCCTCTTGCCGACGCCAACTCCCCCGCTCGCATTCCTCCGTCTCCTCCTCGTTGTAACTTTTCCCTCATCCACCCCTTCATTAAATGCTATTCTTCTCCTTCTTTCCACTTCCTTCACAACTAGTTCCCCTTCCCCGTTCTCCGTCCTCCTCCGGATCATTGTATCGTGGTATAAATTCCAGTTTAAAATTTTAGACGGAATAAATCATCCCATAAACCTCTCTTATCCAAATCTTGTGAATGGGAAACACGAAGCCTTATTGAGTATTAACGAGGCAGAGTTTAAATAAGATTCTGAAAAAGCTCGGATGTGTCATAAAATAAATAATGGGTTATAGGAAATCCAAACCATTATCTCGTATTGACGTGAGCATTATGCATGGTAAGAATATGTATTAAATGTAAGTTTGACCCAGAAATCGTATTTTTTCGGAATCTAGAAAACACTTTCATTCATATTCTCTTGCTGAACTCTCAACATTACTATTTTATACGAGGTTCACTAATTTTCAAAGAATATTAACCTTCAATAACGATCATTCAAGCGCTACCATTTTACCACAATCTTAGCCCTACTTACTGTTCCACGTTTTCTGATTTTAAGCTGGCCGGTGTCTTAGACGCCTTTGTCGCGTGATATCGTTATTTCCTATATTCTTATATTATTATACATTTTATTCTTAAAATTACTTTTTTCTTCCATCGATTCAGATCTAGCAAAAGTGTCTTGTAAGCTTAAGTCGTAGCTGTTCCTTCAATCTCAGCTACGCACGGACGTAAATATTCCTGAAGTGGGTGGGAATACATTCGCTTCTCCCCAGTATAGAAACCCGTTTCCTACTCCCCCAAGCCGACCGAAATGCTTCTTTCTCCCCTTCGCGAGATTACTCTCATCTACTTTCGACGACTTCGCACCGCCTGAAATTCCAATTCGATTACTCTGATTTGTCTACTGCTCTCCCCTGACACCATCCCCAGTGGGAATTCTTTGCCCACCCCTTTTTAGCGAGCTACATTCTTTCATCCCGCGTTTAGATGTCTACGAGAAAAAGGCAATGATCTGGAAGAGCATAGGACTCGCGTGTTGATTTTCGTTTTGTTGGTATATTAGGTTCGCAGACTGATCAGTTCATAGACGCTTTGTTACAAGCATATTTTCACGAGTAAGTTTTTGGCTATTGGTAATATTTTACTATCACCCCAAACCGATCGACATTCGCGGTGAACGGTAGAGATAATGGAATTTTCTTTCTGTTTTCGCAGTTGTATTATAACCTTGTTTGATATTTTCAACACAAATTCTTCCAGCAATAATACGTACATATTTATATCAGTTAATTAATAAATGTAGTAAACATGAATTGAGATTTTGAACTTGAACTTTTATCAGCATTTCTTTCAGATGTTGGGATTTTAAAATAGATTTTAGGGAGTTGTTTTTTTAACCCATTGAATTCACTTAGGAAATTGCACAACGGAGCAAATGATTATCTGAAACGGAGTGAAATCAGTGACTTACGATACAGCGAACAGCAGTCACAAAATCGACTTAAACAGCGGGCCACTTACAGTTAATTAGAAGGTGATAAATATGAAAGATATTAGCTAATATTTCCATTTCGTGTATTTCAGTCCTATGCCGTTATCGGCTGCAATCTAACCACTGTAATAGAAATATTAATGAAGCCATGCTCCGCGAGATAGTTTAACGCAGGAGAGTTTTAATCCGTACTAAAAGAGAAATTATCTGCACTTCAATTCACCCAAAACGATATTTTTCACAATATCACAGTTGTAGATGTAACATGATGGAAATCCTTCATGGTGAAATAAACGCTTGGCTTTTCCACAAACAATAGTTTTATTTAGGTTTCTTAACAACGTAACATCTTCAGATGTGCCCCCTCGTCAAAGATGTTACGTTGTAACGAAACCTTGGTTGTAAATAAAACTATTTTAGGTGGAACGCCAAGGGTTTTCTTTCATCCTGATTTACCACTAGAAATGTAATTTTTTGTCTTTCGTCACAAAAAAATAGATCAAGTGGGATGGTAATCGGCTGCTTGGAGATTTTTCAGTTCTTTTTATTTTACTGACAAACGTAACGTAATCCTTCGGTTTGTTTCTGCAGCAGCCGCACCTCAAAATGGTCTCTCGCTTTCGCATCTGAGTTCAGAGAGGGGTGACGATAAAAGATTTTCGGAAGCGCATCTCCGCGTCCGATGAATCGACAATCCTCCATCTTCAGTCCCCCTATTGTTCCATGCGAAGCCGAAGAGATTAATTGGCGCTGGGAGAGCGAGTGCAGCGGCGAGAGGGTGCTGGGAATCCAAGGATATGGTGGTGGAGGGTGGGTGGGGAAGCTCGCCCTTGCCCGCGTGAGAGTGAAGCGCTGAGATTAATGCAAGGGGGTGGAGGAGAGCGCGGAAGATGGGGGAAGAGTACGGTGGGGGTGGTAGGGGTGGTGTCGCGTCCCATCCTACAGGGTGGCGTCCCGTGAGCTTTTTGAGTGGCGGGGTTTTGGTTTTCGGCAGTCGTGGAGGGAGGGGGGTGGTGGTGACTGTGGTGGCGGCGCTGTGTGGGTGCGTTTGATGGGACGCTCCCGGGGGGACGGGAGGGGTGGTGTGCGACGCTACGGCGGTCTCCCTTTTCCTGAGCGCGCTGGGATTCGCCGCGTGAAAGGCGACTGAGGGAGAGGGAGGGAAGGAGGAAGAGGGGAAAGAGGTCGGTTTGGCAAAGATCCACGTAACGGGACGGTGGGCTGGAATGGGGGCCATTTCAAGGTCGGCCAAGGGTGGGGGTCACTACCGGTCATTCGAAGATGAGTCCGTGAGCGGAGCTCAGCATCTACTGACCTACCGCATTTCTGTTCCCCTAGGCCTTGCGCCGGCGTCCCCGCTTCAAGTCGGCCTTCGAATTGACCACAGGGCCAGTGGCCGCATCCCTATCGACGCTTCTCTTAATGGCAACACCTAGGACCGGCGTTCACCTTCACCTCCTCATTGTCTTCTTGCAATCATAAGGTCCGACAAATTTTTACTCAATTCCAGATCTTTAGAAAACTAGTCATTGCTTAGTGCAAGTGTTAAATACCGGTGGAAAATCAAATTTTGAATGCGTATTTCATCTACAGACTCAGTTGACGTGGTGGAAAGACTTGTGTGTTCCGATGACCTCTAGAGCTGTGCTGGCAGGATTGATGATAAATGCTTCTGGTAGGGTCACCCATGACCCAGATAGGTCGAAAGTCAGGAGCCAGACGAAAGGTAGTCCACGTAGCATCTGTTCCTCAGTGAGGCGGCTGCAAAGGCGTCTGACCCCAGTGGGACGGCAATTGAGTGATGGTGTCACGTTAAAAACAGTATTCAGGAAGGCAACGGTAATTCACCTCAATTTTCATTCCCAAGATTGCTATGATGGACACAATAGAGAATATGAGTCCTGGAAACCACGGGACTCAGCCCAATTGGCCGTGTGTCGTGCCCGGCGGCGGGGGTGGCAAGGCTTCCGCGGTCGACATCCCACGAAACCCTTGCAAGGGAAAACGGACAGCAGCAGGACAAAAGACGCAGAAGAAGAAGAAGACAAAATTAGTTAGAATAGGCGTTTGGAATGCTAGGACAATGTTGAGGACAGGAAATTTAGAAAACATTAAGCGAGGTGAGATGGAAGGATAGTGGGGATTAATGGAGTGATAATAATAGAATAATATACAGCTGCCGGGACGAGAGCCGGCGAGGGGTTGCCATAATATTAAAAAAAGAGATAGGAAAACGTGTAGTCAACAGAAAAGAAGCAACGGATAAAGTATTACTAGCAGAGATAAAAGCAAAACCGACGAACTTGGTCATTGTTCAAGTATGTATGCCACCAAGAAACCAAAAGGAGGAAAAATTCGATAGGATATACGATGGGAATATATAGGGATATATAGGGAATGTGTGTTTCTGCGTGTGTTCCAGCAGGGAAATATTTCAGAGTAATTCGGGGATTGGAATGCAACGGTTGGCGAAGGAAGAGATGGTCATGAGGTGGGGACTACATCTTAGGCACGAGACGTAGTGCGAGGATATGGAAAGTTTGCCGAGGAAGGGTAAAATTGGTGCGCTTTACAAGTTTGAAAAACTATCTGGAAGTAAGAAGGGGATATCTGTGCTATCAGTTAGAGATAAGTCGGACAAGATAATTGTTCACACAGAAAAGATCCAAGAGAGATAGAAGGAATATATAGAAGCACTTAATGGTAAAGAACTTAGGCCAACAAGGTTAGACATAGAAAAGGATTGACATAGATGAGGCTAGCCTAGGTCCAGACATACTCGACGATGAAATAGGTAGAGTATTAAGGGAGATGAAACCAAATAAGGCCGTGGGGGTACACAATATTCCTGGGGAACTGCGGAATTCTTTAGGAAAATGTGGGAGGAATACTCTATATGGATTGATTCGTAGCATCTATGAGGAAGGAATCTGGCCAAAAGACTTTGTGAGAATAGTGTTAGCTTCTGCTCCGAAAAAGGTAAAGGCTACATAATGTGAGGACTACAGCCCAATAAGTTTTATATACCATGCAGATAAAGTTGTTCTCAGGATCATAAATAAAAGGGTTGAGAGTAGGGTAATTGAAAACTTAAAAGATGGTCTGATGAAGGTCGGAGTGGAATTCGTAACCTCAGTTAGGTTTGGTGATGACCAAGCTTTATCATGGTGAGGGTAAAAGAATTTGCACTTCCACACACTTTTAATACAACACGACCATGGTTTCGATGCTGCGCATCATCATCAGGTACTTTAAGGTCGAAACCATGGTCGTGTTGTATTAAAAGTGTGTGTAAGTGCAAAGTTTTTCTCTTTCTTTTACCCTCACCATGAAGGAATTCCACAAAGTTGATCTTGAAACTGTTAGCTTTAGTTTATCAGTCAGCCAAAGGATTGCAAGCATTGCTGAGTTAATTGTAAATTTAGTGCGATAGATATGGGATGACAATCAATGTTAATAAAACAAAGGTAATGCGAATTTTAAGAAAGAAAAAGGCTAAGCTTAACATTCAAATAGGAGGGTAAAAACTAGAGCAGGTGGAATAGTTTACGTATCTCGGATGTGTTTTGGACCAATACGGTCAAAGTAGTAGGGACGTAAGGAGAAGAATTGCGCTAGGCAAAGAGGCTTTCACAAGGAGGAGAGAGTTGATGTCAGGGACGTTGAGTAAGGATGTTAAGAAAAGATTAATAAAAAATTGATACGGAGCATAGTTAGTGCGGAAATGTGGTCACTGAAGCAGGAGTATAGACGTAGATTGGAGGTTTTTGAAATGTGGGTCTGCAGAAGAATGGATAAGGTCAAATGGACCGAAAATAAAAACAAATGCGGAAGTACTAGGTATGGTGAACGAGTAGAGGGGTTTGTTGGGAGAAGTCTTAAGTAGGCAGGAAATATGGATGAAGGGAGTATTAATCGGCAGTGGGATGTTGAAGACAGTAAAGATGGGGAGAATGTTAGGCAAACGAGGGAAGGCAGGAACAGGATAGGGATGTTGGACGGTATGAAGGGGGAAAGAAGTACACAGAGATGAAGAGGTACTTGTTGTAGAGAAGGTCACAAAATATTTATTTGGTAGTTATGTCCATCAAAACCTACTTTAACCGGTAGATTACTTAATAATAACTGTAAAACGACTAAAATACACATTTTCCACCTTTATTGCTATCCCAAATTATCAGTAGGCACTTGAATAAGAAATATCAGGAATTACAAGAGCAAATTATACAATGTAACTTATTTTTCTTACTGAACAAATAAAAAAATCATCCTATTTTCGGTTATCAAACTTAACGTCCACACGCGAAAAGAGCGAGAGCTTTTCGGAAAAAATTCTGCAATAATTTTTCATAATTTAAAATTACGTTCAAAATTGATATTCCTATTTGATAGTCGAATGCCTAAAAAATAGTTAATTGACGCAAATACGTTACAAAGTGGAAATGTGACACGGAATTGCGAATAATGGATTGACTTGTTATTCCGTTTTTGAAATCATTTTATCAAATTTGGCTTCTATAGGCTTATGTAAAATTTATGAGCTACAACAGAATATAAGCTTCCGAACGTTTACATATCTATTGTGATTTAGGTCTATTGAATAAATAAGCATTTTATTTTACTTCTTACTTATGTTTTGCAATGAAAGGCTTAGTAGCCTGAAGCAGTCCTGCTTCCTTAAGTAAATTACCATATTCCATGACGATAAATATCATTTTCGCCCTGGATACGTTATATTTTATAGGAGTGTCTCTTTTCTCGCATTCAAATGAATAAACGACGTTTGCAAATTTCAAATTCATTTCAGGCCATACCATTCCCCATGGCTTAGTATTCCAATCAAGGCTTGAACACCCGATCATAAATTGAGTTTATTTTCAGAGATGGAAAAGAGGAAATGAAGAAAGAATAGATCGATGAGGAACCCTAAAGATTTCGGATTTCCCATTTTGTCTCTGCGAATAGCTCATTTCCGCTGTCCCCCAAGTGGCTACAGCCACTCATCTTTGGACGTATTAATGGCTAAACGGATACAAATCGTGTTGACGATGAGAATGAAAAGCAGGAATAGGTTTAGCAAGAAGGGTTTGCGAAGATTCTCGTTTTAAGACACGAGGTGAGTACTACAAAAAAAATGTTTGGAAGTTTTAATGAATGGATTGGATTCGTGTTAAGGATATTGTGTTGGATGATAATAATTTTGATAACCCAGAGCCCTATTCTCGAAATGAACGTTTAATGAAAAGATGGCGTTTACTCTTTCTGCGGATATTCTCTTCTTTAGTTACATTTCCATACTAAAATTATGAATCATATATCTATGTCCTCAAAATTGTTGTAACTTTACAATTCATAAAAACCATAACAGTGGAAATATTTTTTCATCCTTTTATGCGTCTACTTATTAAGTTAATGCTTATTATGGTGCTAACTGCTGACAAAACTTCTCGGTAATGATGCAGATGTGGAAGTATATTCAATTTTAAACAGCTTACTATATTTAGACAAACATAGTTACTCAGAAAGCTACTCCTCAGTTACCAATATTTTTTGGGGGATATCCATTTCAGCTTTCACGAATGGGCAGGGTTAACAAATATCTGGAGACACATGAAATATACTGAGAGGGATTTCTCAAATCAAAAGGATTAGAGGAAATAATTTTTTTTTCAGAGCTGTATAACTATCAAAAAGTTTAGAAGCTAATTTTTGCCTCACAGAACTTTCTCACGTTCCTCAAAATTAACCTAAGCTGTCGCTGCATTCAGTCGCTCTGCACCCCAGCTCCGCGTATCGCATCTTGGAAGCGGCCCCCTTAAAGCCTCAAATTGGACGTTTAAGGCGGTTAATACTAAAAGAAGGCCAAAAGAAAGAGAGAGAGAGGAAAATGCTATCGGTTGCTAAGGGAGACGGGGGAACGGGGCGACCAACCCTTTAGGGATCCGATGGCGTTTTTCTGAGAGTGGGGGCTGAGTGAGTGGGGAGGGGCGTTCTTTTGGGGGATGTAAGCGCGAGAGTGGGACGTGAGAGGGTGTGTTTGGGAGCGAGAACGCTTAGGGGGCGGTCGAGAAGGGGGGCAGGGGGGATAGAGAGTTTAAGAGTGGGTGGAAAGGGGAGGGCGGTTGGGCTCTCCCGTTACCCTGAGTCATTCCCGTCGAAGAAGCCCATTGGCGTTGAGGGGGTGCAGGGGGCTGAGTCGCTCGTTCGTTCGTTCTGCGCGCTCTTCCCCCTCGTCTGATTCTCTCTTTAACCCCCCTCCACTATACACCTCACCCTACACTCTGAATGCATCTAATGGCGGACGGTCAGCTTAACCGATTGCGACCCCATTTTCAGAACTTTATGAGCGTTCCATTAATGTAAAGTCTTCTCTTAAAGCAACAGTTAATGACATTAATTGTATTTGAATTTTCATTGATTATAATATTTGCAGGATATGTAGTTTGAATTATTTTTATTTGTGCAAATAACAGTCATTCCAATCAAACATTTAATACTTTTGCAATAATCGAATATTAATTCTCAGAAAAAACATTTAAAAAATATCTTTTTGTACAGTAAAATATTTCAGGCAAATGATGATAACATATTCATAAAGCAGGAAAGATTGACTCTGGAATTAAGGGAAGTTTATCAGATATCTTAAGAGTCGAACAATATTGCCATTAGCTTGTTAAATTGATTCTGAACGAATCCATTTCGACCGATTCTATGTTTTGTAGCTGCATGTGAATAGGAAGATTATTCTTATTAATGAAAATGTAAATAGCGCAACGTTAATCATGCATTTCAATGCAACGAGTATGGAGTCATTCTTATAAAATATTTTATACTTTTATAGGAAGATAATTGAAGGTAAATTCTGAGAAAAACATACAAAAATACCTTTTTTTACCGTAGAATATTCAAAACAACATATGATAACATATTCATAGGACTAGTGTTTTAAGTATTCCTATTTCTTCATGTTTGCATAGGTGAGAATAGGAATGTGTATATGAACGTACCTAGATGAATAAATTCACTTGCTCAAGATTATGCGAGTAGGTAACATTATACCAATACGAAGATCATGATGTGGGAATAGGAATAAGAGTTTGCTTCTGTCATTCTGATTTTATTTTCCCGGCCACTCAAGCTTATATCATAATTTTTTTGCGGAAATTTTGAACAAAATTCACGAAACATACTTAAAGATATAAATTTCAATTAATGCCTTCCTAATACAAAGTCATACAAAACCTTTGCAAGGGGTCATTTTCGTATTGACTGCGGTTACCATGCAGTTCACTTAAGCGATAAGAGTTCGTCGGTACGAGACGAGACCAGTGCGCTAACCGATTCATCCCTCGACCACATTAATAGGATTAGGGGGAGACTGAAGTAGGTACGCGGATTCCTCGCGCCATGGGGAAGCCCGCCAAAGCAGCGAGGTCCACGTGGGATTACCTCGAAGACGCCTTCCTAAGGCATCTTCTTACCCATGCCCTTCCCCTCCTCTCACTGCAAACTCTCCCTCCCCCGTCGATCAACAATAGAATAAAATAGCCTTCCGATACCATACACTAAAAAAGTGGACCAACGACCGTAGAAAAAAATTAATTGCCGTCATTAAACTCGAAATAAGATTGGCCATTCACCAAAAATATAGATTGGCCACTCACCAAGAAATAAGATTGACCACAAAAATATACATAAATTTCGTTTAATTCTTATGATTTGAAAATTAATTTTGGCAAATGAATTTTTGAGTTTTTAAAATTATTTTTTACGCTAAAATTTAACTAAAAATATTTATTCTTAAATACGAGAAAATATTTGGACGAATAATTAAGTTATAATGAAGTTATTTTGAGTTAATTCACAAGCCATTAGAAAAACACCCCAATGCATTCCAAATAACCATATAATGAGAGATAATAAAACCGTGTTAATTAATAATCATGTTGATTACTATTAATCCATCTTATCATTTGAGAGGAATATGTAATTTTAAATTTCTTGACTGAGTCATCTATAATAATTCCTTGCAATATGTGTTTCCTGTTTCCTTCTTTCTTGTTTGCAGTGGCAGCTGGTTCAGTAGTTATTAACTAAAACATTTGACGAAAATAAATAGTAACGGATGAGGATAGTAAATATAATAAAATACGCTGAGGCTTTGTATTCGCTGTCAAAATGAGTGATATTTTAAAGCTAAGACAAGTTAAGGGACAGCTGTCCCTTAACTATCTATATTTGGTTTGGTTGGTTAGCCCATGCATCAATACATAAAAATGTATTGATATATGGGCTAACCAACCTGTTTGTTCTCCGTTACAAAACAATTTGCAGAAATTCTACACACTTGATGGTTTGAAGTTTAACAAGTTTGGCTTCCGATTCCAATGCCAAAAGTATTACTGTGGCATTAAATCTATATTTCAAAATCTCAAACTTGTCTAATGTTAAACAATGCTTGTCTCTTCACTTACTAAGTGGGTTAATTCCACCAAAGGTTATTTTAATGAGGTTATTAGAAAAACATATGTCATAAGAATATGAGTAGCTTAAAGTATTTTCAGATAATGATTTATAAGGCCTTATCGTTAAATAAAATGTGGGAAGAAAAAGGAGCGTGATAAGGACATTCGAAAAAAAGTGAATAGGGGGAGTATGGAGAGATTTCGGCATGTTTAGACGAATTTAGAAACATATCGATTAATCGGGGATATGAATGTTGGGCGATGCAAAGATGACAAGATAGTTTGTAAGAAGGGCGATATTTCGGATGAAAAGTTTAGGTGGGTACCTAATGCATTATTATTATTATTAGGTAATCTACCGGTTAAGGTAGGTTTTTGGATGGACACAACTATCAAATAAACTAATGCATTATTATTATTATTAGGTAATCTACCGGTTAAGGTAGGTTTTTGGATGGACACAACTATCAAATAACCTAATGCATTATTAAATTAAAACGCTCACACATTACAAATAAATCATGTAGAGTACCGTGAGTTATGAATGGTTATTTTTGGATTTCTTTCTTTAAGTTTTCACTTTAGCTTCTATTTTTAATTTTGCGCCTCTTTTTCTTTTGTTATAATATAGATCCCGAGAGAGTCACGCAGTTGAGAAACATTTGGAAAGCGCATTCTCTCTTTTAACAAGCCCAGGAATAACGAATGGTCCACAACCTTGGGCTTTAAATTCAATTAAGGTACTTCATAAAGCTTTTTGTTTTACACGGGGAAGTTGACGCAGTGCGAGTCGACCATAAGGCAACACCAGAAAGCTATGCATTCAAAATCGCGCTCCTAATTGCAAAAAAATAATTTTCTCAACTCTGATCACTAGAAAAACAATTTGAAACCCGAAATACTATAGCATATAGCACTGCGGGTATATTTGCTGCATAAACTTCGTATTTTCTGGCTAGACTTTGTGGAACTTATCCAGTAGGGAAAGAAGAAAACAGCTATGTTAATTCCACTTCTTTTTTTTTAATTTTACGATCTAGGTTTCTAGTATCCTAATTAAAATTAATTTTGCTTCATTACTTCCTATCGTGATATGCCTTCTAGAATTACTTTTACTGAATACATTTATTAATAATTGAATTCCGGTGTTAAGTTGCTTATTTAGTCACCAGTATTAAAAATGTACATTAAGAAAACTGAAAGTTGAACTTAATATCTCGTAGGTGAGGAAATATTTTCTTTAGCTCTTGCAGTTTTTCAAGCGTAATAATAAATTTAAAATCAATGGCAAGAAACCTGTGATATTTGAGAATAACATATTTATGGTCCTGGTCAAAATTTACTCATTATATTATAAATCGCTTGGTGGAATAAATGTTACACTCTGTCGACTCAGTACGTAAGTTAAATTGATAATGCGACCTTTTAATCTCCAATATTTTAAGTTTTCCGGTGGGAAACTACATGAAAACTAGCCGTCTTCTCCCTTAAAGTACCTTAAATGGGTTCTGGTGATAGTTTAATAATATTAAAATATGAACTTTTAGTTCTTTGTATTGTTGAATACAATTTTAGCTCCTAGATGGGAAAGCATTGAAATGTGAAATGTCATTTCCAAAAATACTTTAATGCTGCACATAACCAACAAGCACAAATCATGGCGGTAAAAATATTAATATTCAGAAGTATCGGGAAAGTTTGCAATATGATATTACTCAATCAAAATGGCGCATGTAATTTCATAACAATTCATCACGATAGAAACTTTTAAGATTATTTTTCATTATTAGAGATGACTTAACCGTTATCGTTGCATTTCTCAGGTGTTTATTTATGAATAGTCATTCGATTGTTCATCAGTGTTACAGTTAGTCTGCATCTACACTATGTCCTAAGAGTCTCCAAAGGAGCATGCCAAGTAATGATGAAGTAATGCACTTAGTCTTTTACTTTATCTCGACTTATATGCTTACTAAACCGCTTCCTGAGACTTCGTCCGCTGCTGTGAATTTTCTTGCCATTAGATGAATCTGACTGTCGTTGATTATTAGACATAGACTTCATTCGACCGAATATTGTGTCAGAACTCCAAAAATCTTTCTTTATGCGCTTGGTCTGCGGTTGATGACCACACGAATGAATTTCGACCACGGGTCGATCATTCTGAACGTATTACAACTAATCATCAGCATTCTATTTACATTAATCACGGCAAACAAAATTTAGAATTAAAAGCAAGTCCCAGGAAATATACTTATAAGGATTTGCCCAGTTTCTGGTCCATCTACAGCGGAACGAGATCTTTGTGAGAAAAGAGAGGCTTGCGAGATGAACCACGTAACTACATAATTGATTAGCAATCAGCTTGCTCGCCAGGACGCCCCCGAAAAATAAATATCAAATTGAAAAGAAAGCGGAATATTTTATCTGGGTGGCTTGACAATGGCGCCTCAAAAGTGTGAGAGGGGATATGGGCAAAGAGGGACGGGGTGGGAGGAGGAGTGAGGATGAGGTGGAGGCAGAGAGAGGGAGGGAGAAGAAGCGTTGGGGAGGAGTGGTAACGGTTTGTCCACAACGACCCGGAACCCCCCCCCCTCTCCTCCACCTGGACGAGAGAGTCGGAAAAAATGCAGGGGAAGGGATGGATGAAGGGGGAGAAGGGCGATGGGGAATGAGGAGTAGTAGCCCTACTTCTGGTCAAAGGATGAGTCCACGGGCATGAACTTTGTATGGGGTTGAAAGGGGAGGGAGAGAATGGAACAGGGGGGGCGGGAGAGAACGTGAAGGAAAGGAGTGAGGGAAGGGGGAGGTGGGTCTGGAGCTCGCCTGGCCGGGTCGAAAGGATCTAAGATGGACGCCCACGAGAGTGTTTTGTTTCGCAGGAGGGAGATGGAGGGTGGGGGGGGAGGAGGAGGGTAGGGCAGAAAAGAGAAGAGATCTGCTGGAAAGGAAGCCATATTGATCGCCCCTGCGTAGCACTCTGAGCCCTTGGGAAGAGAGAGGGGTGAAGGAGAGGAGGGGTAGCAAAGGGGCGAAGGCGACGAGGAGGGTGGGAACTGAGTGGGAGGGAGAGAGGGGTGGAATCGAAAAGAGTTATGGCGGGGCAGGGGGGTGGGAGGAAAATAAAAAAAGAAGCTGTGTGCTTTTCATATATATAATGGCAAAGGGGTGAGTGGGATGGTGGTCGGAATTAAGTTAAGGGAGTTGGGGGTGGGGGTCGATAAGGGGGAGAGGGAATAGTGGGTCCGGAGGGTGAAGGGGGTGGGGAGAAGGAGGACGGGAGAAGGAGGAGAGAGAAGGTCTTTGGAGGAAACAGTTGAATAAAAGTGCTCTTGGGTAGTGACGTGTGAGTGTTTATGCTATTCGATGGAAAAAAGCTTGTCTCCTCCTCACGATGGTCCCTCTTCGCGCATGCGCGTCACTGAGTACGGAGGTGGGGGAGTGATGTGAAGGGGGGGGAGGAAAAGGTTTTGAAGGGGAAGGGGGGTCCTCAGACGCTTTCTTATTTCCCCCCTCTTCCGTTTTTTCCGCCATTCCCCTCGTAAGTCGTCCCGCCCAATCAAACGCGTCATCTTTCTCCCATTGTTGTAAGAGTGACCGCTTTCGTTTCTACGGGCGAGGCGTCGTCGTCTGCCCTGGCGAGGCAAGCAGCTTCGTTGAGGGGGAAAACTTTTCAAAGATATTACTTTTGCGATCGTTATATTTTCCTTCCAGATAAGCGTAATATACCACAAGGCATAACTAATTATATCGGCACATGAAGTTGTTATTTCGTGATTAATCCACTCGGGAGGTAAAAGACTTTCATTTTATCTGTCACTATGAACTCAAAAATTCAAGCACTCCGTAAACTCAAACAAAAAAATCTTGAAATTCAAACCAGTGCTGGATAAAGAGTTGTACCATAACTTTCGTGAACTGCCTGAACCAAAATTTCAAACAATATATTGCTTGCTTTTCCTTTACATGTACATGCCCATACATACATTACCATATATATATTAAATATACATAGTAGTTTATTTGAACAATAGGTATGTGTGTGTATAAATATGTATTTGTTTATAAATACATACATATATAAGTATATATATTTCATATATATACCTATATATGTATACCTTATATATACCTATATATGTATGTATGTATTTATAAACAAATATATATTTATTAACACACATACCTATTGTTCAAATGAACTACTACAATATGGTGGGGATACGATTACTTCACGCACATACATGCATCAGGAATTAAATATCAACACGAAAACAAAACGACTCATTTTTATTATTCAGCTCTCCCGTCCACCTTCAGTAATCTGAGAGGAGTAACTCCAGTAACTAAGGCAGTTGGTCCTCTCACCCTAAAAGGCTGGATTCACCGAAATATATAAAAGTTAATCGTAGTTCTTCCGTGTGCATTTTTTTGTAGGTGTTCATGCATTATTATTAATTTATAATCAAACGAAGGAGCGAGATGGTATTGGCCAACGCAAATTCAGATAGAAACATGAAAAAGAACACACGTACTAGTATCTCAAAATTTTCGGCAACAAAACCACATTCCTCTGCAAATGAAATACGTTTTTCTTTCAACAGAAGAGGGTGGTAGTGCCACCAAAAATTTCGAAATACGTACGTGTCCTATTTTCGTTTTTATATATATTTGTGCTGGCCAACGCTATCTTGCTCATTGGTATGATTCATACCTATATTAGGGTGGTAGAAGAGTTTCCTTTGTCTCAATCTTCCAAAAAAACAGAAATTTTTTTTACATCTATCTACATAAACCATAAACACAGTAATCAACTCGGAGTTCGGTTTGGTAGGTGATTAGTAGAGTTTACCAAATACTCAACCCGACTGTATGTAAAATTCACTCATCTGTGTATGGGGGTCAGTTCCTTTCCCTGTGTCGGGCTCTAAAATATATGTAACTAGATCTTTCCGATGAACTTTCCCGAAAAATGACACGTCTTGGTTGGAGCTGATAGTGGCCGAGTAGCGTGCCTGGAAATTGAGCCCGAATCATCCTTTCACTAGCCCGACGCTCTACACCTGGACTACCACCTCAATAGAAATATATATATATATATATATATATATATATATATATATATATATATATAGACACTAACATAGATTATATATATGAAGATAGCTTATATATATAATGTATACATATAATTTCGTATGCATATATTTATTCTACCCATGCGTTAGAGTTGATAGTTTTATACCATTTCTGAAATTAATTAGCTAATCTACTCACAATATTATGTAGATAGTTTAGTAACCTGATCAAAATATTCATATTGTCAAATCTTTAAGTCCATTTATTGAAGTGCAATTAAATTTCCATGTCTTAAGGGGTAGGCAATTGATTCATATAAATTTTGCCTTTATCTATCAATTCTCAAATTAAACTGAAAAAACCTCGTATGTCAATTTAGTCGAATGCGACATTTTTATGAAGAGTATTATCAGTCAGGAAATAGTTATCGAAATTGTTGGAGGAAGTAGAACTCTACTGATTCCGAAATTTTTGGAAGGACTACGCGAAACTGTAATAAACTAGACTATTATACATTGTACCTTGTCTTTTTACGCTTTCAGTTTGTACCTATTATTTTTTACTTTAAATTTCATCAGTTTATTAAAATATTTGTCACAGCAAGCAGAGCAATGGAACAGATGAATTATTACATATACTTGATAGCACATTTCATCGGTCGAATCAATCACTTATATTCACTTTTGGTCTAATGATTGTGATACCAGCAATATCAAATTATGGATTTCAAATTCGGTAAATCGCAAGGTTGTTGCGCTGTGGATTCATCACCTTTCACAGTCTGAGTTACTTCTTCCAGGCTGACGGCATCCGTTAAGTTATAATGAGATCGATAATTAATTTCGAGTCCACCGACGCAAAAGCTATAAATAAAGATATATCCACTACTTCTTACAATTTTAATCAAGAGCTTATTAAATTTCTGAGAGGAAGAAACAGTTTTTTTTTCTGAAGAGGAAACTCGAAATTAATAAAAGCAATTATCCGGTGAAACTTAAATATGTATGAAGGAAATGGACTACAAAACAAAAACGAAGATTCAATGCATTCTTGGCTTTGAAGTTTTAATTTATGCATTGGAAAGGAAATAAAAGAAGCGGAATTTAATTAACTTTGAGAATCCCCTCAACTGTACTAAGGGGTTTTAGCACTGTATAGCGTTTTATAACAATAACAGTTCGCGACTTTACTTTTGAGAGCTACTTGTGTTTATTTTTATGATAAATTATGTACCGAATTAATTATAGTTTACAGTGGAAAAGTATATTGGGTGAACGTGTTTCCACGGAGAGATAGTAAGGTTAGAGTTAAAGAACTTCAATTTTTATCTTCATCAGTCTTTTGGGATCGTACTAAAAATTTGGGCGTCTTAATATTTCTTTAGTGACCTGCTTTATATTTCATACTTCATTGTGAATTGAAAGATTTTTTTCAGTTTTAAATAACATATATTTTAATGAAAAAGTTAGCATTTCCGATTCGATTTCTTTCAAATCAAAATACTCATTATCACTGGATTCATCAAACTCTAAATGTTCATAACTTATTATGAGTGATGCGGTGAAATTGTTGTTGGTTATCAAAACTTCGCGGAATTTCTTAGCAAACAAATATTATTTTAATTCGCGAGCTTAGATATCACTTCTCAACTGCCTCGAAAGAATAAAAGGAATCTTGAATGCGAAAAGTAATCCGGTAAATTTCCTATCATTTCCTTCTCCTCCCTGGCGCCCATTCCTTTCGAACGCCCGAGAGAATGGATCTCAAGCTAAACAAAATCCTATTTTTAACGACCGGCGCCCGAAACTAAAAATCTCCTTACTCATCCAAAGCTGTTTCATCTCCCTCGGAATAAAAGATCTAGAATGATAATGCCACCCACCCCTTCTCCCGCCTCACCCCTCTCAATCTCCTCCTCCCACCCCCGGGGGGGAGAGAGAGAGAGAGAGACGTCGACTCCCCTCCGAATCCCCCCCCGCTCACTTCCTCCTCCTCAGCACCCCCATCCCTCGGCCCGAGGAGAGCCTCAGTCGCAACCCCACCCCCTCCAACCCTTCTCCAACCCCTACACTCCCCCCTCCGGCACAGCCATCCTCTTTTAATACAGGCCCAACTCCCCCCGAGGAATCGTAGCCATGACGACGAAAGGAAATGCAATTTTTTGCCAACCATTCAAATTCAAACCTCCACTCTTTTCCACCCCCCACCCTCCTCTCTCCCGCCTCGATTCCTTTTTTACACCCCCTCTCCCTTCTCCTTATCTGCCGCTCCAAACCCACCCCTCCCTCCTCCACCCTCCTCCTCCCCCCTACTTACTCATTCGAATCCCCACCCACACTTAAGACCCTCCCATCTCTCTTATTTTTCTTCCCACTCCAACTCACACCCCTCCCGCTCGTTGGGAGCAGAGCACAGGCAATATCTGGGACCATCGCCTCCTCCTCCGCCCTCCCCACGAACCTCCCCCATCCCCCACGCTCCTTTTCTTCTTTCCTCCGTCCCTCTTTTCTTATTTCCTTCTTTCCTTCCCCTCGCCCCGGACCCACGCCGTCCAATCTCGCCCCCTCCCTCTCCCGTCCACCCCTTCACCCCGTGCCCCACCCCTTCCTTCATTTGCATCGCACACCATTTTTCAATTCCGTTCCCGTCGCTCGCTCCCCCTTTCTTCTTTCCATCCATCTCCAGATCCCCCTCCCTCCCCTCGCTGCCCTCCCCCGCCCTTCCAATCCCCCTTCTCTCCTCCCTCCGCCCCCCTCCCATACATCCCGCCCGCATCCACCTCCTCTCATCCCCCTTCCCCCGACACCCTCATCGCCCCACCCCACGTCTCCCCGCGCTCCGCTCGGGTAATTCTTCTTCCCCAAACCCTTTTTCTTCCGCTCGCCTCCCCTCATCCTCTCCCCACCGTCGTAATATAAAAATATAAAACGACTTCCACGGACCTTTTTACGGCGTCGAAATTATTCTCTGCCTCCCCTTTTCTCGGTACCACCATCTTCTTCTCCCTTCCATCCCCAGAATCCACCTTTTTCCTTTTCCGTTTTTATGGGATTCGTCTACGGAGGTCTAATAAAAAAAAGTAAAGGGAAAGGGAATAAGGTATATATAAATGTATGTATATGCATGTAACTCGTTTCGCACGAGTGTTCAGAAGTTTTCCTCCTCTATCGTAAATGTATTTCGGCTTATTATTTTCAGCGAGTCGTATTTTTTTACGATTCTCTCAAATAATGATCGTCATGTTGGACTTTTTCCTGGGAGGGTGAAAAATCATACCCTTGCAGTCTTCATTGCTCCGGTGGAGCAATGAAGGGGGGGCTTACTTTATGGCATTGATGATGATGTTTCATTGTCTAAATTACGGCAAGTCGTAACATCCCCATTTGTGCAAGTGTCAGTGCTCGGAATACTTATTCATCCTACGCAGCTTCAAGAATTTCTCATCAAAATCTGTTCTAGATCCATAGGAATACAGATTTATAAATACAAGTCTTTTTATAATGCTATCCTTTTACGTCCGTGTACCTAAAGATTACTGGCAGAAATGAAAATCCAACGCAAAAAGTCAAGAAATTAAATTTTAAAATCCGTAATGAATCTAATTGTAAAGTTTCCAATTCAATAATTATTTTGGTGGCATTAAAGATCTCCGTTAAAATTAAACTTTTGCATGGATAAGCTCATAATTTACTAAATGATATTTGGTTGTTCAGGTTGATATTACGTATACTATATTTGGAAAAATATAATTCTTTTCTTTAAATTTTGACACAGCATAATAAAATTTATGTTTCAAATTTCCTTTCTTTCCTATCATGTGAATAACTTTTGAGATGCAAAAGGATTTTTTCTTGACAGCATAAATGCAATGAATACGATATGTTGCCGGTGTGCTTAGCTCGTAGTAACATGTTAGAGGCTTTTTGAGTTTACTCATGGCTACCTACATCCAAAAAATTTTTCGACCAAAATATACGAACAAGCGTACTGGTCCAGTGGAAAATCTGTCGAAATCGAGATGAATTATGCAGGTTATCACAGGTTTACGTCGTCGATATTCTGGACAGCTCGGAGCTGCAATGCGGCGATCTTTATCTTATCGCGCGTTAAAATTCGTTCCCACCCAAATGTTGCTGTTTTTCTCGACCGACCCAGTTTATTTGCGTCCCGAATATTTTCTTCCGCTTACATATTTCGTCGCATAACCTATTCTTCTCCCGGTTTCGTAAAAATGAAGCATCACTGAGTTCCCTCCATAGCGTCTTCAATGGAGTGTGTGGGTGTATGTGTTTTATGCGGGATGGGGGGGTGGAGGGAGAGTGGAGTGAGTGAGACGTGCGGGGGACGGAACCCTCGGCTCGCCCCATTCAGCACAATCGCCGCTCAGGCATTAGCGCGGGGGGGGAGTGGGTGGGGGTCTGAGGCGGTTGTGGGGGTGGAGGGAGGCGGACGGAGACGTGGAAAGGCGTACCCTCGCGGCGGGAGAGGGAGGGGGACCGAGGAAGGAAGTGATGGGTGGAGCAAAGCCAGAGACGGAAGGGAAAGGTATATGGGTGAATACATAAAGGGGGGAATACACTTATTGCTTTGAGTTGTCGCCCGCTCTTGTGGGAGCGCGGGAAATGCATTCTTACTTGGGAAAGAAAATACGCTCACTCTTTATAGATGAACAAAGTGGTTGCTGCGGGTTGGTGATTAAATTAGAAATTAAAAGTCAATTGATGGATAAATATAGACATACATTACATGTTAAAGGCAGGATTTAAAAATAGGTAAATTAAAAAAATTCATTCGTTGAGATATTCTTCCACGTCCAACGATGTCGATATGACTTCTGTGACATAAAATATATCCTAAATTTACTTTTATTTTGTCTAAGTTAAAACACTGTACTTAATACTTTATGCACTCTGTATTGTATCTGGACGTTTTATCGAAGAGTGTAAAGAACTTCTTTCTTCCTATTAAGAATATAGTGGCCCCACTTGAATGTTATAAAAACAGCTGTGAGCGTCATTTTATTGTTTTTTTTGCCATCGTCATGCCTTTAACGTCAGTGTATATGTATGTATATATGTTATTCTTTCTATAATATTTTTGTTAGCTGGTTCGATTTTAAATTTCTTTGCATGATTGATTCACAAATTATCTTATATACCGCATGGGTAATATTATATTTTGGGAAAATGAAATGTTTTTCATACATTTATCACATGATGATTTTATTTGTTCCGTGAGGAGTCTTTCCCTCTTAACTTGTAAAATTAAGTCGAAATAAATTATGCGTCATTCATATTGTGCAACTTTCATTAATTCTCATCATTTTGTTTGATTTATGGAATTGCTTCATACTTACATGAACTTTTGCATGAATTCCATTTAAGGCTAAGTTATTATGTGATTTAGCTCTTTGAAATTAAGCATACGCGTTTTTAGCACATCCGAATATTGAATCCATTACTATGTATTTTTTCTGATTCTCGGCATATTTATTGTAAGGCTGTGAATGTAAAGTTCTCTCGCGCTTGTTAAATAGAGGAGGTCCCATGAGGTAATGTGAATATTTATGGCATAAGCATTCACGGGAGCCAGGTATCTTCCAGAAATGCCTACCCAGGGGAATTAATTATATGAGGCACACCGGAATGTAATTTGTGCACCATTGTAATCCAGATTCATTTGATGAATCATTTAACAATCATAATAATACTTTAAAATCATTACCCTGCTACGTCGATGTTTAATGCAACATCAATCATCGCATCAATATTGAAAAACCGTGATGTTCTAGTATGAGGTGAAATAATTACTTCCATTGTAGGTGAAATAACTTCTAATATTCCCACGAACGATAAATCTATACTCATATGGATGTATATTGGCAAATTAGGATAATTACATTCAGTGTAATTGACTTAATTGATCGTATGATTTTAAAGCAAGAACCATATTTTAATTTTTCATAAGTATTAAACCAGAAAATTTGATTTAGAATTTTACAGTGCACCACTGATTGACTGGAATCTGAGGTTTCAGTAATGCTTGAAATGCTATCTGATAGTTTGAGACATATTTTCTTGAGCGTTTACTTTGTCATATAATTCAAAACTTATGTCAATTACCTTTATTCTTTAAGCATTTTCCCCACCAAAAGGCAAGAGTTTAGACAAAAGAACTTTATGAGAACTTCTCTAAATAATTATTCTGGAGGGCACAAAGAAAAATATAATGTACAATGAGGTGATAATTTTAATAAATAGTGTAACTTGTTAATAAAAGGTGTAAGTTTAATCGATATTAAAACAAACTTAATTGTGCTCTCTATATTTAAAATTCATATTAGTTGAAATATGAAAACACGTTCTTAGCATTAAACGTATAGATTAATTGAAGTTCATTTACTGTAGTATTGAAGTAATCACTATATTTAACACATTTAGTCGTGATAAAAACGGTTTTGATACGTTTAGAAATTAACCGGAAAGGCATTGAAAAACTATAATTTACTGTATGGCTCATGTTGCTGAGACTTAATACAAGTATCGTTGCAATAACATTTCATTAACTGGTAATGTAGAATATAATTTATCTGGATTCCCAAATTCAACCGATGCGGCTTTTCATATAAATGGGTAGTTGTAGAAACTTAAATAAAATTTGTATGATTAAATTCCAACCTCCGTTTCAGAAATGTCACGGAGCGATTGAAATGTGCTCCTGGTGATAGTATTAATTGGAAGTATATCACAGTGTAAGAGCTGGGCTAATAATTACACCGTAAACATTTCCTAAGAAGAAGACATAAATATACGATCTCAGTGTACCGGAATGGTTTTAGCAAAATAGTGGACGACTCGGTTGTTCGTTCTTGTCAGGGCTTTGCACTCACTTATTCGTACTTGAAGCTTGTTACTAAGAATCTCATGAGCCGTCGCATGTGTATTCCTGCGTGTGGGCCGTACTAGAGGATTTAAGAGAGACGACTGCGGAGCTCACGAAGAAGCATGACATCCTGCTGCTGTTACTCATATGCCCGGCCCTCGTTATCCATGTGGAACGGAAACGAAATTCTTCGTACTGCACAAAACACACCCTTCACGGCCCCTTAATCACTCCCCTCGATAAATTTAACTTTATTTACGTCTGAAATTAGCGGTGTAACCCTTTTTCCTCCGCGCATAATTCTACTCTCTCCTTCATTCCCTTTCTCTTCCCGCGCATTGAGGACGTGTTGAGATATGCACTACAACTAGTTTATTACCAAAAGCTATAGCCAAAGGATAAACGAGTGCTCGAGGCACGAGCCCGCGCCCCATCACAACAAAGAATTTACCATATGAATGAATGAAGGCAAGACGAGCGAGGGAATCGTATCCGTTGGGAAAGAATTTCCTCTCGGTCCCAGACTCACTCCGAGCGGAAAGGGAAGGAGGGAAGGAGTGCAATGAGCGTTGCGGCCGCCGGCTCCCTCTTGCCCTCGAATTTTAAACCCAGGTTCGAGACGGAGAGAGGGAGAATTGGGGGGGGGGAGGCCGAACGTAGTATGGGGTTGGGACACACATGGTTCGGGGAGTGTGGGCACCGGAAAATGGCGGTGGTCGGCTGCGTGAGTTATGTCTTGGGGCGGAGGAGACGAGCGCTCGGAAGAAGGGAAAATATCGGTCGGGTCGGTGCTCTGTGGCGCGCGCGCGAATGTGTGCGTGTCCATCCGCTTTGTGTGAGTGGGTCGCCGCGGTGTGTTGGAGAGAGGGAGATTGTAGGAGAGGGTTGTGATTTCGTAAATGGCCGCATTCGAGCCGTCCTCCCTCACTTCCCCCACAGACGCCCGGCGTCCGTCCATTTTAGAAGGACGCGAAGGTCCACGTACTCACCACCCCGTCCGCCTACCCATCCTTCCCCCACCCCCGGGAGCTGACCAGCGTCAACCACTGACCAGCCGCAACAACCTTTGCCGACCCTCTTCCCTTTCCTCCATTCCCTCCCCCAGCCACTGTGCTCCACTCTTCTCCCCCTTTCACGCCCACCCTTACCTTTGACACATTTACTCCCCCGGTCTCACTGACCCCCTCTCATCCTCTCTCTCAATTTACGAGAGTCTAAGACGACACGCATCTCCGTTTAGACCCTGATAATAAGTGTGATTTTCGTCACCCAGAAGTGGAGGGAAATGAGCCAGTCGGTGAGGTAATTCGTTCCTCTCATGTATACTCATAGGCATGGACGCTAGATTCCGCATTACGGAAGGATGAGGCGAATTAAAGCCAACACCTCATTCATTATATGTAAATATAGAATGAACGTTAATATGGTCGTGAATAAATGAAAAAGATATAGCCAAAACTGCCTAATCAAGTTTACGGTTACTTGGCTATATCTTTTTCACCTCATTATATATAGAATGCATAATATTCGTATTCATATCAGTTTTCTTACATGCATACCTATTTCATGTTTCGTCAAAAAATGGAAATATGTTCACGCAGTGGAAGATAATAATGAAAACAAAAACGCTATGCTATTTAGGAACATATTCAATGCTATTACTAGTTCTGTTAGAGTATATTCAATATTACTCTCTACTCTATGACCGTTGTTTTTCCGTTGCCGGTTGTTCTCAGTAGCCTCTAAATTGACTTTCTGAATCACTTATGTCCACCATTGAAAGGTTTAACAACAAGCAAGGTTAGGTATGATTCGCATATGAGTGCTAGTCTTGAATAACGTTGATATTAATTTGTTTCCCATTTGATAATTTGCTTTTGTATTAAAATATAATTTTATCCTCCATTCTCAACCTGATTTCATACAGTCACCAAGTAAGAAAAGGCAGTAGTTAGAAAATAAATGCTTTGACCAATTTTGTAGAAATATTTTCCACCAGCTTTTTCCAGTAGTTTTGTTCTACCTAAAGACTATTCTGCCAATGTGACTAAGCACACTTAAGTCTAAGAACTAGAGGAAATCAAGTAGGGTGACTGCCGAAAAGTCACTAGCAGTTGTTTATATTTTGTAAACTCAACTTAATCCATCGATATATACTTAAATAATTAAACTAAAGAATCGGTATTTCTCCCTGAGTTGTACAGGAATATTGCAACTATTCTTTGTGTCAAAGGTGTTGGCATACAAATGCTTATATATCTTTGTTGGGAATCACCTATAGGTACTTATTAATATATGCTTGACTGAGTTCAGTCTTTATATTCCAAAGTCGAGATAGGAATCAAAAACGAAAATTTCAGAAAAGCGTCATTTTAGACGACTGTTATATCTGTAAGCCTCATCAGAACAATAGGGTGCAAAGTTATTACAGCAAGCGGCTGTCAACAACCTCAATATTACTTAATATTATTGTCATTGCTGTTTCAGTGCCACTAATTTTTTGGGCGATAATGAAAAGAACAGACTTTTAATAATCAAACCACTTTACTTTAGGTTTTATTTTGAAAAGAACAGAATCGAAGGCATGAAAATAATGATGGAGTTGACAGGATTCCAAGAAGTATTATTCTGAGAGCGATCGTGGCTCTAGTAACCATTGAGTTAGCCGGCAGTTTCATTTATAATTTATACTAATCTTTCTGATTAATTAAGGCCGTTTTAATCAATTCCTCAATGTATCAAAGAACTTATTTTTCGTGAATTTTAACTTGTAACCAAACATGTGGGTTCTCAAATCTAATAAATGAGAACATTATTATTGAACAAGCATCATTATTTGGTTTTTGTGAAATTTGATGAGTTACTCGCCATCGGCTCTCGATCATTTCCTTTCTTTATTTAAATCAAGACTTCAAAGAATTCTCAAAGCTCTTATAAATGATCGGTCTTATTCACGGGAGCATGAACTTCAGCTGAGATAATGACAAGCCTTAAGCATATAATGTTTATTTTATCCGCGATATCACTCGCCGAAACCCAGGCTTTTTTTAGACAAATTATTTAATTGGTTGAAATTTATTTATTAGTGACTTTTATTGCTATGAAAACAACACCATTCCATTGGGAACAAAGTTGTCTTTGTGAATCCAAGAGCTGTCGAAATCTTACGGGCTGCTATAGTTAATGAGTTTTCCTTCGCACAAAGTGGACTGAGGCTAAAATTCTTTCTCTTATGGCGTCAAGCGAAAACGTCTGGATGAAGGTCCACGCCAGTTGTCCATATCGTCTGTGCGGACTTATATTTATTTACATTCATGGCGAAGCAGACGCTCTCGGGAGCAGTATGCATTGAAACACATAGGGGACGGAACAAGAGGAACTCGGGAGTTTCCCATCTACCGCTCCCTATAAATAAGTTGACTCTAATTAAAAACAGCACCAGATACGAATTTTCGAGAATAAATATCGGTTCAAAATCCTATAGAATGCTTTCATTGAACGAGACGGTCAGTAGCGTTCACAGTACTAAGTACGTCATTTAGATTTAACTGGCTAAATCTTGTTTCACATTCCATGGTTCCATAACGGCCAATATTTTATCCTAGGACTGTGTGATATTTCAATATTTAGCCGCAAGGATGGTAATTATTTTTTTCTTGTCCTAATTCTGTTTTTATTCCTACCAGATTCAGAGGGAAGTTTTCAAACCTAAAATTCTCTTAATGCATGGAATGATTTTGGAAAAATTATTTCTTTGATTTGAATGGTTGCACATTTCTATTGATAACTAATATTTAAGCAATATGTTATTTTGACGTGGGATAGCCGCGGGGAGACAAACCACCCCCTGGTTTCCACAGAAAATCTGTGGAAAAGTACAAATCTTTCTATCTTTTTTGGTATATTTTTTTGCTTTTGTATACCCGGTTTTGAATAGTTCCCTGCCATACACCTTTGCGGTGACTTGCAGGGTACCATGTAGATATAGTTGTGCACGTAAAGAAATGGGCAGCGTGAAGTTTTGGATGAATATAATTTTTGGATCCCAGTAATCGGGTCAGTACTTAAGGGTCAACATAGGACGCTCATAGAGTCAATATCATCCGTTCATGCCATATTAATGGATTGAAACCCTAAACAGGAGAGCCCATTTTTCAAGGACTAAGTTGGCCGTTTCATATTAAATTTTATTGATGGTTATTTCTGTAAAGTTGGGTTCGTTTCATGCCTGTAGACTATACAAGTACTACAATCAATTCACTCAACAAATCATTCCCATGCTCGCACAGTCTTATTACTTTTATTTTAGAGATTCCAACTGGAAGACTTCGGTTAATGCAACAATCTTGGAATTTTCTTGGACTTCTATTAAGATAGCTAATTAGCATATAGTATTGGTACCTTTATCTTAGGAAATCTAGCATTGTAATAGTTCGATCAAAATCATGCTTGTCATATTTTTATTTATTATGTGCGGGAAAATATTTGAAGTAATATTCTGGAAAGTAGCCATTAGTTCCCATACATGTATACGTAATGGCAGGTAGAAAATGTATCGTACAACTCTGGAACGCAAGCATGATTTAAATGATCTTGAAATTTCATCATTGTTATCTTATTTTTATTATGTTTTGTGGACGACCACAACGAGAATATTTACCAATGAAAGCATTTCTGGCATCTTTTATCTTTTCAGTGAATTCTGGAGTAAATGAATATAAATAATATTTTATTTTTGAAAACGATTTTCCCTCACTTTTGCTTGCAGATTAAAAAAAATCTCAAAACCAAATGTAATGTGACAAAAATATTCCTTCCCTTTGCACAAAGACGGGTGATTTAGAAATATAGATAGATAGATAAACGTCTTTATTGGATTGCCACTTGGAAGTTCAGACATTTTCATTTACAAGATCGAATGTTTTCGTGCAAATTCATGCATTCAGGAGGGTTGTTTGCTCTATCCTATGATATCGTATCCGTAGAGTTAAACGTGAGCGTCATATTCGGTCTGGCAACAGATCCAACACGCGAGAGGGGGCAAGGCAGCGTGTGCACTTGCGCGTCGGTGTCAATAAGGAGGCTCGCCGGCCTTCCACGTTCCTCCTCCCCTTGCTCCTCCGCGTGCACTCGCATAGGCCCTAACTCACCACATGAATTTTTAATCGCGCGCACATTTCGGTTCGTCGTCAGTTTGCGATTGGAACCGCAAGAGTGGCGGTGGGCAATTAGGTTTGGGAGATGCGGTTTGTTTAAGGAAAAGACCAAGCCTGATGTTCGTACTGCATTGGACTAACGGAGCGGTGATTACAACCTGCTTTGTGATTTTAAATGGCGTCATTGTTGCAAACAGCTCAAACAAGACCAACACCCTGAACAATTTTTGCAGAACGTTTACAAGCGATGAAGTATTAGGCATGAGAGAGAGAGGACTGTTGGGGAAAATCCAAAAGAGGCAGGCAAGATAAATGCAGATCATTTTGAACGAGGACAATTTGCTGAAGACTGCGATTGAGGAGAGAACGTTACACAGGCTAGGTATGGGTAAAAAAAAGGATATGCCATATGGATGGAATTGGACGGAATGAAGAGATGTAGAACGTTTGCGAAATGAAAAAGTTTAAAGGAGAATGGGGTGTTAAGATATGTCTTCTTAGACGAAACTAGGAAAGGTGGTGATGTTGATACTGTGTTATTCCAAATCGTACCCTAAAGGATGACTCCGAAATTGCAACAAATATATGAATTCATATAGCTTCTTTCACACAACTCAAGAACTCATGAGTGACATATCGTTCCTAGCAAGGATAAGATGAAAAACTAAAGTATAGAAACCAATAAAACCCCAGTTGCGGAAGGAATCCTCGCTATATTACTGACGGAACTTGGCAAATAAATCCCATCTAACTGGAGAACAGTTTTTTCCAATCCTATATAAAGAGGTTCAGTCATATCTTGCGACTAGAAGTCTCCAAGAAGACTCCAATGACTTCTCTCTAATAAAGTGGGTATGAATGTTTTACAACAGTTACAGACCAATATCTTTGGTATCTATAGCCTGCGAAATCTTAAAACCATTACTAGCAATAAAATTTCCGTTCTCGATAGCAGGGAGATATAAAATTGTAACCAGCATAGTTTTTTCTGCGTCAGCGAATCATGGGAAACACTATTGTGTACTGATATTGGCATTTACTTTGGGTCAATGGGAAAATAAGCTAATTAAGAACTCGGTAAAGGTTCTGGCAAAATTCGTTACATTTGTTAAAAAATGCTATGGGAAGAGATTAAGCGTGACGTGTATTCCTTAAGTATTAGATTGGGCGGCCCTGGGGCCTTGAGAGCAAGAAAAACGTTTTAGAAATGTTCTGTATACTCAAGTTTTCTCGCGTCGTGATTATTATTATGCTCCAAAATATAATGGAAGATTCGTCCACTGGTTTACAATAAAATAGACTGACACCGTCATTGATAGTTTCAAGTCAGAATTAATAAAATCCATTCAAACCGCTTCCCGTGTTATAGGATATTGCTGTGAACCGTGTTTTCATTTCCCTATTATATTTGAAATGCTTATGTGCTCAGACTTCCAAGAACTAAGAGTTGAACTTTTACCGTATCTTTAAACAAACACAATGTTAATATTTTACTGAATTTACAGATTCTTCATGCGTTTATATAGGCATATGCAATTAGAAAACTGGTTTATTTTATTGAAAGATGCCCGCTGTGAGATTCCGTAGCACTCCGCATATGGTTCACTATATGATTTGTACCTTTTGAAATGTTTCGAGGCATCTCTACCGGGCCGAGCAGGTATACCATGAGAAACGGGACCATAGTTAAAAGTTGAGGGAAGGAGAGAGGTAGCAAAAAATGCATCTAAATGAAGGATTTAAATTTTTTACTTGTGTTTGAGGAAGAACACCGTTGGGTTTTTAATGACCTGGAGCGGTCGTGTACTGGAAGTCGTATAAGATGCGAAAGAAATGATTTTATCCTCGCGGAGGGTTAAGAGGGTTAGGCGAAGGGGTCTCCTCGAGACACCTCTCGCAGGATTCTGTCCAGGTAAGGCCGCTCTCTCTCTCGTGCGAGGCCTCTATGCATGTTTCCCATTTGGACGCAGGTAGCGAGCGTCAACACATGGGGATGATATTTGTACGGTTTATGGGTTTGCATTGTATGGGGTTCCTTGGGACTACTTTAGGACTTCTTTGGATCCACCCATTCTGAGGCCAGGTACTTGTTTTTCGTCCCTTGCTGGTTATATAAAACCACCCCGGTAGGAGGTTGAAAAAACTAACGTTGAGGAATAACGGAAATAGTTGAAGCAGCACATGTCTCGCTCCCTAAGGTTCGCTAAGGTGGAAAAGATTTGCAACGCATATTCATTCTTATAGGCATTATTTTAGAAATTACCATATTTTGAATTATTAGAAATGTCATATCCTAAAATTTCGTCGATTCTCTCATTTTTAGCGAATAGGAATAGGATTTTCTAACGTCAAACTCTTGACTTTGGAAAAGATGCTTTCTGAACTTGAAATTAATTTTGACTGGTGATTGAGTACTAATGTTCACTTTTTAAAACAAAATACTACCGTATGTTTGTACCGTTAACGTTAAAAAACTTTAATTATTTTTAGTTTAAAAAATAAACAACAACTTGAGATGCGTAGGCGGTAAAATGCTATAACCGTTTTCGTTATTTACAAACGGATGATTGCGACGTTAACTACCGAATAACCCTTATTATTTGAATTATAATTATTTTGGCATATTATTATTTGAAATGTTGTGAATACACCCTATTAGGCGTTACTAATTACCTCTGTGTGTTTAGCAAATGCCTTTTCATCTCAACTGTGAGACCAGTTGCGCAAGGGATTACTTCATGATTTCGCAGAATACGCCCAGAATTTGCATATACATGTACGATATATCAGGAAGAGAGGAAAATACTACTTCCGAATAATTAGAGGTTCTAAAAAAACGAAGTATGAAGCTGATTATGATTTACAACTCTAGAGTAAAAAAACCAAAGCAAAATTTGAAAAAGGGAATGATCATAAAAATTTTCTCTGAAACAATATTCCCATAAAATTATCTCCCATGCTTTGAGTACAGAGTTTCTGTCAAAACACGAATGACTTTTTCCTCCGCACGAAAGCGACGTGTCTTTGCTACCCCCAAGAATTAAATTCTAGCCTTCGCTTGAGTAAGTGTATCAGAATTGAATGCTTGTGGATAGCGTAGATTCATCTCTTTCGTGCGTAGAGAAAAGTCATTCATGTTTGAATGGAAACGGAATAATTTCAAATTATTGACACGATGATTCTTTGATCAACCATAATCACAGAGCTTCATATCCCTTGTCGTTGAGTAATCTCACTATGCATGCATGCCATTATTTAATGATTCGAGCATTGCTGTTGATCGCTGCGTAGTTTTTAGTGTACTTTTCTCTCGCTCCGAAAGCGTAGAAGCACCCTTCCTCGTAGCTCTTCGACTTCAACATTTCATTTCCCGCGATATCGTCGGATTAAGCGCGGTAGCGTCTTCCCTTTCACTCTCGGGATGGGAGTAAGAGAGAGAGGGGGAGAAAGAGAGAGAGAGCGTTTCGGGCGTCGACTGCCAAGCTTTAAAGTTCCCCGTTCCCCACTTAAAGTACTCGTCCCAGGCTCCCCACCGTGTGTTGTGAGAGAGTGAACATGGAGGACGTTAAGATCGTTGGCCTTGAACTTTGGTCGGGTTTTCGGGGGCGCGAGGGATGTCGACGAGAGCGGGTGGGGGAAGGAGGGTCGGAACGAGCAAAGTCGGGAATCTGCGGTCGAGGCCTAGCTCTGCAGGGGGAAAGCGTGGGCGCTCGGCTATGTCACAGTCCCCCCCCCCCCCACCATGCACTTCCCTCACGCGCCTGTCCGTGAAGTTTGGACTACTTGGACACTGAATTGGAAATCAAATTTAAATTAAATGTCCTGTACGTTTTGATTGGGAGGGGGGGGGGGTTATTTCCGTCTCGCGTGACTACAACATCGGCGCGTGAATTTTACTGGAAATTATGCCACGGGTCAATTTTTCGGATTAATTTCCTCGGGGCACCATGGGTCCATTTATTGCTGTCCCCCTCTACGTGCCTGATTTTTAATCGGTGTTATCTCGATTATGTTTTCAACGTGCCTAGAACAATTTATATGCACAACACATTGGAGACCGATTGGAATCAAATGCTTTTTTTCTACATGTGGAACGCATTATTACAATTACCTAAAGCCAAATGATAAGGCTGGATTATCTTTGCCATGGCGGCATGGTGACACATTTATTATAATATTAAGAACTACATTGCTATAGAAAGAATGGGAGAGTTTTTTTTATGTTTCAGTTTTGATTGAAGAAAGTTAATAGTTCAAATTGTGGCAGTATGAAGTGCACGAAATATGGACGAGAGGCTAGAATACACTTGCACCAAAAGTCCTACCCTTTGCGACGGGATTAGCATTCAGACGTCGTATATCAGCTTTCATACAGCAATTAGAATCGCCAATGAAAATAACTGCGAAAAAATGCAATTCTAATGGTAGTGCATTTTATCGAAATTATTAAGGAAAAAATAGATATGTTCACTTTCGGGTGCACCAAAGAACATAAAAAGTCAGGCAGAAACCAATTCAAAAACGCTCTCCTACGGGAGTGGAAAAGAGCCGGAACGGATGACAGTTTTAATCCGAGTGTGCAAGGGAGAGGGCGGGGGTAGGGTAAGTTTGGGTGGCTTTTGGGATTTCCTGGCACAACGGGAAACGTTTTATGCACTGACACCGGCGGGACGTGGGAGTCGGGAGGGGGCTTGACGGAAAAATTCCACGCCTGACGCGCGAAAATCTTCATTGCGCGTTATTTCCCTCCGCGACTCTTTGAATTTTTCGCACGCACAGTCCCCACTCCACCTGAATTCCCCATCCCGGAACCACCCCCACCACAACATCCCTCCGCCATTGGTGCCATTCGTGACGGGCTTAACGAAGCGCTGTCGCGGCGCGTTACTGCATTTTGACGGCTTATGCGACGCGGCTGGCCATTTCCACGCCGATGCATACGAATTCGCCCCCTCCACCCGTTCCCATATTTCTCCCCCTCGCGGTGTTTTTTTTTTTAACCTCCCTCCACCCTCGGGTTACCCACCACCCCGTTAACAGCGCTTTGTTGTCGCAGCTCGTAGGGGAGGGAACTGAAAGAGGGGGGGTTAGGGAGAGGGGCCCGGCTTCTGAGTGGCCTACCTGCGACAATGGGGGAATGTGAATGCGCTCCTGGGGTAAAAAAATCATATAAATGGTGACGGGGTGTCGAGATGGTGGCAGGGGGGCAGGGTGGAGGGAGAGGGGGGGGGTCTTTTCAAGTCGGCCCGGAAGCCGTAGCCAAGTTTTGACGTTACATCGCGTAATGCGAGTTTAGGGCTTGACGGTCTTTGGGTGTTGTTTCTTTGGCCTTTGTTTCTATTGGGGGCTGGTTTCATACCGATCATTGATCCGCCTCTGCGAGGGGTAGTGCATCCAGTTAGGCGCGCTGATTCATAATATACTTGGCGGAAGTTGATGGGGACCAAGTTCGCGGCATGGAAATTTTCTGTCAGTGGCACTGGACTTCCCCATCAAATACAAAACTTTTTCGGATAAATTAGTAGAGAGGGATCACAGATTTGTCATTGAAGAATATATTGTTTAAATATGCCTAATACGAGTTTCGATAAATATCAAAATAGTTTTGAATAATCAGAAATTGCATTAAAAGTTAAATAAAATCCCCGTGTTTCCTGAAAGCTCGACTTAATTCCCATCATTCAAAAACGAATGCATTTTCATAATACCCGAATGATCATCTACATCTACATATCTGTATCTACAAGTTCAAAACACTCCGCAAGGACATTGGGCGGGGGGTATTAGGTCACCACCCGTAAAAAGGAGCGAAACCACATGCAAAATCAACACATACATGCAAAACTATACCCACAGTGGCGTATACACTCATGCAAAAATCCCTTCATCCCACTCGAATGCTAACATATACACTATCATCCAACAAACAATTGCACCCCAGGATGCAGTATGAAATCCATCCAACAACGCGCAAGTCAGAATATGAAAAGTAAGAAGGCGCAATTCCACCACCACAAGAAAATGCAACATAAAACGCTCTTATCCCCAAGGACACAGGTGGGGAATGTGACCCAAAGCTGCAGAAAGCGGAAGGGTTCCCCCACTGAGAGGGAAGAGGGATACATAACACTCCGCAAGCAGCTACGGGGGCGTGCGGCGGAGGGTACTAGGTCACCACCCGTAAAACAGAATAAAACTATATGCAAAACCAAATCATGTTACCTCTACACAAATATTAGTTAGATTATGAACACGATAAATTCTAATCACACGAAAAAAAGAACTGACATGCAAAAACATTCAACAACAAGATATGTATACTCAGGATGTCCTGCAGAACTGTTAAAAGGATGGGTCTAAAAGATAAAAAGAAGATTATTTAGGATCTCGGCAAATATATACAATACCAATTCTAATTATCTACTAAGTGATTCATGTTATATCTATTTGGATCTATAATGGTACGTGGAATAAACGAAATTTTAAATCTATCCGTTCTATAATAAATCTTCCAAATTTTACGCTGGTGATCTGATCTATCATAGTATTTGGGGGACTGTAATATTTCCCTAATATCCCCAGATAAGTAACCTGCCTAAAATTTACGCAGTAAATGTAACGCCCTTATTCTTCTTTCTTTCTGTAAGCCTACGGTCAACTAGTGGCTCCCATTTTAATCCTTTCAATATTGCCCTGACACTGCTCTATCTTTCATAACAACTTTTCGAAAAACTAGCTGCTCTACGTTGAACTCGATCTAATTCCGAAGTTAAGCCTACTTCGTGAGGATGCCATACACTTGCACCATACTCAAGGTGAAGCCTAACTAACGTGAAATAACAAAGCTCCTCGACCATTTCATTACAATACCAAAGTATTCTTTTTATAAATCCTAAATTTGTATTAGCTATTCCACAAATTTCACGAATGTGTTTTCCCCAGGACATATCCTTAATTATCGTTACATCCAAGCATTTTACATATTCCACGTGTGTTATGTTGGTCCCCTGTATAGTGTGTTTCCTGGTGAGATACTCATCTAAGGGGATTACATTCATTTACACTTACGCTGTACCCTGCAAACCGCCCAATAGGCATGGAATGCTAAGTAACCAGCAGTCAGTTACTGATTAAAGAAGTATTCGATGTTAGTGGTCCGCAACTAGACTCATGGAATATAGTTTTTTTCCGTTATTCAGTTTTATTTTGATAACGATCGCGAATCGTACTAGGAAAGAGTGAGTCTCTAAATCTAATTGTGCTGCAGTCAATCTCTTTGCTCATCCAAACGGTCCAAACTTCCGATATAAAGAGGGTATTAACGATTTCTTCGTTGTTGTAAGTTAAGTCGAGTGTCCTACCTCGGTATTATAGCTTTAACTGGCTTTTTGTTCATTTATTGAGGGAGCCCCATTCAAGCTTCTTCATTCAACGGTTTACTCTCTCTCTAGCATTTCTTCACTCGTTCACGGGCTTTCTTCACTCCTTTTATTTCTCCTAAATTAATTCCTTCTCCGATGGATCCCGAATAATTAACACGTATTCCAAGTGTTGCCTCAACAGCGCAAATCAACGCATCTTCCTAAGTTCTCGTATAAGTTTTCCTTCAAGCGGGTTGCTTTACTCTTCCTAACGTGCTCGCTACATGATATATCATCTGTGAAGGTGAAGCCCATGTACCATAATTCTACGGAATAATGTATTTCAAATTGTATTGAATCAAAATGTTGTTATTGTCCATTTTTTATGGTTGAATTCTCAGTGTCTTTCCCTGTACCAAACCGATATACAGTCTAAACCGCGAGAGAATAGCCCGTGATCAAGTGGCGATTTGGCTTCTCAATCGATCACCAACTAGCATTAAACTACTGTTTGCGTATATTGTGCACTTATTTACTTCTAAACTTATTTGACGACATGGTGCTTGAAATATATTCCCCTTATGTTATTTTGATCCTAAATGATCCGTACTTCACGTTAGAGATGAATAAAAACATGGTGAAAATTTAAATTTGGAAAACAGAAACAGATGATGAGTTGACTTTCTCCGTATGTGGCGCTTTTTCTAATTCCTAAGCAAATAATACCTTCTTTCGTTTTGCATACTTCCACCAAAAACGTTTAGTTATAATCATACATGCGTATCTCGTAGATCAAAACGTACCAATGATTCAACAAAAGTTGAACTATCCAGAGAAACAGTATTTTTTTAAATGACTTTCAATTCTTCTCGGTTCATGCATAAGAAAACGTTTGAAGACTAGTTCAGTCTACCAAAATGAGACGAAGTGAAAAATAAAAGCTTAAATCGAACAATTACTTAAGAAAGTTAACTCAGTTTACACAATATTCAATTTTCGATGTCAGTACAATGACCCATCACTGGTCCAAATAAAGCTCTCTATGTGCCATATAATGAACTGGAAGAGTACAAGTTTGGGATTTCTTATGATTTGACGGAAAACATTTGTCCACCTTTTGTCAGTTATTTCATGGCTATAAGACTTATAATGAATAACTATATTAAAGTCATACAAAATATGGACATGTATCTAATATTCTGAAGCCAACACATAGTTAAGATTTTAGCGTGGACAGGCTGTCAAATTGTTGCTTAAAGCTTATCCCTAGGCCAAAAATTTGGATTCAAAATCTACGGGTATTCGTAGAGTTCTCGTACTTAGGAAGAAATACATTGGATTTAAATAATTTAATTAACGAATAATTTAATTAATTCACATCGCTGAGTGATTGAGAAAAAAGACATGAAGCATAATTATCTTTAAAATATAGAAAAAATGAGTCAATGATTTGGAGGAATTCACTTCTTTCGCACGATATAATCCAGTGAAATTTCCTCTCGCTGAAAAATTGAAAGGCAAACAGTAAAAAAAAAAATAATATCTCAAATTAGAATTCAAATCTTCTGAAGTGCTTTCTTTAACCTTTTCACGAGTGCGTGTTATTTTGAAAAGAGAGGCAGAGAGAGAGAGAGAGAGAGAGAGAAAGGGTAGGTAGGAAGGGAGAGGAGGAGGGCAGGGAGATGATGCGGGAGGGGGTCGGCTCGCACTGGTGAATTTGTGTGAAAGGAAGGCGCATGGGAGGAGAGAGAGAGAGGGCGGAGGTGGGTGCGAGGGTGGCGGCTTAAGGGAGGGGGATGACTTTGGGATTCCGACCGGAGCGGCGTGTTGTCGGAATTCCTTTAACGCTCACTTTAAAACTCAATCTCATCCGACGATTTACCTCCCTCGAGCCTCCCACTCTCTCTCACCCTTTCTCACTCACTCTCTCGCTCACACACCCACTCCTCTCTTTCATTTTCCCTGCAGACACCGCAGACTTCTCCTTTGGATCCAATACTTACATTCCGGATTAACGCATATATTTTTTCAGCTTCAAATACACAAGAAAAATAAGGAAAGCGCTCGGCGGTTAGGAAGAAAATCATTTGGCAATTTGGGGTAGGAAATCTAAAAATGATAGTTGAGCTGAGGAATGGAAATACTTGTAGTCTCAGATTTAGCTTGACTTCTTCCGAAGTATTCAAACTGCTGACTAAATTTTGTATATTCTGCTGTTAAATTGTATAATTAAGGATATCGTGACATGACTAAATGTTTTAGTAATCGGCAGGTGTCTGTAGACATACTACCTGCAATTTTTCTGATACTTCACCAATTCTAAGAAGGCCTTGTTTTCACATTGGCTAGTAAAATATATCACTATTCTCGTAATGCAAATACAGGAAAAAGATTTGCGCCACTGAAATGAGCAAGGGGATGTCCAAAGAAGGGGAGCCCGGGTAGAGAGATACAAAGAACTTTGGGAAGAGAGTTACAAACGGCCGTTTGCTGTATAGTATAATAACTGTGTGTTATTTTTCACGTAAATAATGGATTCGCTACGCATAATAATCCTTACGGAATACAATTATGGTCTAACATAAAAATCAAAGAGCAGAAATAACTATTGTACGTTGTCAGTACGGTGGCATAATCGCTGATATATTTTTAGATAAGTGAATTGAGGCGGAAGTAAACAGACGGGCATTCAATCTCCTTTAAAATATTTTTAAAAATCATTGTGATTGTTTTAATTTGAAGTTATTTATTTAGTATTAGTTATTTATTTATAAATAGTTATTTCTAATTTATTTCTTACTTACTTATTGACAAATTAACTGTCATTTCGTCTCCCCTATTTCCTTGCTTATTGTTTCTCGCCAGTTTTCCGACGTCGTCATTAAGTGTATTTCTCCGCTTCATAAAGGAGAGATTTTTAAAGGTGTCTCATTTGTTTACGTTCAAATTAAGACAATAATGATAGCGTAAGACGACGGTACAATGAATGATATTTACTTTTAACAAGCATTTTATGGACATTTTAGAACCTGAATTTCATTCCATTACGACTAAGTAGTTTATTTATTTGGCAAAGGATATTCCCAAACAGATTTAGTCCTACTCCTTTCAATCAATCCTGTAGTTTTCCTACAAAAGTCTATTAGCATTTCCCCACTCGCGCCGTCAGGGCCCTAACGAAGCCCTTTCCTCCTCCTAGCACTCAAACCCCTGTCGCCTGGTTCCTCTTTAAAGCCACGCGAATGATATTCTCTCTCGCTTTCACTTTTTTCATACACCCCGCGGCGCGGAAAAAAGGAGCGTGCGAAGAGTGGGTACCAACCCGGAGTCCCTCGTCACGCCTTTGCATAAAAAAACAACGAGAAGTTTTTTTTCCTACTTTTTTAAATGACATTTTTTTACGACACGCTCCGGATCTCCTCTCCGCTCTGACAACACTTGAGCTTTTTCATTGAGAGCTTTTTCCTCTCATTAACTCCGACCCCAATTCTTTTTTTCAACTCCTGTTTTTTTCATCCATCCCTCTCATTCCGACTCATTTTTTGTGCGCGATTTTTTTTGGGAGAGCGACTCACACATGTGTATCCGTCATGAGAGTCGGAGAGGGAGGGTACCGGAGGACGGTCTCACTGCAGGTAGACGGGTGGCACGTGCTAGGTGCTCAACTGGGGGGAGGGGGGGATGGAGGGAACATCGCTTTGGCGCGTGTTGGCACGACTTCATGTGGTTCGAACATCGTCGTCCCCTCTGTTGTGGTTTCCCTGCATCGAGCCCCCGTCGGCACCCCACGGGGTTTTTTTCAACACCAGAACACACACACACACACGCACCCATGGGGTTCCTTGCCGCCTTATGTTTTTTTTTCAAGTTTTCACCAACCTTTTTTCAGTGAGCCATTGTGTCCCCCCTCCCCCCACTACCCCCTCAAACGACATGGTCGGCTCCTCCCTCATTCAAGGCTAGGCACGCTCACCACCACGTGAATTGGTACTCAACCCACGCCTATGGCTGGAGCATCCATGGTACGCAAGGCAGGAGGGGACAGATATGGGGAAGGAGGATGTTGAACAAAAGGATTGGTGAATGGTGACCGATTTCAAAAGATCTTTCGGATGGAGAAAGTGATCGGAAGAGAATAATTTGCCTCCCGTGAGCAATGTGTGCAACGGGCTCGTGACTACGCTCAACGAATGCTCACGCAGGACCCTTGTCCCCGGAGGTCAATTCCGAATCTGGAGTAGATATTGACACACGAGAGAAAGTTCTTCAAGTGTACTGCAACAATGGCACGTCTGAGAATGAGATGGTGCTGGAAAATTTTAAAGCTGTATTTTATCCACCCCATAGAATTTTAGATTCCCCTTCCATGCTCCTTATTAAACCGCCTAGATTTGACACTTCTCACATTTGGAAGCCAAAAATCCGTAAAAGCAAGCTCGCTCATTTCTTTCATTGTTCATGGATATCCTCTTCGAGGATTTGCATTGAACTTCCTCCTACCCTACATTCTTAGGAGAACGTTATGCGCTGTACTAAGCCCTCATAGAATTATGGTAATGTGGACTCTTGGGCATATTTGTTAATTGTATGGAATTGGCCCATTTTCATGTTAACCATTATACTTTATGCTTTCAGAGTTGAAATTCAAATCCTTGAAATCTTCATCAAATGCCGCATGCATACTTATTGGTATGCACGTTTCCAGCTGTTGGTCGCCACCACAAATAGCTATACGACGCCAATTTAATGGGTAGGAAAATAGGCAAAGTGGCTGAAAATTTTTATGTTCCAATAGTAAGTAGCCATTATCTAGTTTGGTCCCTATTGTAATGACACAACGATTTTTGGTATTTTTCTTCCATAATAAATGGCTTGTGTTATTTTATGTTTCACGTCAAATTGCCAGGAGACAGAATCCAGATGCATGATTGATGCGTCCCGTTCTGAATTGGTTTACCCGATGGCTGGTGTACCCTCTCATGAAAATGCCAAGCAATAATAGATTTTTTTCTAGTCGTACATTACCCAAAACATTGAGTAGCCTCATGACGCATTAAAAAAAAAAGAAATCCCTTTGCATGAAAGAACCTCTCCCTTCCGAAGGAACTCCCTTGATCTTTACCCTTCCGCTACGCCATCCCCTAAATTTTTTTCCTAGCCTTGGCCGCACCTCTTACTCATTTTCCCCTCTTTCCCCCTTCAACCTGTATCACAAACACACACACACACAGGCACACGCACTCGGATCCAACTTTTAGCTACTTAGTCCCTCTTCTTTTTTCCTCTCTTTTTTCCGGCGATCCTACTCTTGCCCCTAACACTTTTTGCCCCCACAACCATTTTTTTCCCTCCTCCCCTCCGGTCGACCCTTTTTTCACTTGGGCACTTTTTCAACCTCTCCCGACCCCCCCCCATACCTTTTTTAAACCCGCCCCTTTTCCCCCGGCCGCTCTCATCTACACATGTATCTCTATTCCGGCTCTCTCCCCGGGGAGGCGTTTCGTGCCCTTCGCCCCCCTCCCCCTGCGCATCGTCCGAGCTCATTTTTTTTTGGTTCTCATTAGCCACGCGTCCCAACATAATTCCCTCCTCCTCATCAAACCCTTCCTTGGACTTGATTATTTTTTTTCCTCTCTCCAGGAGGAGGCTTGTTACAATGTCGGGAGAAAAAAGGGTCGAGGGGTAGTGGGTCCCCACGGGGATGCTTTGCGGGGGGGGACTTAAACACGGGGAAGGGGAAAAAAATGAGTCGAGGGGGAAAAAATGAAAACTGAGGTGGGATATGAGGAAACAAGTGGCTTGTTAATAGCTTCTAATATTGAATTTATGAGGAGGTTAAAAAGTTTGGCTGCCTTGTGCAATCTTTTGTTCCTCCGCTATCTTCATTTTTTTTCTTTCTGCCGTCGCTCCTGTATCTTGCCCCCTCATGCGGGAATATTGGACCATCCCAGACCTTTTTCTATGCTAAACGGTCTTGAATTCGCGCTCATAGTTTTAAATAAACATGTCAACTTCATTCATTTTCGTTTGTTAAGAGGTTCATTTATTCCATTGTTCCAACTATCCTCATAACATTTTACAAGAAAACCTATTGTTACTAGCTGAGATTGTTATCGACACAAGTGTCTAGCATTATCACCCAATAAACTGATGCCGAGATAGATCTAGTTTTGATGCATCAAATACTAAATATTGGCTATTGATTATGCTGTATAATACGTGTTTGATATATTTTCTTAAAAATCATATGTGTGTGTATGTATATATATATATATATATATATATATATATATATATATATATATATATATATATATATATATATATATATATATATATATATATATATATATATAATCTTGAAAATGACGCTCTCCGGCGACGCACAAACACACAAACACTGAGATAATAAATATACACACACAGAAACATAAAAGAAGGACACTTACAGTAGATATTTACGTTTCGACGGCACGGCCGTCGTCATCAGTTGATATCATCAGATTCTGATGACGACGGCCGTGCCGTCGAAACGTAAAGATCCACTGTAAGTGTCCTTCTTTTATGTTTCTGTGTGTGTAATATTTATTATCTTAGTGTTTATATATATATATATATATATATATATATATATATGTATAATATATATATAAACACATAAAAATAAAATGTAATATATATATATATATATGAATATTTAATATATAATATACATATATATATATATTATATATTAAATATTCATTCAAACATAGAAATAGGTATAAGGAAAGGGGATAGGAAAACACATAAAAGGCGAACACAGGACATGTGGGGAAGGCGGTTTTTGAGCAGATCACATTATCAGATCAGATTATATTAAATATATATATGATTTCTTCGAAGTAACAGGGAAGTGTTGAATAAAAAACTTTATAGAAATACATATTTAAATATATTTATTTGTATATATTTATGTGTAGAAATATACACACACGCACTCATGCACTATAAGAACTTAAAAAAAAGAGTAAATAAAGTCGTGAATGAATGCGTAGATAAATTTCCTTTTTTGCAAAATTTGGACTGTTACTAATAGTTGAGTAAAACTACTTGCGACGAGATCTAAGTTAAACAGATCAATAAAATAAAAATTATTTACTACTAAGAGACCAATTCGGTCTGATTCAATATTATATTCTATCCTTTTAAACGCCTTTTTTCTATCCTTTTTTCGCCTTTCTTCTTTAGCCGTTACAGCGAAATACAGTATGTTGTTAGAGCCTTAATGTATAATTTAAGAATAATTGTTCATTAATACTTTTTTGGGTATGGCAATGGTTCTGATTCACGTGGAATCAGGTCTGTTCCAAGGGCAATGTTAACTAAAGGATTCTTGGCAAAATGAGAATCTTTGCAAAATGTTGCAGAACCAGCTTCTTTTTGCCTACTGTTATTTTTTTCGTTCCTTTGCACTATATTTTAGTTATGAGCATATAGTTTTACTTCCATAGATTTAGAAACGAGAGAACTTGACATAAAGTAATCATGCGGAGAGTTTTTTAGCTATGAAATCCACGCAATATGCAATAAATTCAGCAGAAAAATAATGGTTGCGGGACGTCTTTACATATTTCATATGCCTCAATATTTGCATCAGATATCAACTTTATTGATTTGTTTCATAAATTATAAGTGAATGGAGAATGATTTTTTTGGATTATTCGTTATTTTATAACCAATTGTGGTGATTAATTTAGTATTAACATTTTTCAATACGTCGAAAAGTACGTAGGCAATAACATTTATGTATCAAGAACTTTTGTCCGAATTTTCATGCTGTTATTATGTGATTTTATGCTTAAAATGAGTTTTTAAATTATCTTAACTGCCTCACATATTAAATGTTTAGTGTAAATTGACAATATGTATTGTTGAGAATATTGAGTTTATTTAGAGATAATAGCAGTAAGCAAATTTACTTGAAGCGTAACTGGAGAGACTGAGAGCATGGCGGTATGTCAATGTTATCTTCCGGTTCAAAAGCTTGCGCCATATTTTTAGAATTTTTCGGTAGCTGTATTTCGATAGGGACCGCCACAATTGACTTATAATTAAAGAAAATATGGCACAGGAATAATAGTCATTCTCAACAGAATAGCGAATTCATTTACAGGATAGAATTAAATATTTTTGTTAGATTTTCACGTCTTGAGGGCCGAGTTATTGGGTATAAATATATAGATATTTTATTAACTCGGCGTAATTGTTTTTAGCTACTAAATAATCATGATTACATCAATTCTTATTTGAAAAATTCAGCAAGCCGATTTTTTTCTGCCTCTGTGTATCAACTCAGGGAAAACTTGCCAAAAATGTCATGATAAAAATCTTTTCACTCAAATTCTTTGAGATTCGCATTCTTGGAGACTCAAACGACCTGAATATTGTCGAACGTGGATTGCAAATAGTTTGAACCTTGGCCGCATCTCTGCCCGAGAGATCGAGATACTCTGTAAGAATCCGACATCGCTTCACTTCCGTCATCTTCCGTCCAACGACACACACCCCTGACTTGCCATATCCGTACCGCACCACCCCAAAACCAATCCACCTAACTGTCCCTGATAACCTTACTCTCTCCTCACGTGCAGACGCAAAAACATTCAAGAGTCAGAGACGTTGCGGGCTCCGACGAATCAACGGCTGGGCGTCTCCCACCTCCAGAAGCGAGGGCGAGACATAAACTCCATGCTCCCATTCCTTTGCTCATACGCTCCCATCCGAAAACTCTTTCCCGTGAGGGCGCTCGCCGAAAAAGGGGAACTTCTTCCCCTTTCAATTGGTGGGGTGCTAGCGCGTACGCTACCTGTGCCTGCGTGTGTGTGTGTAAGAGAGAAAGAGGGAGAAAAAGGCGAAGGGAGTCAGCGGTCCCTATTGCTCCCTCCGCCCTTCTACACCCTCGCAGCACTCCCTCGAATCCCGCGTCGACATCTTTTTCTTTACACACCGGAACGAACGAACGTGAGGAAGGGCGAAAGACGTGGCCCCTGTGCGGGTGGGCGGGGTGGGGAAATACATTGGAGCTGGCGCGAAAGGGGGCAAGAGGTTGGCGGGGTGGTGGAGAGGTTGAGGGGTGGAAGGGCTGGCAGGAGAAAGAAAACGCGTCCGTCCGATCGTACCTCCGTCCTCCGCGCTCCCCCATTCATTCCCCTCCTTTCCCTTCCCACTCTCTCTCTAAAAATTATCCCCCCCCCTTTTGTCCGTTCTCCTCCATCCATCCACCCTCCTCCACCCCCTCACCCAAACATACACCCGTCTTTCCCCAGTCTCTCTCTCCACATCCTCTTAGAACTCTGAAAAGTCTGTGCGAGGGGAGAGACGTGGAGAGGGAGTGGAAAAAAGAATAAAAAGCAGGGGCGAGATGAAAGAGGGGGAGAGGGTGTGGGGGGGGGTTGGAGGCGAATGGTGAGAAAGAAGGAGAAAGGGCGCCCCCTTTTCGTGAAGCTCTTAAATTGCCCCCGGGTTCACCCCCTCTCCCTAGACTACCAAACTCCCTCTCCCCCTCCCATTCCCCCCCCTCCACACTCCCGCAATTTTTTCCATCCTTCTTTTCACCCTCTCGCTCCGGTCTGAGGAAAATGGCGGCTGGTGAAATAAGAGAGAAGGGTTTCAGAAGGGGTGTGTTGGTTTGTGGGAGGGACGGGGAAGTGTGGGTAAGGAATTGGTAGGGGGAGAAAAGTCGGAGGATTTGAGGAAGGGTTGGGGAGATGTAGTGGAAAGAACTTAAAACTCTCTCCCCCTTTACCCCGAACCACTCTCACCCTTCCCAAGGCCCCCCTCCTCTAAATTTCAATGCGGATTTAAAACTGAAGATGTCGGCCATTCCACTTCGTCTTACTTGGTCGCTTCAAAAAGACCTCCATGGGAATAGCGGCCCCTCTTTCCTTATCCAATCCTCAGCCACTCCATCGGCCGCGTTGGTGAGATAGCACACATATGTACGTGCGTACGTTAGTGTACATACATATATGCATACATACATATACATCTACCCAGGGTACGTGTTCGGTGGTGGTGCAGGGGGAAGGGAGCAGAGGGAAGGGAACGGCATGGTAGGGCTTAGGGCAGAATGCAGTCGCGTCTAATTCTTCGATTAACGTTTTGTCCTTTTTACTTCTGAAATGTTCGCGCATCTTTACCAGGGTACCAAGAGATCTTCAATAGTGTAGGGAGGATTTTGAGGAGGATTTTCTTCTCACGCTCTGTATTTGCGAGGAGGTCGCTGGAATACCCTTGTGTTAACTAATCCGAGTAAAATGCTTCGACGAACTCAACCGAGCAGCAAGAAATGCCATAAAGTAACCCCAAGGACGACCGAAAAATAAAATTTACTCCTGATAGTTAAGGTATTGGATAATGCATTTCACGATTACAATATTAGCAGCGATTCAAAAACTTCTAATACTACGTTATTGTGCATTATTAATCTGTCTAAGAATGTTTTCGATGGTAGTATGCGTAAAATAAATTGTCTTATTGATCACATATGTGTATAAGCCATGCCTTAATAACGTTTTGTTCATCAGCTTTTGAAATCTGGATTCAGAACATTTTGATTGGTGATGAGATGTTACAGCCTGATAGAAGGAAGAAACTTAAGGAAAAGGTGTAGGAAAGTAATATTCAAAAGGTATATACTGTATTCGTCCACAACTTTATTGAGGTAGAACTAGTTTCAACGCTTCAGTGACGTCATCAGTTGCCTTCAGATACCTCAGGCATGTTAAAACTAGTCGTAATTTAATGAATATTATTTATTTAATTAATATGAACTCCCATGTAATTGACCTCGAAACCATTGAATTCAAAGTTGGACGGAATGGAGAGGTAGAAAATATGTATGCTTGAAGAATGGCTTATTGTAATTTTGGAAGTAAAATATTGTGCTTTGTTGGTAGAGGCAAAGATATTTAAAAAGTTAAAACATATCATGCAATGCATACTCTTTCGAGCAGATAAAGGCTCACAATTCTTTCGAAAGGAGAGAGAATCAAACCAACGGTCATAGGAATAGTCTTTTGGCTTTCTTCTAATAAAAAATAGGGTGGATGAATCGCCAACATTTGAAGATATTTTTGTTGATATCCACAGTTAAATCCGGTAGTTGACTCATTGTCTGAGTTACACCCTATTCATTCTCAAATTGAATGAAATTTTTACCTGGAGAGTAAATAGTGTTTTTTTACAATCTATAAAACCTTTTGACATTCAATAAGAATCATGTCTAATTTTTTCCTGGTTATGATTTGAAGTATATCTTAATGTAATATTAGTTCTACACAAAACCATTTAAACAGAGGACAGACGTGGGCGTTTGTATATCCTAAATAGCATAGTCTATGGTATGATTTTAATGAAATAAGTCATCTTTGAAAACAAAGCAACAAGTATCTAAAGAAATCAGCTGATTTCATGCATGGATGTACGAGGTGTGCGACTAGGCTCGAGGAGGTTTGTTGTAAAATCGTTTTGTACGCTCCCGCCACTTCCGCAACTACTAGAGGGCAGCTTATTAAGTCGGAAATTATATGGATACAAATCTCTTGGAAGCCATAATTCTTTCACTTGGCTGGAGAGAAAACGTTGAACCGAGACGAAGGAGGCGAGATTGCCAGATGACCTTGAATTCCGAATCGAAAGTGATTTCATACATGATAGGCGCACGGACTATTGTGGAATTATTCGACCTAAACATCCCGTGCATGGACTACCTAAAGATAATTGTTTGTCAATGAAATACATCAACGCTTAATCCCTTCATCCAGTTGACCGCGGCTGTTTGACAGTTGGAATGAGCGACACACATGAGGGACTCCAAAAAAGAGACTCAAAGAGGCGGCAGTGTTTACGCTTGGCTCCTCTGGTGCTTTCTCGGAAATACTCGCGTACTTTCCATCATTCACTCCTCCTCCTTCCCATCGCGTGAGTTACCTGCCGCCCATGGGGTAGCTTGTGGCGGGGGGAAGGAAAGGAGGAGGCAGACGTGCTTTCAGTGCGCTCCGCCGGATACATTCGTAGAATCTGCTAGGCCTCGGCCGCACTCTTTGGCCAACCCCGGTCCTCGTCCCCCGCCCCTCCCGAAACCCACGATCTTTTAAACCCGGACTCCTCAAAAGGAGAAAGATCCATGCGTCCTTCTCCTCTCATCGATTTTGCAACAAAATGGACGCTCCGTCAGAGATGGGGAGGATAGAAAAGAGTAGTTGGTGTGAGGGGGAGGGAGTGGGAAGGGGCAGGATTGAGATCCAAGTGGAAGAGTGGGATGAGGCGCGAGAGGGGAAGTTGATGAGCATTCGGGTGGGTCTGTGCTTGCGTCTGCGGGTGGGAGGAGCCCTGCATGTTTTTTACGGCTTTCTCTCTCTCACTCCCACTCGGCTCTCCCCCGTCTACCCCCCCAGCTCCTCGCCCATCCACCCACCTCCTCCTTCTTTTCCGTTTCTTTCTCATCGAACCCTCTCTCCAGCTCTCCCTCCATCACTCTCCCTTTAGAAATTAGAGAAAAAATAAAAGGAAATAGAAGTTTCCTTACGTTCTTTTTTTTCTTCCCCCCACGGAGCACCAAAAAATCCCTCCTTTCCCACCCTTCGTGTTCCCCAACATTTATTTCCGCTCCTCTCCCTTCCACCCCGTCCTCTTTCCCCGCTTCTTTCAAAACTCCCCTTTCCTTCCTTTTCCTCCTTTCCTGGGGCCACACCAACTTCCCCCCACCCCACTGCTCGCTTTTTCTCTTATTCTTTCGGGAGGGAGCTCGTTCTTTCGCCACACGATCCATTTGCCCGTCTTTACCTCCCTTGCTCCCCTTCGTCCCTGTGGCGGCAGGAGTACACTTACGATTAAAGGGGGTGCCGCCTGTATAAATGATAGGGGTCACTCCTATTAAAGAAATTCGAAACATCATAGCTTTTGATTCTATGTCACTAGATTAATCTTCGGATTTTGAGCACTCAACTAGAACGCATATGGATTTAATTTACAATTTCGGTAAGGTAAGGTTCATATTTATCAAAATCTCTAAATTCGAAATTAGAAGTTTTTTAGTCCCCTACCAATTTTTGCCTGATTTGATTTATACTTTTTGAAACTCTTTCTGTTTGGATTATCCATGTCCATGTAATATGAGTCCTGTCATTTAACTATAACTGTATTGCACAATCGACAAAAAATTGGTATAACTTCACGCAAAGAAAAATTAATAAATAAATTATAAACTTGTTTTGCGATGATTTAAAAATTCTAACCAACCACCGGCTTAGTGGGAACGGAATTTTCATTACGTTTTGCGCTTTATGTTGGTTTATATACTCTTTCAACTACTTTTAGATAAATGGAAGTTTCCCATTACTCGATTTTGAAGTGCATTATGATCGTTTTACTCAGTCAACTTTGATAGATGAGATTATAACTGGTCGGACACTAGTTTTTTCGCATAGTTTTAATCTTCTGACAATATAGGTATATTTATTATGAAGATTTATCGGGATATTTTAGGAAAAAATACTAATTTTTTCGTACTGGGTTGCTTTCTTTGGAAAAAGATTGCACAACTACCTTCGCCAACCATATGATACGTTTCCCTTAGAAATGAAGGGAACCAATATTAGTAAACTTGCGTTAGAACGTGTTCAGTTACATATTTAAGTGTTCATTTATATAATTAATACTAAAGTTAAATCGAGTGTACTCGAGTGCATCTATTCGCTGTAGTGCTTTGCATCATATACTAATTCTCCTTGCCATTGTAAAGACGATTCTCTTTTCAAATTTTTACGTGAACCTGAGGAGTAAAACGGTGTCTGTCGCTCACAGTTAGTTTGTAATGATTAATATATTAGTAGTGAATTTCTGATAGGCAACAGTTTTTCGACAGTCATAATTACTGTGAGCAGAAGATGTATTTGAAAATTTGGCAATTTTTTTATATTTTATTTTTTAGTTTAAATTACTCTGAGAACTGTTAAAATAATTATATTTAGCCAGCAAAGGCAATAAAATAGAGAACTCAGCATTTTGGATGATGTTCTTCTCCAATCATTTAATAAAACATAAATTAAATATTATTTTTAAATGGTCTTCAAAGTGAAACCGGGCAGGATGGAAAGAGATTCGTCTCAAAAGGCATGAGATGCTCTTAAATTTGAATAGAATATCAATTTCCTATTTTACAACTAATTAAAAATATAAAAAAATAATGCGAGCTCAGAATAGTCGTTAAAAGGAAAATTTTCCTCCGGAAATAATCTTAAACTTCCATTGGAGGGAAGCCCTTTAAATAATTCATTGTTTTATCAATTTCTTGGAACGTTCTTCAGAACGGAAAGGAAAATTAAAAAAAAAACTTCTTATGTATTCAATTTTAGGGAAAAGCCTTTATATTCAGTTCAATCGAGAGGCCTAAATTGTTCATATCTTTGACAAATTTCAAGAAATTGTTGCATTGTAATGTTCATATCGTAATTAAAAATTTCAGTTACTATTTTACTCAAAGAAAACGGAATAAAATATTATGGCTCAATGTTTAAATTAGTCATCAGATTTTTTAGTGGGAATATTAAATTCAATCTGCGTTTTGGTAAGTGTAAAATGACTTTTTGTCTCAGGTCAAATAAAATTGAACTTTCAGTTATACAAAAATACAGTTACGTCAAAAATACTTTTAAGAATTGAAGGGAATGATGTGACTTGAACGTATTCTTTGGCTGGATGTAATGAAATTGTTCGCTGAAAAATTCTTGAATTACTAAGGATAATTAAGAAATAGCTTATTACGTTATGGATTTATATGTATAGATTTCAGACGAAAATATATGCAACACTTATGCAATTTATTTCACTTAATTTTATCATGCCGCTTATATAAAAGGATTTATTTTCATTAAATAATATTTAATTTGGTTTTAAAGGGCACTCTCAATAAAATTTTTGAATTCGTAGGTAATTCATTCCAGGTGAATAACCCATTTTTGATCTATGCTACAAAAAACAGGCGATTTTGTTTGTGATGTGAAGTGAATTGGAAAATTAACGTAAAAATAGAACCGTGGATAGCTGAAAATTAGTTAGAGCGAAGCAAAAATTTTATAGCTCTATTTCTTAAAATTCTGGTGAACACATGACTATTCATCTCTCCTGGAAAATTAACTCAAGTTTGGAGAACTTTAACAACGCATCCGCGGAAGACATTATTCAATTAATGCCCTAAACTGGGTTATTGTTTGATATATAGTAAGTCTCGGTTCTTGGAGCGCACGCCCGAAACGGGTTATTATGAAATCGAGCGATGAAAACATTTTTAGGTGCTTGGCACGCTCCATTTAGTCAAATCACCGAAAAGGGGAGGGCGTAAAAGGCGAGGATTAAAAAGAAGGAGGGGGAGATACCTTTTCCCGCTGGAAGGGAAAGGAACGAGTGAAGAAGCAGATGAGAAACGGACATGGTCCGGATTAATTTCAAAAATAGATCCCCCCTCAGTTGTGAGAAGTCCCGAGATACTTTTTCGCTCATCCACGTGGAACATTTATTTATTTTTGGTTCATGTAACTAATAGCGGTATTCTCCACCTGCGTTCGAAAAGGGCTGTATTTTGAGTTTTGACATTGAAAAATATAGATAAATAGAGGGAAAAAGGTTGTTATATTTAATCAGAGCTCTAGAAATTCGTAAGCAGAAAATTTGACTTTAAATATGTGTCCGAAATGGTAAACATGGTAATGAATTGCGTAAAAATAGTTTTAATACCGATAAATCATCATTAGAAAAAAGTTTAATGTGTTATTATTGATACATATTACATACGAGTACTATGCACCTGATGAAATGGAATTAAAACACGTTTCACGGAATGGTTTAGAAAGTTTGGATGCTTTATTATTTTAGAATATACAGGCAACTATTTACCTTTAATGTACCTGTAGCTATTTTCCGCAAATAAGAGCCTTTTACGATTACTTGTAATGAATAAAAGAAGAAAAAATATGATTACATGATAATTCGGAAAAGGTTGAATGTATCTGCGGTATTTTCATTGTGAAACTTCTCAGACTTCTATTCCATAAGAGGAATCATTCATTGCATCCTTGAATTTGTACTTAGTATTTAAATAGTTTGAATCGAAATGGATAAATTACGTGGCACAAAGTTTTGTGACCTGAAATATCAAATTTACTTCCAAAGGTCGGAAGCTTGATCAGTGTGAATTCGGTATATCATTCAATGCATACGAATCAGGGCTTTAATGACGATAAAAAATTTCAAGATGAAAGTTGAAATATGACAATAAGTCTGTTCGCATATTATTTTGCAAGCGAATTTGCGTTCTGAAGTAGAGAGAAAATGTATCTCCAATATTCTGTAATCTTCCTCGTGTAAAAATGTATTCACAATTCATAATTGTTTAATAGTCCACGTTATTTAATACTTTCCGGTATAACTTTGAGGTAATTCACTACTATTAAAAACACAGCTTTGTCAAATATTCCCTCAAAGTGAACCACCAAAGTAGAGAATATAATAACTACAAAAATCATGAAGTAGGTGTAGTAAAAATGAATGAAACTTAGAGTTGGAAACAGAGCTGATATACGAGGGTCATCCGGAAAGTAGTACCCGTTCGTGCCGCATGAAGTGCTGACGACGCGAGTAGCCGCTGGACGAGGTCAGATAGCTTCAGTGGCTTGTCTGCCTTCTCTGAGCCAAGTTGCGTGACGCTAGCATTGCCTGTGTTGTTTCTGTGATTGTTTACAATGTTTAAAAAAATTGAGAACGCCGCCAGTTGTGAAGTGAGGGCAGTGATTAAATTCCTCAATGCAAGAAACGTTCGCCCATGTGATATTCATCGCCAATTAAAGGAGGTGTGTGGAGACAATGTAATGGACGAGTCGTCTGTTCGGCGGTGGTGTCGCAACTTCAACATGGGGAGGGGGAACACACACGACGATGAGCGTTCGGGGAGACCGTCTGTCATTACAGACCAACTGGTGAGCTCAGTTGACGAATTCGTGAGGAACGATCGGCGCGTCACAATTGATGACATCTGTGAGCATTTTCCCAATGTTTCTCGAACAATTGTTCATGAAATTGTTAAACACCATCCGCATTATGCAAAAATTTGTGCAAGATGGGTCCCTCGCATGCTTACAGATGAGCACAAAACCAAGCGTATGGCTGCAGCACTGACGTTTTTGGGACGTTATTCTGATGAAGGAGACTCTTTCTTGACTCGCATAATTACTGGTGACGAAACATGGGTTTGTTATGTTTGTTATGTTACCTGAGAGTAAACGACAGTCAATGGAGTGGCATCATGCTCATTCACCAAACAAACCAAAAAAATTCAAGACAGTTCTGTCCACCAGGAAACTCATGGCAACCATTTTCTGGGATCGACGAGGTGTATTGCTTATTGATTTTATTGCCCGTGGAGACACTATTAATGCCAATGCGTATTGTGAAACATTAAAGAAATTACGGCGGGCAATACAAAATCGGCGGCGAGGTCTATTGTCTACTGGTGTCATTCTCGTTCATGACAATGCCAGGCCTCATGCAGCTGGGATAACACAAAAACTTTTGCAGCAATTCAAATGGGAAACTTTCGACCATCCACCGTATAGCCCGGACTTGGCCCCTTCAGATTTTCATCTCTTTACAAAGCTTAAAGACTTTTTGGCAGGAAAAAGATTTGACAGCGATGAAGAACTTAAAGGAGTGACCCTGTATCTCAATGAGCTGGCGGCGAAGGACTATGCAGCAGGAATACAGAAACTTGTCTCACGTTATGACAAATGCCTTAATTTGCTTGGAGATTATGTTGAGAAGTAGTTTAAAGTATCCTCTTTCAAATAAAATTTTTTATGTTTGTTAATATTTACTTTTGTGTCTTTATTTCACGAACGGGTACTACTTTCCCGATGACCCTCGTATATATATATATATATATATATATATATATATATATATATATATATATATATATATATATATACCGAATAATAAGTTAAAACAAGGTTTAATTTTTTCGAGAACTTTGCTTTGGCCATTTTTGTGGTCATTTCGTTTTCGCCGCCGAGGGATCTAGGATTGTCATGCTAAAAAGAGCGCCGTGGGTGCAGGAGTCACATCAGGACCAGTGATAAACTTGATACCGTGAACATAGCGTTGGAGTTGAAGAAAAAGCCCACCTCAAACCCCACTTGTCACATCGCACCTTCTCCTTTCGGGTAGGGAGTGGATCTGCGCGGGAAAACACGAGAGATTTCATTATTCGGCGATAGTGGAATGGAGAACCTGGCAAGTGATGTCGAAGGCAGGCACTCGAAGAGCGGCGCGGAGGTCGGCCGATTGAAAGGTAGTCGCCAAAGACGAGAGAGAGAGCGCCCCATGAAAACGTCCTGAGGAAGGCGGAAGGGCCCTCCCCCTCCCCCACAAATAAGCGTCTACTTCGGTCGATTTGCAGCCGCCCGGGCATGGGGGAACTGCGTGCCGAAGACGGAGGGGAATGTCGCATGGGGGGGGAGGTACCGGAAAAGGATAAGGAGAACAAGTAGAAAGCCCAAGGACCACGCGCTCTCGGCGTTCATCACCCCTCCCACGCTCCCCCTTCCGCGTTCCGTATTCGCGTTCCCCTGTTCGTCATCTCCCCTCCCTGCCCGCCCACCCTTTTTCTCGGCAGTCCGTCCCTCAATTACTTCTCGAAGGGCAGCGTCTCTCCTCCTCCCCTCAAATCCCCCGTCCACCGTCCCCCCCATCCCTCACGTTCCCTCCCTCCCTTCTTCCACGACGCAGGGCTCAGCCATATCTTAGGAGGGGCAATCGATAATTCCATCAGAAAACGCCTCTTGTTTTCCGCTGCCCCCTTCCTGGCCGTCCCCTTCTCCCACCCGCGCTCGCCATTAACCCACGCCGCTCTCAGGGGCCCATTCCTCGGGACGCGCCTTCCTTCTTCTTTTCCATCCCCTTCTCGACTCCTCCTCTCTAACTCTAGGTTTATTCCCCCGTCCTTCAATCCCATTAGGCCTCTTTCTGCATCCTTTCCCCCAGCGTGCGGAATCAAATTCCTTAATCATGTCCACCGCGGCCGATTTCCGTGCACTCTTTTTCGGTGGAGTTCCTTTACGCGTCGCATCGCATACTGAGCCGTCCCACAGTTCATTCCCCGTATTTGAAAGGTCGAGAAGTCACGCATTGGTAAAACTTCGATGAATATGGGCATGTGGTGGGTATTTCAATATCGTTTCAGTCGTCTGAGCAATTTCGATAGACGCGTTACGAAGGACGTCTTATTATTTTTAGCAACGAAAAGAATGCCATAAAAGGTATTTTGTTGCGACTTCGTATTTTGAAAAAAGTTATCTGATATGTGTGATTTCGTTCCTAATTCTAAGCTCGCAACTATAATTGACCTCTAAGCGGATCAGCTCCATGGGATGATAGGGAAATCTTTTATCGTAATTCCGTGTATGCCATACAGTAGCATTTATTTATCTCCATGTAAAATTTCAAAGAAACTACGGGAGATGCCGCAATAGTAACTTTAACGGAGTCATCCGTTACTTGTGCATTACAATGCAACAATTTCAGAGAGTAAAAATCATTCGCCTTCAAGGCGAATGATTCCTACTCTCTGAAATTGTTGCATTGTATCTTAATGTAGTTTTAATTCGCATTGGTCTACCTAAAACCGCCGCAAGTTTAGTGGCAGAGGGTGCGTGGAAATCAACTACGGGAGAGGAAGAAGACATGAAATTTTTCGCTTCGTTTTTATTTTAATTGCTCATTGTCAAAGACGAAAATGAAATTTGGAATTGATCTTGGGATTTATATTTTTGATAGTCATCATCACAAGGTATATCTTTTTAATTAATCAACGTGATTTTTTACTTACTTAAAAGATAGGTTTTAGACGATCCCTGACGACCATTTCTTTATAGGTATCGATATTTACTCTTTCAATCTCTCATATTTTCTCCACCCAAATTTTCTACCTTTTTCGGATTTACCCCTGTAACTTCCTCTTTTGGCCAATCCTTTTTAAAGCCTTGGTGTCTGTCTTTCTCTCTTTCAAACTTTTGTTCTCCTTTCTCCGCTACATCCACATCTCAGAAATCTCCAATCTATCCTCATTTTATTGCCACAAATACGAGAGCTGAAATACAAAAAGTACTACACTCAAAAAATTAGAAAACATAATATAAACTTATCTTTTCCTGACAGTTTGGTGTGGAAGCTGTTTAACCATTCTTTATCGCCATTAAACAATGTTTTAGATTCGGGAGTTACTTTACTTTGTTTTATATTGTTGGCAGTAGAATCATATAGGAAAAATTTCTTATTGATAAACTGGCCATTGAAGGGTTGCAATACGTGAATTTAAATTTGGCTATTCCCCAACCTTGTACCAAAAGACTTTCAAACTCTTGAAAAAAACTTTTCACGCTCCTATGCCATGCTTTTCAGTATTTCTAGTGTTTTTACTCTCTTCTCTAATATGTTTTGCAGTAAATTTCCTGGTAAAATGTTTGTCCCATCAAATCAGCTATGTACATAGTCAATTATGAATGTAATGCGCATGCTTTAATTTGCGCGTATATGACCAACTAAAAATACTTTTTGTAGTAACATTTTAAACCGTTAAAGGTTATTATATTTCCTTCCTAAAAATGAAGTTACTAATTTGATGTAGAGTTGAAGATGGGGAAGTACTTTAAACCCCTAGAGTTAAACCCTGGTAATTTTCATTAAATTCAAATTATTTTAGCTAAGATTCAAGGAAAGGTCATCATTAGGTCGAGGGTAATTAGATATATCATATTAAGAATTGGAAATTTAATAATACGCCTACGTTTAATGAAGGAAGCGATCTTCAACATCTATGTAATTTTGACTGAAAATATATTCTTAGCATTTCTATCTTGATAGAAATATTTGTTCTTGTTGAAATTTTTAGTTTCTAGTTGCAGTGCATCTAGGTCTACAGATACGTTTCAAAATTATTACCACTTCTCTCATGAGAGTCAAAAAATGTCAGGTTTATTATCTCTATAACGTCACGTTAAACTCGAGCATTTGTGAAAGCGTGTTACCGCAAATATAATTAGCTTAGCCAAGCCATAAATTTGGTCTCTTATGTTCACAGAACTTGTCCCTGGTCCAATATTTTCTGGAAAACGGATTCTAGCGTCTTTGAACTCGTGAGCAATCTAAAACTTTTCTTTCAGTCCCATTCTTAATTCGTCGTACTAAAAAATGTCTTGTTCAGAGCAGGTTCTTTGCCACTTCTGAAAAATATTCTCCAGACCTCCCCCCTCCCCGCATCCGATTTCCCTTCCCCCTCTCATCTAATTCCACTATCTCCCCCTCCTTTCTACCCCCTCGCTCCCCCAAACCTTCTTCTTTTATCCCCATCATCTCTGGGGGATTTTTTGGTATCAACTTCCTCCTTCCCCACATAATGCAAAGAAAACACGAAAGTCTTTTCCTCAAAAGCAGAACACTCTCTCTTTTTCCAGTTTTATCTCCCTTACCCATCCAAATTCGTTTTCCTCCTCTCCTCATTCCTCCTCATCATCTTTCATTTTACCTACCCATTTCTTTTTCCTCATACTTTCTCTTCACTCTCCCCACTACCCTCCTGGCACCTAATTCTCTTTCTAAAACTCAGAGGTTATCCAAATTAATTTTTAAATAAGCTTTTCTATAGTTTATGCTCTCAATTATTGTATCACCCCCAAGTTCACTTAATTTTTATTTAACGATCTTTGGGCAATATTGCCACGTATTTTCTTAATTTTTCTCCTAGTGACTCTCACTTTCATCTCCACGTAATAATCATTGTCCTTAGTGCTCTTGTTGTCAATTTCCCGGTCACGTCGCTCGACATATGTTGAATGGTGGCAGTTCGTTAGGCCTGGCAGTTCGTTGACCACTAAATTCCTCTTTTCACTCCACTCCCTATTTACCTACTCTTTTCTTAGAACGCACCCTTATCTCATATTTAATTTCCTTCAGTTCCATCTCCATTTTGAGTTTAAAGCTTTCCAATCAGTTGTATTTCAACAAAAATCACAAATGGGTCTTTTCAGGCCATGATAGTATCATTTATAAGATTTAAGAGGTTTAGTGAATTCTCGTTCATGCTTTTCTCATTATTAGATTCCCGTGTGTCACATATATAAATATCAATTCACATGTAAATAGATATAAAGAAAAGATTGACGCCATCTCTTGACCAAAACAACCGGGGCATTTTGGTGGTATATCAGGCTCAGAATCATAGTGTGAACTGGATTCCTAGATAGCTCAAGGGCTAGAGCATCCGCCCGACAAATGGAAGATCCGGTGTTTCCAGTCTAGGAAATATTTTTACGTTCGTGATTCTGCCTGATTCCGCCTTCCCCACCTCTCCTGCGTACGTCCGTTACATATGTTCCAATCCCTTTTCCTTGTATCTATTTCCGTGTGAATTAATATTCGTTCGCTGTAAGGCGGGACTTCGTGTTTGAATATATATATATATATATATATATATATATATATATATATATATATATCACAGTAATCAACCCGAAGGTTGGTTTGGTAGGTGATGGTAGAGTTCACCCGGTACTAAGCCCGACGGCGTGTGAAATTCACACAGCACAGGTAAGAGGGGGCCAGTTCCTTTCCCTATGCCGGTTATGGTTTCCCAGAAAGATCTGGTACCCGAAATCACATACTTTGGGCGGAGCTGCAGGTAGCCAGAGTGCCGCGCCCGGGGAACGAACCCGGGCCCTCCGGTCAGTAGTCCAAGGCACTACCCCTTGGACTACCGCGACCCATATATATATATATTTATAAATATGCATCCACACGCATATTCAAAAACGAAAAACCAGCCAAATGGCGATGGCACATTAATTCACATGGAAACATTTCTAAGGAAAAGGTATGCCGAGAACGTAAACAAGTTTACGGTCTCAGCATTTTTTTGTTTACATTGATTCACGACCGTAGCTACGTTCCTTGTATATTTAAATTGTATGGGAACACCTCTTAAAGGCGAAATTAGAGATAGCGGGGAATGTGTAATCAAGCAGATCACAAGATACAAATTTCATTGACCGGGAGTTAAACCACATCTTCGATTTACCTCTATATTTAGATGGTCCTAACCGCTTGAGTTATGGAGGAAACGTACATTACACTTAAATGTGCGGGGAGTTTAAGGAAACAACTTCCCCGATTCTTTGGCCAGGAGATGGCGTTAGGGAACCTTTTCATCCATCAAAGGAGAAAAGGACGAGGACACAAGAGGAAAGGATAGTAGAGAATATATATTTCTATATATATATGTGTGTATTATCAGGAGGCTGTAGAGAAAATGATGGATGACGGTATAGAACTGAGTACTATCGAAGAAAAATGGGAATGTATCAAGAAAGGGATATTGGAAGCCGCTAAAGACATTATAGGAACCGTTAACGGGAAAAGGATAAGGAAACCATGGGTAACGGATGAGATGATTGCAAAGATGGATGAGAGAAGAAGATGGAAAAATGTAAACACAGAGTTAGGCAAAATGAAGTACAAAGAGTTAAACAATAAATTGAGAAGGGCCACAAATAAAGCAAAAGAAGAATGGTGGAAAACACAATGCGAGGATATGGAAAGTTTACAGAAGAAGGGTGAAATTGGTGCTCTATACAGCAAGGTTAAGTTATTATCGGGAAGTAAGAAGGCAAGATCTGTGCTAACAGTTAAAGATAAATGGGGTAAGATAATAGTTGAACCAGGAAAATCCAAGAGAGATGGAAGGAATATATAGAAACACTGTATGGTAAAGAACTTAGGCCGACAAGGTTAGACATAGAAAAGGAACATGACGTAGAAGAAGATAGCTTAGGTCCAGACATACTCGACGATGAAATAGAAAGGGCATTAAAGGAGATGAAAGCAAATAAGGCTGTGGGGGTGGACCATATTCCTGTAGAAATGTTGAAATGGTTAGGGAAAGGTGGGAGGAAGGCCATATATGGACTGATTCGTAGTATCTATGAGGAAGGAATCTGGCCGGAAGATTTTGTGAGATCGGTGTTAGTTCCTATTCCAAAAAAGGCAAAGGCTTCGTCATGTGAGGATTACAGAACAATAAGTTTGATATCCCACGCAGCTAAAGTTATTCTCAGGATCATCAACAAAAGGATAGAGAGTAAGGCAAATGATTACTTAGGGGATGATCAGTTTGGGTTCAGGAAAGGAAGAAGTACGCGTGATGCCATTGCAGTAATGAGATCACTAGTCGAGAGAAATATAGAATACAATCAGGACGTTTTTGCCTGTTTTGTAGATTTCGAAAAAGCGTTTGATAGAGTGAATTGGGAAAAGTTAATGCGTGTATTGCAGAAAATAGGAATGGATTGGAGGGACAGGAGACTGATCCGCAACCTGTACATGTCTCAGACTGCTCAGGTGCGAGTGGGGAACGGAGAGTCCGGATGGGCAGTGTTAGGAAGAGGTGTAAGGCAGGGTTGCCCATTTTCACCGGTACTGTTCAACGTATATGTAGAGGAAATGATTAAAGAGGCATGGGAAGAACTGGAGGTAGGAATGAAAGTCGGAGGGGAATTCGTAAAATCGGTTAGGTTTGCTGATGACCAAGCATTAGTTACTCAGTCAGCCAAGGGGTTGCAAGCATTGTTGAGTGAATTGGAGGTTCAGTGCGATAAATATGGGATGAGAATCAATATTAGTAAAACAAAGGTTATGCGATTCTCCAGAAAGAAAAAGGCTAAGCTAAATATTAAAATAGGCGGGGAAAAAATAGAGCAGGTAGAACAGTTTACATATCTCGGAAGTGTTTTGGACCAACACGGTCAAAGTGGTAGGGACGTAAGGAGAAGAATTGCGCTAGGCAAGGAGGCTTTCTCAAGGAGGAGGGAGTTGATGACGGGGACGTTGAGTAGGGATGTTAAGACAAGACTCGTAAAAACTCTGATATGGAGCGTAGTTGTATGTACGGCGCGGAAACGTGGTCGCTGAAGCAGGAGGATAGACGTAGATTGGAGGCTTTTGAAATGTGGGTGTGGAGAAGAATGGAGAAGGTGAAATGGACCGAAAGGAAAACAAATGAGGAAGTACTAGAAATGGTGGGGGAGGAGAGGGGTTTGTTGAGAGAAATCCTATGGAGGCAGGAAAAATGGATGAAAGCCGTATTGAGCGGTAGTGGAATGTTGAAGAGGGTAATGGAGGGGAGAATGTTGGGCAAGCGAGGTGAGGGTAGGAACAGGATAGGGATGTTGGACGGGATGAAGGGAGGAAAGAAGTACACCGAGATGAAGAGTGACCTGATATAGATTAGTTTGCTAGGTGGGGAGTCACAAAATGTTTATTTGATAGTTGTGTCCATCCAAAAACCTACCTTAACCGGTAGATTACCTAATAAAATATATGTGTGTGTGTGCGTGTGTGTGTGGGTGTGTGTGTGTACTGTATGTAGACATACACAGCGGACCTAACGGAGATAGAAGACATTTTTTCTGAAATTTCCTGAGGTCGGAAACTTTTCAGACCACCCACGTGTATGCATACATACATACATACATATATATATATATATATGTATAGAAAATATAAATGTTTGTGTGTGTGAGTATATGCATGTTGATCGTCATTTTTCATTGTCAAATGAGTAAGGTTTCTGTCATGAATCGTTAAATTCCTTTTCAAATATGAAATGTGCATACATACTTACATTTTCCGAACTATCGAGTTTATTGGCTGAACTCCTTTATTAACAAAACTCTATTGTGGAATCAAATAAGGGAATAATGAACTATTTTACTTGTCACTTAAAATTAACGAGGAAAACAGGAACCCATTTGCCGAAAACATATGCACATACATTCCAAACATAAATTAGTATATATCTTAAACAGAACAGTATTGATTCCATTCCTCATCCCCTTACCCATTCATCCCGGACGTTTCCTTTCCTGTCTTTCTTTTCAGTTCATTACCCTTTTCCCGCCTCCATTCCCTCCCGACCTCTCCCTTGTTCTCCTTCGCGCCCACTTCATTCCCAATCTTTCTCTTTCTTTGTCTTCCGACCAGGTTTTCATCCGTCCCACACTATGGGCTCGGGTGCGTATATTTTTACGATGCCTTTTCCCTCCCCTCGTTGTTTCGCCCACTGGTGCCGCCCCACACTCCTCCCTGCACCCTTACCGCCATCTGTCTCTTCTCTCAGAAATTACCGAGCCAATCAATACTTAATTTTCTTGCTCGTGGATAATGAAAAGAGCCGTTTGGATTTCGTCACGTTTTTGGGAATTATATATTTTTTGTTTTCCGTCTCTCATCTTCTCTCTCGCTTTCTCTCTCTCTCCCTTCATCTCTCATTCTCCCTGCATTCTTTCTCTCCTCCCGCATCCCCCATTTGCTCTTTTCCCTCACTCCTTCCCACTTCCCCATTCACCCGCCCCTTTCGGCCCCTATTCCATTCTTCCCGTTTCACCCCTCGTCCTCTCTCGCATTATTTCGACGCCCCGCCGGCCGGCCATTCGTTCTTTTTTGATCCATTTTTTTGACGTGCTATCATTTGCGTGTTTGAGCTGGGAGACAAACGCCGTGTTCCGAAAAATATTTGAGTCCATAAATACTGCTGGACTTCATTATGGCCGTGGGAACGATATCATTTAAATAACCGTGGAAAAATCTCGTTTTGATTCCGAAAATAACTCCACTGGCACCACGTTCTGAACGAGCCAATTAACCCATACTAATCTCAAGGATTTTTTTATTCAGTGTTTTATTTTCTAATCGTTCGCACGAAATTGTAAATACAATTTATTTGGTTTTAAATTAGTGCATATTCGGTCGTTGAGTTTTGATCGAAGCGATTGACAAACTACGTCCGATCGCACAATTTATTCCAACACGTGATGATATAATGCCGAAAAATATCCTTGAATTCCTTTCGAAGTATTTACATGTGTGCTTTTGTCATTTCATCTGATCCATCTTATAAAACTTTACTCTACCAGAAATTCATACCAACTTTGTTGTTTTATTTTATAATGGCGATGTTTCTGTCGTTATTATCCGCCTTTGTCATAATCTAAAACATACACAAAAAAGGACACGCTTATTTGTAGGCTGTTGACTGAATAGTTGAGAAATGCATTTCCAGAGACTAGAACACTTACATAAGACTGCAAATAAACTATATACGAGTCGTATACCTAACTGAGAGCCAAGGCAGTAATTCTACGAGTTATATAGTCCTGCTGGAGAGCTTTAGAACTTTTCCCTTGACGGAAAATGTTCATATTTTTAATGAAACGATAACAAAAATTTCACTTTACAATTTCTATTTTGCTTTGAAGAGTTAAAAAAAATTGTTTTTTTTTATTCGAATTGAATTTAAAAGTGTCTCTTTATTGATTAATTTGTTAAGATACTAATATCATAAAAATTCAAACATATGAAGTAATTAATCCATGTTTATTACAATTTTCCTCTTTCGGCCTTTTGCGTTCGTAAAATATCTCTTAATGTGGCCAGTGGGTAGACGATGGTTTTATTGTCACCGCTCGCTTGCGTGTCGTACTAAAAGAATTAACCGCCATTTGACATCGATCCGTCCGACTTCAAACTCATCTCGTCTTTGCTTCACAAATTCAAATCAAAATACGCACTTCCACGCCTATCCTTCTCCTTCCTATGGTTTTATTTCCTCCTTCGTTGCCGGCTACAACTTCCTCAACACCCATTCCTTCCGCCTCCTCCCTTGTTCCTATCCAAACTCTTCTCCTCCACTGCCTTTTATTCTCCGTGTTTTTAAATTTATTTCTTTTTTCCCTCCCTTTACCCGGGGATTATTTTGCCTGAATATGCAGAGCCAATTTTAATCTCGTTTTTCCTCCCTCCAATCCCTCCCGCCGCTCCCTCCTCCTCTCTCTTCCCCCCTCTCCTCTGGTCCCCTTGAGGCTATCTCCCGCGGCCCGCTACCCACTCGCCTCTCCTCCTCTGTTCAATAATTCAGGTCTTATTGTATCGCCATCCTTCAACCCTCCCCTTCAAGAACTCATTTCGTCATCGCCTTTTATTTTTTCCGAGCATCCTCAAATTACGCTCGCCGAAGGTCAACAATTTGAGTCCCGTTTCTTCGTTTTCACTCTCCAAGGAGGATGGGTTCATTTGGTGACACCTTTACTTACCTTGCGTCATGGTCTATTTCGGAAAGTTGTATGAATTGTCACCTCTTGGGTCTAATCTCCGTGAATATATTTCTTTTTTTGTTGTTAAAAAAATGAGAAAGTTTCGATTAAGGACTTTAGGTCTGAGAATTCTCAAATACCATACATACCAACAGTGAATTTTGAAAATATTAAATAATTATGTTTTACTCAAACACTCTGTCGTGGTATCACTTCTATTTATCACATGCTTTGTTGTGTTTTAGCAGCTTATTTAATTTCTCCTATTTCTCTTCATCGACTTAGTTATAATTTGCACTCGGGAACACTATTAAAAATGTTTTATGAATAAGAAAAAATTGGTTTTAATTATTGTTTTCAATGCAGAAAACCTCTTTGAATAATCCAAATAATGATTTCCAGGTAAGCATATAGATCACGTAATTTAAAGTTCAACGGCGTGTGAAACACGAATCGGGATAGGGATGTCAGTTCCATTATCTGTGCCGTTTACAGTTTTCTTAGGAAGATTTGGTACCCGAAAAATTGCTGAGATTAGTGGAAGTGAGAGTTCCCAGAATCGTCGCCCGGAATCAAACCCGAATCCACTGATATATAGTCCAGTCCTCTCTACTAGATTACCACCGGCTTTTCGTACATCTGTTGATATTTTGCGAACATTTACGTAACGTGAATATTATCCGTATAAATCGTGCTTAAATGCGCAATGTAGGCATTGCTTTAGGATTTCCCACACAATTTACCGATTGATAGAGCAGCCAAATTTTTAAAATTAACACGTTGAAGTTGCATTGTAGATAGCAGAAAACTTATATTTTTTGCCTGCTTTCGTTAATACTGTCCTTGATTCCAATTACATTTGATTAAATATTATGCAGGGGCTATCAAACGTTCATATAGATTTTCCATTTTAAAGGTCATGCTATTTAAATATAAAATCTACTCATTTAATACTTGAATACTTAACATTTTTCAAACCCAGTTTCATTCATTTCACTAATGCTTAAATTTCACATGCGTTAATTTTGAATGCATTAATCACACCCTACTGTGATGGGTGATGCTTGCGATGTAAATGTGTTCGTTATAAATCAGGCGACCGCATCAATGCTGGATGAGAATGAGCGGTGCATTAAAACCGCGCGGCTATGACGGAAATATCACAGATCGTAAATTCGGAGGAACCATGTTAGCTCGGCAGGAGGTAAAAGTTATATTTTATTTCATATTCGTGAAATGTTTTCCCTCCCGGAGGAAATGCTCCCGCGAACTATTGATACTTTTTCGGGCATGGCATTATTTAAGTGTAAAGAGCAATTCGTTCATGACAATCACATTGACAATAATTATAGATGATTGATGTGATGTAAACATTCGGTGTTTATGGGTAAGAGCAATTTTCCGTAATGGCTTCCATTGCATTTTAGAATTGCATCCAAATGACACGTCAGTGTTGTGACTCGAGAATCAAACTCTTCTACGTGCTGCGTATATACTATAAGCACATTGGTTCCTCACCAGATGAAAGGCGGCAGGTTTTCCTTAGCCGAGGTCTTGCTACCGTTTGCTTTCCTTCCATTTCTCCCGGGAGCTGCTCTCAAGACCCAGCGCCTTGCGATCGTCCAGGGTAAATGGATTCAACGAAATCCGACTTCATCTGCCATCTTTTGGCAGGCGATAAAACTGCAATGTAGGAGACTGTGCTGAAGGGGTTAGGGTTAAGAGCGGCTGGAAGGAAGATCGGGGTACAGAACCCCCGATTAGAATCCATCCCTCCCTCCCGACTCCAGTCCGTCCCTCCCATTGGACCCTTCTGCTCTGCTCTTGCAGACCCTTGTATTCTCGACACTCCGCGCGTATGACACAACACAGCAGTACTCGTCCAAGCCGTCGGCAAGAGCTCTTGAGTGCTTTGACCATGTTAGGGGGTTCGGCAAGGACTAGTTGTCCTGATGATCTAATTGAAGTTTTGAGAAAATTTAGGGTATTTTTCCTGATTTATTCCACCGAAATTTTAATTTTCGTCAGTTATTGTTTTGAAAAGCGACTCAGGTTCTTTGTTTTCTCAAATGTAGACTGATTTTGTATGTTACATATTTAAATACCTTTTGAAAATTGAATTAATACCTCCCTGTTACAAGTTTTGTTTCATGTACGTCGCTAGTTTGCCATCCAAATGGTTACCGGGTCGCGTGGAACATTTTATTTTAGATTTCAGTGAATTATTTTTTCTAAGAATTTAAAAAAATAGTTTTTTGGTTTAAAAAATAAGCATGTATTTACGAATTATCTTATAATTGCAAATATAAATAAAATTACAACCCCAAAGTTCCGATTCCCAGTTCAAAAATTAAGTCATTTATACTAAATTGATTCTGGAGCAAACAAATGACTACGTTAGCCACGTTATGTTGATGTTTAAGCTCACGTATCATCTATTGTTTCGTGCATGTACCTGCTGCAAATGAAACATGAGCTATATCTTGTACACTGTGACATTGAAAAAGCTGCAATATGGAGAAAAGAATAATCATTTTCGGAAACCTGGTGGAATCATATAATTTTAGTTTGATATCCATAGTTTCATTTTGGTCCATATTTATGTATAACTTGCAGCGTTGGCAACGCCAAGTAACATAATATCATTTGATTTTTTTTAACTATGCTTTAATTTCTTTTGCTGATAAGCCGAATTGTACATATCACAGAAATGAAACTTCATACATCCCACCGAGGCGATGTTATGACTTGCTGAATCAAGAAAATATTTTGGCAGGAGAAGGAAGAAAACTTAATCTTCAACTCAAAGTTATTGTCTTTTACCTTTAATAATTAATAACCTGTATTGCAAAGGGTTGAAACGCTTAGTGATATGAAATGGCATCATATTCCACTACGCTTCATGTAATAATGCTAAACTAGAATTGACAGAATATGGATAATTTTTCCTCGGAAATTGAAGGTGTAGTAACTCACGATTGTGCGAACAGTCATTTACAATTTATTTTAGTTGCATCTTTGACTTGATTGAATCGTTATTTAGGCACGAACGGTGCCGGAATATTTTTTACCGCTACCGGATAATACAATCATGTTTCATTTCAACGACCTTAGAAGATTTCTGTTCCAACACTAACAACCTTTGGCGAGCAAACGATTGATTTTCGACCCGTCACTCAACACTCATTCGTTTTCGGACGGACCGATGATGGAGCAAATGCAATCAGCGGGAGAGGGGGGGGTCAGTTTTCGCGGTCGAAGGTCAGTGCAGCGGAAATCCTCATCTTGGAGCGTCCCCCCTTAACGGCGCGAGTCACTCCCCTAGAAGCGTACCCCTCGGCTTCCCCTACCCCCCCTCCTTTGTCCTCCCCTCCCCACCTCGATGTTAGAGGTACCGTCCCGCCTCCCAGGGTGGTCGAGGGGAGATGGGGAACGGTCAACCAGACCCTCCCGCGCGAGTGCTCCCTTCTCGGCCGGCTGGCACCCACACTCAAACGAGCGCGGGCTACGGCCTCGGCGTCTGCGTCTCACGCACCATTGTGCAAGCACACACCCGCTTCAGCTGTCCAACCCTCCTGCGTCCGGTGTCGCCGAAAAGTGTTCATCGCATTAGGGCATTGTCCCTGCAACGGGACACGCGCAAAAAAATATCGAGGGGTCGAGAGTATCCTTTTCCAAGCACTTTCCATGCATCATCTTGTCCTCATCCTTTTTTTTTCCTTCCTCCCCCTCGAAGTCTCCCGGCCCTTGCGTTCCGCGTCGCGGTCCCTTCCTCAATTCTTGTCGCACGCGTGGTTGTGCCCTATCCCTTCCTCCCTTTTAACCTTTTTCAGAGGGCAGTCGCCGACGAAAACCGGTCCATCCTCTTCTCGGGTGGTGGTTTGCGTCGAAGCCGAGGGTCGTAATGTGCCGGCCAAACGTGCCCACCACTATATTTCACCTCATCGTCTCTCCTCCACGCCCATATAAATTTGAAACACGAATTGGTGCTTATTGAAAGTGAAAACCAAATTTTATTCCATTCCTCTTTCTTTTAGGGTTATCGATTCCGAGGCGATGTAGATGTTTCAACAAAATCGATTATTTCAGTGTGAGCACGGATTAATTAAAATTAATAATTTCCATTCTTTCACGATATGTTTCGTCATAATGTATATTCGGTGTCCGGTCTGGTCCGATTTAAAAATAATAAAATCATTCCAATTCGCACAAATTAAGCTCTACTTTCCCGCAATGCTCGCCAATTATTAATTTCTGACAGATTGGCACTCTTTAATCTCTAGTTAAATCATTCCTTTCACCCCTTCTCCATAAGAAGAAACAAAGGAAAGTCACAAAGACATACTGAGGATACTTATGTATTATCAGCAATTTGAATCTATTAACTTAGATATTAACTCATATTTTGGATGTATGTCTTTATAGCGAAGCGATTCAATTTGCGCTTGGAATCGGCCTTTTCATTTTAAATACTAAACATGACGTTCTGAAAGTCTTCAGTCGTCGCCTCGATCTACTCTTCCTTCAACGGTCACCAGCTCATCCTTGGTTGGATATTGCCTATGTGGATTAAATTGAGAAATTCCCAATTGTCGTGCCTTCCCTGCCTTCGCGGTCGGATGAGAAGAGAAGTGATAACCTTGAGTATCTTATTATAACCCCATTATACAATTTATGAAATTCACTGTTAATTAGTATTAATGTGCGGCCGTGGTACGAGCTTGCAAAAAGACTAAACTTTCAGAATGGGATAAGAAAAAGATTGTAAAATCAATTACATGTTCATAGGTAAAAATCAATCGTCAGAAATGTCAATCGATAAGGCTTGTTGCCTCGGATTGCCTGTAACAACACGACGAAAACCTTTTATGAACTTTCGCCCAGGATTATCCATTAAATAGGAGAATTTCAATTGAAGATGGAAATTCCTTGCTAAAATTCACTAAGAAAGCTTTTTTAACTCCCAGATCTACATAAATTTACGCCATACCCTGCTGTGCTCATCAAGGGACAGAATGGATCTTCAATGTTTTCATGGTCTTCATGATGCCTCTCTTACTTTTGTTGTTATGCGCCTAATCGGAATGAATAAAAGGGAAAGAATTAAGCTAATGTTGTTAGCAATCGTTACAAAAATACCACCAATGAAATTTGTGTTATTTTTGAGACGATTCTCATCGCTACCTAGCATTATTGAAGTAAATACCATTATTTATTAATTTCAATTAGAAAATAAGTAATGATAATCACTAGCTGATGATATTATGGGCACTAGTAAATGCAAGTTGGACCGCTCAGGGGGTCCTGGACATTAAAAAAAAATGCTTTATTGCTCTTACGTGCACTCTTGAACGTTTGTGGCTCATGTTTTGTGATCCATATCAGGCTATTGCAGATAATCTCTCTCGTTGCAAATGAAAACCTCTTATTAGGCAATCAGGACTTATTTAATCGCAGATATTTTTCTGTTGGTGACAAGAATGTTTTGATTGCACGAGTATTCAACTCCATTATTTACTCACTCTATAATTCATTGGTAATATGAGAATATATTCTTTGAAGAGAAAATTTCTCAAGATTATCTCATCGAAAACCTGGCAGCGCAATCATCCATTCAATTCGTTCGGGCATAACGTGTTAGAGTTTATAGTCTCATGGTATCCCGTCTCGCGTACCGCAGATTTCGAATAAAAACTATTTTAAGCGTATTGGCTGGAAAAAAGCTGTGCTGGTAATTCAAATTTGCCATAAAAACAAGTTTTTATGATATAGTTTACAGTATGTGTATACAAGTCCAAATAGCATTTGAAGGGGTTTCATTAATAGCGGACAGTGATTATGAAAGTATAGGTACAACACTAATTTAAGTGTCCCCAGAGGGAATATTGTATTTTTTGCTATAGAGAGGTTTTTTTGCTATTCATCAACTCTTTGGTCAATTTGTTCTAGAAATACAGTATAGGGTGATTCCGATAAAAAATCGGTTTACATACTAAGGTGAGTTATATTTTATGAAAATAACAACTCCCATAAAAATATTTCATCCCATGTATCATAATCGTGATAAGAATCGTGGTAACCATGTTAAGAAAAGGCTCGCTAAAACTTTGATATGGAACGTAGTTATGCACAACGCGGAAACATGGTAAATGAAGAAAGATGAAAGGCGTGGATTGAGGACTTTTGAAGTATGGGTGTGGAGGATGGAGAAGGCAAAGTGGGCAGAATGGATAACAAACGAGGAATTGCTGGCTTTGGTAGGGGAGAAGAGGGGATTATTGGGAGACATCATGAAGAGACAGGAAAAATGGAGCAAAGCATATTAAAGAGATGTTGAACACTGTGATAAGTGAAAATGTTAGTCAAACGAGGAAGGAGCAGAAATAGGATAGGGATATTGAACGGATTGAAGGGGGGAAGAAAATGTGCGGAGATGAAGAGAAACTTCGTTTTAAAGTAGGATGCTGGGTTGTGTTTTGTTGGGAGAGACAAGAGAATTATTTGGTTGTTGGATCCATCCAAAACCTGCCTTAGCCGGAAAACTACATGCAATAATAATAAATGGCATACTGCTAAACAAAACAAATTTCGGATCCAGTTTTCCTTAGTTATATGCCGAGACTGAAATGTAAGGTTTATTAAGCTCTATGTATGCCTAGGTGGGTAGACCCATCGGCTAGGAACTTTTGCCTTCCGGGGGAGGGGGGGCGGCATTAATTCGGAAAGCACCATGACTCACACGGCGCTATTGTGTGATCCCTCCCTTCTGACGCGATCCGCGACCTTGGCCCACGCAATAGTCATTCGGATGCCTCCCGCGGCGCTGCGAGAATGTGAGCATTCCTCCCGGGCGGAAGAACATCGCCGAACGTAGCGCGACGCTCTCCCGGCCGTGGCATGTGCGTCGAGACCGTAGTACCGCGTCGACGGTGGTCCTCGCTCAAATGACCCTCGAGAATGCCAAGCGGGGAACGTAGACGCGCCACCAGACCCGTGCAGTGTCGCCCTCCGACGGAGCGTCGTGGAAACTCGGGGCGACGCCGTTGGGGGGGCGTGGTTGTACCACGAGGAGGGGCGGGGCCACAGAGGTGGGGGGCAGGAATTGGAGAGGGGGGAGGTTAGGAAGGAATAAGGGGGAGCAGAAACGCCCCTTCCGGTCTCGCTGGTAGCGTAGTTCCCGAACGCTTTCACTCCGCTCCACCCTGGATTTCCGCCGCTGGGGGGACAGTGTCCACCAACATCCCATTCAATCCCTGAGTAGTCACTCGCGAGGGGTATTTCTCGTCTGCCTTGATGGGATGGCAGAATTACCGAGGCGGGTGGCGTCGCTCCAGTTTCCGAAGCAGTTTGGCTCAAAAGTCGGGAAGGGAGGTGTGGTATTGGATGAACAGCCAGTGCCCATTCCATATCTCACGCAGCAGATCGATAGGAATGGTGTGGGAAGAAAAGAAGGAGAATGACGGCGGCGTTGCTAAGGAGCATTCTGCTTCCGAAGAATCTCAAAAGATGGAGCGGGCGGAGTGTCTGATGCCTTATTCCCTGCAATGTCAAATTTCTTACCCAATAAAATGCTAGAATAAATTAACGCTGCTGTACTTTTATCATTACCCCATTCGTTTATTCATTTGGCCGAAGGAAGAGAAATAACCCAAGCACTATTGCCTCAGTATATGATGTTGATATTGATGTTGGAACGTAGCAGCTGGTAAATAATAATCCTGATTAAAATTTACTGTTAAACATGTTGTCAGAACCTCAAAATAATTGACAGTTGGCATATGCCCTGCACGTACGACCCCAATAGCTTTCATATGACATTACAATAATTTTCAATGTATATAATACTTGATTTTAGCTTGTACTATATATATCCTATCTCTTTTCCAAATATCTATTTCCTTGTGAATGAATATATATGTATATAATATACATATGAAAATATATATATACAGAAATAATATATAAACATATTTATTTACATATTCATACAAAAAACATATATATATATATATATATATATATATATTGGATATATATATGGATATATATATATATATGTATATTGGATATATATATATATGTATATTGGATATATATATATGGATATATATATATATATATATATATATATATATATATATATATATATATATATATATATATATATATATATATATATATATATATATATATATATACACTTTTTTGGAAAACCCACAAACGTGTAATGTAAATTCACTGATAGTTAATTCACTCGTACATAGTCTGTTCCTAATTCCTCTTGAGAAAGGTGGTTGGACCACCGAAAATTCGAGAACCAGTGAGTTTTCCCTCTTTTGTGTGTTTTGATTTCTGTGTTTGTTATGACTATCAGTATATATATATATATATATATGTATAGCGGGTCGCAGTGGTCTAGTAGAAAGAGCGTTGGACTACTGACCGGAGGGTCCCAGGTTCGATTCCCGGGCAAGGCACTCTGGGCACCTGCAGCTCCACCCAAGCTAGTTGATTTTTCGGGTACCAGGTCTTCCTGGGAAACCATAACCGGCACAGGGAAAGGAACTGGCCGCCCTACCCTGATGTGTGATTATTCACACGCCGTCGGGCTTGGTACACGGGTGAGCTCTACCATCACCTACTAAACCGACCTACGGGTTGATTACTGTGTTTATGGTACTAAATTCCAGCAGACACTTCCGCTTTGCTTACTTATATACTTCCTTTTAACTACTTACTTTCGTAAAAAAAACGTTTTTATAAACGTGTCCACATTGACAGAAAACGAAGTATTTTCACCAAAGGCAATACTTCTTTCACCATGATTAGGAGATGAAATACATTTTTATATATTTCTATGTACACACATACCCATAAAATTTGGACGGAACAATATAACTCTGTTCAGAGTCTAATCAGAATCGGTCAGAGTCCTGAGTCTGACCTGAAGGAGGCCTCCGAGAAGGCCGAAAGCTCAAACTTTCTAAAAAGTCTCCCTTTACGTGTTATCTATTTTATTTTTGTATTCTATTGTGCCGTCCAAACGTTATAATGCTCTCAAGAGTGCTTCTTCATCATCAATATAAATATACACACACATACAATATATAAGAGGTAGGTACATATGCCTAAGTGCATATACCTCTATTAAGGAAATACTCCAAGATGGTGAACCAAATGCGAGTATGCGAGTCATCTCAGAGGTAAAGGAAATTACTGAAATTAATGAGGTATAAATTTGCAGTGAGAGATTGTAAAGCAATTTTGTTAACATCCAAGTCTCTTTCGACAACCCTGATAATTCTCTGAGGCGTAAAGGTAAGTACCAAGAAATAAAGCGATAATTCTTCCTAGAGTACGTAAAAGCATATGTTGGTTCAACCAGTCCCTTGGAAGATGAAAATCCACATATTTTTTAACCATCGAATCGAATCATATGATTCTCTGTAGCGGCTAAATATGTGAACCTGATCTGTGGAACTGCATTCCGGTGCGCATTTTGTGTGTAACTCTTATGATCTTTCTACCTCTTCTGCTGTTAAAATTTAAATGTACACATGCATGTGAGTTAGTTCCGGAATGCTATCATACTATAGGTCTCGTATTTCCTTATGCGTACTGGTAAATTAATTGATAATTCTAAAACAATTTCAAGAGGATTACTATTTTTTATATTTTTATGGATGTATTATTTTAAAATACTTAACTCGTGTAAAATTTCATTAGAAAATACATTTCTCCTGAATTCATAACCGTTAGAATCCATTGATGGGCGCCTTCTTTCATACGCACGGGTATATTATTTTTGGTGAATGATAGTGTGTAGGGTAATTTTTTTCAAAGAAATATTATTGGAAAATAAGCTTACGTGTTATTTCCATTGAAAGTCATATGTACTGGTATGCAGTACTCCAGGCAGTTAATGTGCTAAAACAAGAGCATAGTCGATTCCGGTCCGATGAGATTGGTACGTATAGGCTGATCAAACCTATAGGCTCATCAGGATAGATTGTTGAAATTGCAGAAAGAATCATTTGCCGCACCAGAATGAAAAGAACGGTGCCAATTTTTAGAAATAATTTCATTTACTTATATTGTGTTCAATTTAAAAGTACAATGTCCCTTTAATTTCAAATTTCTGAGATCGATAATATTATAAATCTTTTTTTTGTAAGGAATAATTTTCCAACTTTAAAAATGTCATTACTGAGTGAAATTTCGTTACTCTGTATTTGTTATTTCTTTTGTTTTGTGCACTATGCTCTTCTGAGAACGTCCACAGAGCAAGAACCTTCAGAAACACTTTCTCAAGGATTAGTTCAGAAGCCTCTAGGAATCTCTGGAGGCAGTTGTGATCCTTTCGGAAACCCCCTATTTCCACGGGTTGCAAATCCCATGCCATTAAGATTTTCCATCCGCCGCTGGTATAAAAAGAAAAAAAGGTCTCTTGAAGCTCACTCGGAGGAAGTGTGCTCTCGAGCAGTTTCCATGCGAATCGTATTGAACAAAAAACACGATACTTACGGACGGTAGTGACGTGACACCCCTCTCTTCACACGCGCTTCCCGTAACTGTATATCTCTCACCACAAACTCCGCCCTTCGACAAAGGTTACTCTCCACTTCCCCCATTCTCTCCACTCCCCGTGGATGATGCAGAGCCCTGCTATTCCACCTCCTATCCATGGGCGAACTCCACAAAAAATATCCCCTCTTAAAAGGAAAGAAATCAAGGCTCGACCGCAAACCCTTCGGAATAGCGCCGCCGCCCGTTCCCCACTCCACCCGTAGGAACCTCCTCTTTTCTCCTTTTTCCTCACGGAAGGGAGAAGATGAGGCCGCCACCTCCCAGAACGACGGCCCAGTATGGCTTTCAAGTCTCATACAAACAAGCGATCTCCGCCGAGTAATTTCCTTCTCGGGCTTCGCTCACCTTAACTATACCCACCCTCTCTCCCCCACCCACACTTTCCCCGGCACGCAGCCTACCCTCCCCATCCTTACGTCGTCCTTCTCACGACGTTCTGCCGGCGAATAACGCACCTGCCGTCCGACCCAGGTGCAGGGAGTTTGATTCTTCTTACGGAATCAGTAGAGGAAAATACATTACATTTTTTTCATATTCACGTCTACAGGAGAACGTTTCATTTACTAACCTTGGTTAATGTAGGACGTCGGTCAGAATGTTCGATCCTAAGCTTCATTACCAGCGGTGTGCCTCGATATGATTGTACAGTCTATGAAAACATAAATCCCAACGTTTTTAGAGTTTTTGATATACCGTGATATTTCTCGTGAAAAAAATGTGGCATAACACTAAAATTGAGAAAATATGTAATTACTTGGGCATGAAGTGATTGAGAAACCCTGATTTTTTTAAACCACCCTGACGCAAATGAGAAAACAAGGCTATGTAAGAAGTACCGTTCATGAGAATTTAATGTTTTACCTTACTCCAAAATCATTCGAGCACTGTAAAGATGAAAAAACAAATTTGAAAAGTGCTCTTAATCTAATGAAATGATACCTGAAATGAGACTAGAAACTTGCGACCAATGAATTGAGTTTAAGTATTCGTTATCGTTTAAAAAATATGAAATTCTTAAATCATCCTTCGTTCAATATTTGGCATTGTGTGACTTAATTTGGGTAAAAAGTTAATGGTAAATTAAGAAAGTGTTCACTATTTCGAAACTTTTAAAAAGGAAAACTTAATATAACGTAAGGAGGCCTTATTTCTGGGATTTTCCCGCTCATATGTTAGGCATGGTTATCTCTGAAAAACGCCGAAAACTTGGAAAATCATTCAGTATAATAAGTATATAATTTTCATATTCTGTTTAATAGGAAGTCAGTTTGCACGGAAAAAGGAAGATGAAAAACACGAATTACAACATTCACCGTATCCAACAAACTTTGCCCCAGGGACTTTTTTAATTCCAGACTCGAAAATAATCACTCAGTGGAAAACGATTCACGTCAAACGAGGAGGCCAACACGTGCCTAATTTGAGCACCTTACGAAATCATAAGTTTAAGACGGCTTTGAAGGGATGGAGAAACGCTGGGAAAAGTGCATCTCTCTAAAAGGAGATAAGAGTAAAAAAATCCCAAATAATTTGTTTCTCTAATTATTTCTAAGGACATATCACACGACCCAGGTAATTAAAGTAACCTAAATGTGGTTTTTCGAAATCATTATGAAGAATAAATCTAATTATGGTGAAAATAATAGTTTTAGAATTCTTTCTGAAAGTATGTGAAGATGAAAGCCTTCATGAGAGGTAAGTTCTTATTGGACGCATTTTCTAGCATGACGACGAACCCATGCAATTTGACAAAACATTTGTATTGGGTTTGGTACTTAACAAGTACCATTTCCAATACAAAATGAATTACTGGTATGCGTCAGAGACATTAGAATCTGAAAGCAGAGAAGAATGGGAATTTTCGAGTAGTGGAGATTGAGGTCAAACGAATTGTTAAAATGAAAAAGATGGTATTTGTATGCATGTAAGTCACAGACTGATGTATGTATGACAGCGGGCGATTCCACACCAGGACTACACCATCCACGTTACATCATACTGAAAATGTCGTAACTAATTGAGATATTGAAAAGATGGAAAAACATTTTCTAAAAAACCAACATATGCTTATTATGACTCTTAAAATTTCATCCATTATTATGCGTATGCAAGATTTGCGAAATATGGATGTATATACTCGTACTGGCCAAAAAGCGGAAGAGGGAAAGAGCACATGAGAGCATTCTTCAAAAAAGAAGAACCAATTGAAATGTGAAGATGCTGGAAAAAGATGCATTCGTTTGTAACAACGTATCATTTGTTACATTAAGGGACAATATAAACAATAGGTGAAAACATACAGTATCGAGATGTCGGTAAAAAAAATGGGTATAAAGTTGAATAAAGGTTATAAATGGTCAGGGGAAAAACAAGAGTTGCAGTCAACTAATCGGATGAAAAAAATGATGGGTTGGCTGGAAGTCTGATAAAGACCAACCTAAAGAGAAAGACTGGCGGATATTATTGAAATAGAATCCCAGTAATTTGATATATTGTTCAGCTTTCGAAAGATATACAGGGAGACAGTTAAAAAGAATGATTTCATAATCATAATAATGAGGCTTGCTGTTAACAAACTGGGGCATGTTGGGCTGCTGCAAACCAATGCTCAAATTTTGAACTGCCAATGACCCTTTGAGTACCTAATTTCGTACAGTAACCAAGCATGATGCTCAATATTGAATGTACTAATTCAAATTCTATGCGATATAATTTAACCTCGGCAATTGTGTACTCATGCAATATTGAGTGATTATAAGATCGGATATGGCTCATCGTCGTCACACAAAAACGTGTGGATACACCTATTTATCATTATAGTTACCGTTTAAGGTAGGTTTCGGATGGAAAAAAATTAACCACAGCTAGATCTTAGTCCTCGTCCAACAAGTCATAACCTGCTCTCTGGCTCTGCAGTATTCCTTATTCAATGCCAGATACTTTCTATCTCCCTTCCTGTGTTCAACATGTTAATTTCTTCCCTCCCCCATCTCTTCTGCACACCGTCTTTCTTCTGTCTGAGTTTTAAAAATTCCATCATCAATAAAAATACTGTGCATCCACTTTTCTTGTACGTAGGTAAGTGTGCATCAAACGGATAGGTAATTGCGGTAATAGATTATTATAATTGTTCCAGAACATTTCAGTCAATCCGAACATTTAAGATTTCCTTTGTCTTACGCACAGAAAGTTTCCGTAATCGACACTTGCTGGCACCGCTCCGGTTTACTCATTGCTCCAAATACTGAGCTGCCATCTCCGCTGGTCCTGGTCCAATGTTACGGCGCTCCGAGGGGGCTGTGGATGACTGAGAGGGCAGAGCTGACCTGCATTTACGCCAAGTGGCGCACTCTTCTCAGGGCGAGGAGGAGGCGACGACACCGGGGGTCACTCCTTCATCCCCCCCTTCCCTTCGTCTCTCCCAGCGGCCCACATATCGCGGCGTCTTCGTGTGTTCGAACTCGTGTGTGTGGTGGCGCGTCTCCGCTCATGCGCCGGACTTCCACACGTCCCCCGTTCCCCACCACTTCCCCACTTGCCGTCATCCCTGCTTTCTCTTCCTCCGTCCCCTTCCCTCCCCGACCTTCTAGTCAGCCCGCCCCTATCTCCACCCACCCTTTCACCCCCACCTGTCCAGGGGAGCCTCTTAAAAATTTCCGCCGGCCACATCCGGGCAGGAGACGTTCCAGATCGCCTTAAACCGATACCCTTGTGCGAGAGCCCCGAGCCCGCCTTCCCCGAAACGTTCTCGGCCTGCCTCGCAAGTCGAACAAAACGAATTGACGGAAGGGGTTGAAGGAGTGGGTGGGAGTGTTGGGAATGCGGAGGAAGGGTACGCGGTGGTCAGGGGGCAGCGGCACGGACTCCAGTTACCCTTATCGTGCGTTCTTTATTCGACGGGCTAAGCGATTCTTCATTCTGTGGGCCAACACTTCCATTTGTACACGTTAAAACAGTAAAAAGTCAACATTAAGCTGTCTGGCTTCGGAATTTAAGGCAGAATTGAGTGATGATACAATGAATTACTTGACAGTTGACCGGTGTTCTTTATATTACGATTTCATCGACCGGACCTTGTGCACTTGTCATTCATTTTCCTTATGCTTTCGATGAGTGAAGCGAGTCTATGGAATATGTTTGACCACTTTGGAAGAAAATACACAAGTAATTTTGGTAATAGGCAGACAAACAAGTTACCTTTTGACAAGGCATTATTTTGCGTATATAATATTATATATATATATATATATATATATATATATATATATATATATATATATATATATATATATATATATATATACACTAATAGTATATATTATACAAACAAAAGGATGAATGGTCCTCATTATTGTTTTTGAAGTAGTGTATTTACTGCTCTATAAACAGTCATCCATACATGGCCATCGCAGATTAGTATTGAGTAAATGTTACCCAATCAGACGTATATATTCTTAACCACTTAAGTATTACGCTATTAGTAACTGACATGTAAAAGCAGTGCTTTTCCATGGAGAAAGAATTACATTTACATTCCCTAAGTAAATGGCCACATGGCTATACCAGTATTCCAATGTTTTAGATATGTTAGAATGGCTCTCAGGGCGATTAATAACAATTGTTATTCCAAAAAGGTAGTCAAATATTAATATATTTATTTTCAGCCACAGTATATCATATAAGATTAATTAATAATATAATATTCATTTACTTCATTCATTACTTTTCTGATTTTTTGTCTTTTAATTGATTAACCCATAATTCATAGAACTAATTTGGGAAACGATACCTGAAAATCGAAGATTTTTTTATCCATGCACAATAATAGCTGAAATGTCATCATGTTTAATAATACTTATATTTTTGCTGCTGATCATCTAATATCCTCCACATACAGTTTAGGACAAGCCTTTACTCATTGATAATTTAATTTGAATATCTAACATTTTGTTTACAGCATATGAAAACGATCACATGTAAATTAATCACATGTTAATATTTTAAATTAAATTATCAAGGTCGTGAAAAACCCCTTGGCATAGATTTACTGGAAGGTTTGTACGTGCATTCTCAGGATGTGAGAAGACATTAAATCAGGTATGACAGTAAAAAACAGCATTAACAAAAGCAAGTTCAACAGTTTACATGCCTAAATAGGTAGTATTTTAAATGATAAAGGGAATTTAGATGATCAATTGTAGGGCAATCGAGTTAATAATTAAATAAAGAAATTGTAAATGGACGATAATTGTGGGAAGTCAAGTAAGGACGTTAAGATAGAAATAATGAAGGTATGGGTGTGGGTATGGAGAGAGTAATATGATGGAGAGAAGAGGTCAAAAAATTTGTTGTCTCAGGTGTAAATTTATGGAATTTGCATGACATATTGAAATCAAATACTTTACTTTGTAGTTCCACACAATTTATTAAAAAAAATCGACCCAGGTTTCGAAGTTGAACGATGACGATGACGTTCAACGTCGAAACCTGGGTCGTGTTTTTTTAAATAAATTGTGTGGAATAACAAAGTAAAATATTTCATTTCAATAACTCCAAAAATGTTAAAGAATATTGGGTTAAAGAAAAAAGATAGAGGTGAAATTATAAAAAGTCAGATTAGGACAGACTGGAAATGTTTTGTTGATGCTGGTAGGATATTCAAGATTGATTAAAGGGATTCGGGTAAGAGTATTCGGGTGAAAATTACTCAGGTGTGTATTCACCCCTGCCACACACCCTAGCGCTTGCTAACAGTATTAGTAGTTTTATGGAAGACGACCGACAGCTAAGGTCATTTGCACGATTAGGGATGGATGGGATAGAGGGTGGAGAGAAACCCGGCGTTGCCATTAGCCTACTCTAGTCGAAAGGCGCCAAGGGGTCCGCAGTTTAACGCCCCATCCGACGGACGTCGTAGTGCGCTCCACAAAACACCTCAAGTCGAGATCGGGATACCACTGAGATATATTTGTTCTCTCCAGGATTAGAACCTGGGCCCTCTTGGTGAGAAGCCTGTATGTTAGCCACCACACCATCTTGATCCCCGTGGTGCTTTACAGAGTCCTAAAAATAGCAAGGGAAATTGTCAGGTAAATTGGAGAGTACGGACAAACTGTTATAATTTATGGAAATTATCAAGGGTACTAGAAATAATGAGTATAAGAAGGAAATAATGTGGGGAATGCATACATTGTTTATTTGCTTAAATGAAATCTTTCGTTGCATAATTAACGCATAATAAATAAAAAAATTCATTCCTCAAAACAAGAGATGAATATGCCCCAAATTACCCGGATTTGGACCATTACCCCCGGTCAATTGTTGTACGCTTTTCCCATGTGATACCTCACCCCGGATGTTTATGCTCAATTATTCAACAATTATTTTACGCTCTTGTGATGTAGGGTATATTCCCTTTGTCTTTTACATTTTTTATATTTTTCCAGTTGGAATCACTTCCCCGTAATCTTTGATGTATTACTTCATTTTATTGCTTGTCTTAAAACTGATCTTAAGCATTCTACTCTACGGGGAATATGTGGACAAGATCATAAAAAAATAGCTTTAATTGGAAGAGCACTGGGTAAATGTGATGAAAAGGTCAATGAGAAATATTATCTACCTGGTTAGGCCTCATTTAGAATGTGTTGCTAGTACTTGGAATTCTCACGAAATTGGATTGATTGCCGAATGGAATCGCATGCAGCGTAGAGGAGCGAGTTTTGTTAAACGTTTTCATAATGAACTTATTAGCGTATTCAAAATATTAAAGGAGCTAGACCGGGAATCACTCACGGAGCGAAGGTTAGATTATAGATTGAAGCTCTTACATAAATTGGAAGAGCGTCTCTTTTGCAATAATGTTGAAAATGTGTTTTATCCGCATCGTACTACGGTAGGAGAGATTATATCAATAAAATTAGAGAGATTAAATGTATAACAGAGAGATTTAAGATGTCATTTTTTCCTCGAACGATAGGGAATCATAATAACATTGTTCGACCGCGGAAGGGTAATGTTCGGGTAAAATTATTCTGTTGTGTATTTACCCCCTGCCGCACACCCTAGCGGTGGCTTGCAGGTACTATAAAATACAAATACAATTACAGAAAATGGAGATAACCTGTCCTAAGTCATTGGGTCCGGACGCCCATCTTTTGCAACACTCTCTCAGGCCTTACCTTCCCGCCGCCGTACTCTCTCCCTCTCGCATCTAAGTGCTCACGTCGTTTCAATCCGACGGCCCAAAGGATGATCTGATACACGAGAAACTTTATCCATCAGGTGGCGACGCGACGTTATACTTTGAGCAGGAAGACTTTTCGGGCGGCTTAATGCCCGTGAAAAGGTTAAACGAATAATAGGATTAGAGGCGAAACGGACAATCTCCTCAAATGCTGGACGTCCTCTCACTCGCTCGTTCGCCTCGCACATGTTTTCATCCCAAACTCCCTCCCCACCCCTCGCACTCCCCCCAGGGCCGGCCAACCCTGGTGGCAATATTTCCATGCCTCTCCTCCCCCCTCCCCTTCGCAATCACTCAAGTCCTCCGCCGCCGGCCCTTCTTTCTTTTTCGAGCGGGAAATCCTTATCCGCGGGACACGTCCCCCCGGCCAACGGACGCCGACGTCGCGTACATTTGCTCGTCCGTGCGTGCAGTGAATATAAGGGAAGGGTGGACGTTGGGCAGCTGCCGGTCAATGGGGTGGTGAAGGGGACGGGCAGTGGGAAGGGGGAACGGGAGGAAGGGTCTGGTGGGTCGGGGGGAGGGGCGTGGACGGGATACACGTACTGCCGTGTGCGTACTCATGTGCGCATAGGCGATTTGATACAGGGACATAGTGCGTGGGGTATGGCTGAGTGTATTAGGTGGGAGAAGGGCGATGGGAAAGGGTTAGTCTGAGTTGGAAGTACTCATCGAAAGGAGGGAAACGGTTGTGGAGGCGGTTCGGCGGTTGGGAGATACAGCAAATTCGTGTGAAAAGTCTGATAATTAAAACAGACAGGAATTATTAACGTTATCAACTGTTAGAGATGAAATTCACTCGACCTCCTGTTCATTTACGCAGGAAAAGTCAAGTGAAAGGCTGGTGACCTAGCATCCCTCGCCACACACATTTGCGGTTGCCTGCTGAGATTCATGTACATGCAGGCGCAAAATTAACCAATATATTAGGGAGTACAGTCGTTCAGGCATAAACTTCCAATGCTAAATGTTTAAGCATAGAACATTTTTAAGAAGTTTATTTTCAACACAATAATTATATCAGGGTAGAAAAGTGTTGCACAACCCAAGCGCCAGCGTCTTCTTTTCTGCAACCCACAAGAGCTGATGGTGTTTTTTAAAAGTAAATGACATTTGAAATTTCACATTATAATACCTTTTTGTCTGCGTGGATTAATATTAAAATTAATTTTTTTGATGATTTTCTTCCAATTATGTTTCTCAGCTTTTTCAAATAATGACTTTTTGCACTGACTTCATGTAATGTTGGGGATGTGTTTTCATATGTCAATTGAATGGTAAGAGGAGCCACCTGGTGGAGGGCCTTCGTAGTATTAATTCAGGAAAATATTTCTCTTCGATAAAATAAAGCATTAATTTGAGATCGAGTTTCTCTTCATTAAGGTCATTATACTCTAAAAGTAACATATTCTGAATTGTTTTCCTCCCATTTCATTTCACTTGATTTTTATTCTTAACTATCTCCTATTATCCTATTTACTTTTCGTCAAGTGAGTACGTAAAACATAAAAATGGAACCAGGCATTTGTAGTTTATTGAATGGATTAAGCTTTTTTTTAACACATCACATACATAGAAGTGACAAATAAGTAGACCTGTCATGTAATATTTTTTTGCTTTTGACCCCAGGGATGAGCCAAATTCGCCAGTTTCAATTTCGATACTGCATATAACCCTTGATATGCAAGTAGGAAGGCAGATATGCATGCTTGCGCTAAAGGAGTTATCAAACCCTCAATCAGCCTTAAACTTTCATCATTTGTTTGCATATAAAAATTCAGAGTAACTCTTTCCCGGAGGATTATCAGGCAAATATGGCAGTCGAAGTAAAGTTAATTTTTTACGGCGAGGAGTCCCTTCGTAATTGAGTTCATTTTTTATCCGTGGACGATGGGGCTCCATTATGCACGGGCCATCATCTCCAGACAAGCATAAAACTCAACCCCCCCTCCCCCCCCCCCCGGGTGAGAGCTCTTTTATCGCTCGGAAAAAAATCCAGCTCTAAACGAAAAAGATGACTCATTAAATTTCCCCGGTGGCCATATTAAAATTACGCCAGCATCCTCCTTCAACAATGGAGACGTCGCTTCTTGTTGCTGGCCTCTGCACACGCGGGGAGGACTTTTATATTTATTTCTCCGGGCGACGCCAGTTAGTGAAAAAAATGATTGCATAACGGAGGATTACGGCGGAGCGCAGGGGAGAGGGACTGTGATGGGCGGAGGGGAGGGCCGAGGCTCGGGTGGAAGTCGCCAAGGTAAACAACAGGGGAGGGAGTTAGCAGTTGGAAGAAAAAAGTGAAAAATGTGTATTTAGGGTATGGCTCCATCCATGTGCATAACGGGGCAGTGCAAAAGGATGCGAGTTAAGATAGCCTGTCATTCAGATGGCTACGTGCATTTCTAGGGATATCAGGAAAAAGATTTGTTCGCTCTCTATTGTAGGAGCGATAATTTTTACTTTTTTAATTTGTGAGAGGCGAGAATTTTTTATCCTGAAGGTAAAATTAAGGCATTTAATCAAAGAAAACAAAGGAAATTTACATTGTGTTCTTTATTAAATGAGCCTGAAACGATTGAATACATAAAATTAAGGCACTTTAAAAGAACCTTATAAACACGTAATCTATATTTAACACGCTTTCAGTTACCTACTCCATGGCTTCTGTTCATCAAAAAATTCGGCCCCAGATTTTTTTAAAAATTATTACTTTTAAAAATATATTTTGCAGTACTTTTGGAAGAATTGGAAAGGAGTTGAGATAACGCAAACATGGATAGAAATAATTTTATTGATTGATCAATTCTAATGATTTTACCCAAAATGTTGTTTCAAAAGTCATCGGTGTTCAAGGAAAAAATATCAGGATGTGTTTTTTCATGTAATATGGATTATATTTACAAGTTTTAATGCATATACAAAATTTCCAAAGTTCTAATCATTTTATGCTAGACAGGTATTAATAGGTTTTGAGAGCTAAATAAACCATGAGGATCTATTGGTCATTCCAGTAGGTTTTCTACCTATTAAGATTTTGAACAATCCTTAAGATTCTTAAGGCTTAAGGTATCTGCAAGAACATCTCTTGGATAACGCTATTTCATCCATAGTTTGGTATTATTATTATTAGGTAATCTACCGGTTAAGGTAAGTTTTTGGATGGACACAACCATTAAATAAATATTTTGTAACTCTCAACAAAACCCAATCCATCAACCTACTCTACATCAGATCCCTCTTCACCTCTGTGTACTACTTTCCTCCCTTCATCCCGTCCAACATCCCTATCCTGTTCCTACCCTTACCTCGCTTGCCCAACATTCTCCCCTCTATTACCCTCTTCAACATTCCACTACCGCTCAATACGCCTTTCATCCATTTTTCCTGCCTCCATAGGATTTCTCTCAACAAACCCCTCTCCTCCCCCACCATTTCTAGTACTTCCTCATTTGTTTTCCTTTCGGTCCATTTCACCTTCTCCATTATTCTCCACACCCACATTTCAAAAGCCTTCACTCTACGTCTATCCTCCTGCTTCAGCGACCACGTTTCTGCGCCGTAAATAGCTACGCTCCATATCAGAGTTTTTACGAGTCTTGTCTTAACCTCCCTACTCAACGTCCCCGTCATCAACTCCCTCCTCCTTGAGAAAGCCTCCTCGCCTAGCGCAATTCTTCTCCTTACGTCCCTGCTACTTTGACCCTATTGGTCCAAAACTCTTCCGAGATACGTAAACTGTTCTACCTGCTCTATTTTTTCCCCTCCTATTTTAATGTTTAGCTTAGCCTTTTTCTTCCAGGAAAATCGCATACTATAACCTTTGTTTTGGTTTGGTATAATACTATTTAAATATTATTTTGTTTTATTTTTCACTGTTAATTGGCGTTACTACTGTATGTGAATAATATTTTAAAATAAAAAATTAACACATAACCTAAATCCATCAACACTGGAAATAAGCAATCAGAAACGAAGGGCAAAGAGTGAGAGCGGAGGCATCGGAGTCGCCAGAATATACTCCTAGAGATCGGATACCAGGAGGCATTTGGAGAAAGTTCGTTGACAAAGTCAAGAACCAATGCATTAGGCTACGCCGGCGTGGAAAGCTGGACGAAGCCCCTAGCCTAGGAGTTAACCAGAGCTGAGAGAAGGATGAAAATGATGAGGCAGTGAAGAGCGAGGAGGGTTCTCTGTTAAAAGAGGGGGTAAAAAGGGTTGTTATAGGGTTGGAGCGGAATGGGGTGGACGGGGTGCAGTGACCGCGGGACATCTGTCTCTATTGGCCAAGGGGAGGGAGGAAAATGACCGGGTGAGGGGCTCTTGGAAAGCAGCTACTCTCTCGCCTTCTTCCGAGTTTTTTTCTCGCCGGAAAACGCAGGGCTCACGAAGCATGAGGGATACGTGGTTGGGGAACGGAAAATTTTCCTAGGCCGTCACACGTTACCGTTTGCCGTCAATTGTGCGTTTGGACCAAACAGCCGAGCCTAAGACGTAATAGGCGTTCTAAAATGGTTTCGATTTTAATCAAATGTTGGAACGCATTGTAGGGGCTGCACAGCTGAGGTCGTTGGTTAGCAATTAGGTGAGGAAGCTGACACTGGGGAAGTGTGGCGAGAAAGCTACGCACCACTGCCTTTGTCTTGGCATCAAAATGTCTCTACCTTCTGTTTATTATAAAATGCTATACATTTCTTCGAGATTCAAAGATGCATATATCCCTTTTGTTTCAGATAAATTTACTTCAATTTGCGCGCATCATTAACGTCAGAAGTTAGAATGAATTAGATAGAAAATTAGTCTAGATTTAGTATAATTAATCGTTTCAGGCCTTAATTTGTGGAATTGTTCCAAAATGAATACTTTCAAAATAGAACTTTGTAATTCCACGTATAAAATAAACTAAAATTTATTTTATACCGTGAATTTTAAATATTTATTTTGACATTAATCATTACAGTTAGTCTACATTCATTGTGCTAATGAGATGGATATTAGACGAATTATCACAGAGCATTATTATACTCAAGTCATACGTATATACCTTAACTACCTTATGGAATTATATATTGGATACTGATACAAATCTGTACACATAATTGGCGATGAACAAGTATATTTCCAACAATAAAAAAATTCTATTTCATTTAATTGATTCATAGGAACAGATACCAATAATTATTCTAAATTTTGTTTTGAAGAGGCAATTTCCCAATTAAAATTACGTCTTTGATATTAAACACACATAAATAGAGTGAAATTAATACCGATACTCTGCTGCACCTAACGAGTGATCCAGGATACGCTTTACAGGGAGTAGTTTGTGCCTAATGATAAATTGTATATGTTCAAAATAAAGCTAAAATTATTAAAATATTACCTTTATATACTCGTGTTTTACCGAACTCCGACTTGACGATCACGAAAATGCTCGTTGCTGTTATGGAATTCACTCCTTTTAAAAATTATTTTGTATTTTGAAAGTTGTAAGTTGATTTATAACAAAATGTTTTTACAAGAAGGTTTCATTCTCAATTCTCGCTTTCAAATCGTACATTTGCTCTCCAAAGTTGGATCAGCATAGTGACTTCATTTCATTAATGATATTCGTATCCTTATGGACGGTACATGCTGCTTTAGGGTATATAGTATTGCGGCTTTGAAGATGTAGATTTGAAGAGGGATGGGATAATAAGACAGCTAAAGAAATGGATAAACATATTATTGCCAGATGTTATTTATATCTATTTAACGACTTTATTGGAGTGATATTGAGACTTTTTAGTCCGCTAGTAATAATTAATAATAACCAGAGAGTGAGAGAATGAGGAAGATATTGAGAAAGAGCAGGATGTTCAAGGCGAATAATATTTTCTAATCCACCGCTGAAGTTGGATTTGTTTGGACACAAACTAACACCCCTATTTTTTTAAAATCGCAAATGTAAAATAATCCTTGCCGCAACCTTAAACTGATACAATTAAAAGAAACCTTTCTTCAAATTCGCATGCTTCCTTCCTCCCTTCATTATATCCAATCTGCCTTCATTATATCCTATCCTTGTCTCTTCCTCGCTTACCTAACGTTATCCCTCAATCGCAGATTTGAACTTCTTATCATCTTTCATAAGGCTCTGCATCCATATTTCCTACCTATTTTGGATTTTTCCCAATAATCCCCTCTCTTCCCCCACCATGCCTAGCACTTTCTCCTTTTCATCCTTCTCTATACCCTCATTTAAGTGAGTCAAGTCCTAAATGGCCTAAATACTCCACGTCCTTGTCACCAACTCCTTCTTTATTGTGAAACCTACTTCGCTTAGCGTAATTCTTCTTCTTATATATCTGATACTCTCACCTTCGATCACAAACTCTTCCAACATAGATAAACTCAACCATTTTCCGTAATTTTTACTCTCCTATTTAGTATTTTAACTAAGCCTGCCTCCTTTTAAAAAACTTCATTACTTTTGTTTTGTTTACGTTGCTCTTTGTCCTGTGAAGGCTATAATAGAAGGAAATACGAGGTGGAGAATAAGATAGCTGAATAGTTATTCATAGTTTAATAGCTATTAAATAAACATTTAACGCATTTTTGTTTAAATATAAACGAGAATATAAGACCATTTTTCTTGCTATTAGACAATATATGAATTATATTATGATCAACGAGCATAGTAATTTTTACCTATTTCGAAAACAGGAATGATCTCATGATAAAATTCCTCATAAAAAGAAAGAAGTGGAGGCTGAGGAGTTCGGGGAGATTGCGATGTGAGATCGTTAATACGATGAGCGTTGTTCCCAGACAATCCCACGTAGAACTTCTCCCCTGTCCCTCTCGGAGACTCCACCCTCATCCCTTTCGCCCCTACCTCCTCCGCTCTTCGCCCCTCAGGGGCAAATCTCCTTCGCCAGCCACCACCCACGCGTCCACCCGTTGCACACCTGCTCTCCGATTCATTTCCTCCCTCCCTTCCCCCGGCATCCTCCCCTCCTTCCTTTATCCTCCTCCCCCAAGCACGCACATACATCAACCTTCCCACCCCCATCAAACCAACGAAGAGCTCCTATCCTCCACCGTTCACATCCTTCAACATCCGCCCTTGCATCTTTTATGGATGATTTCCTTCCTCTACTACCCCTCTCTTCAAATTTCTCGTCTTCATTTTCATCATCCCGAGGAAAAACTCCTTTCTTCCTTGCACGCCGCATTTAACTGTTTGCCAAGAAATTTATAATAATATTCCAGGAAATCGGCCAAATAAGAGAAGTGCACTCCAGTGTTCGTACCAGGTCTAAAGGGCAGACATAACGTGCTAGATGTTACTGCCATTTACACAGGTGTCGTGATTTTGAACTAAGATTTGAAAAAGCGATACTAAATTATGTATTCAAGACTTGAGGATCCACAGGTGGCATTTTCTGGATATTTGGTTCGATAAAATAGTCTTTTTTATACAGATGTTTGTTAACAGTTTACCTGGAGCCAGATGAGGCACAATATTCAACATATTTTACATTCTGGTTTTTATGATATTTTTGTTATTCGTAAAGATTAAATATTTGATAGGGATGAGCCACCTGGTTTGGTTACCGTTATATAATGGCAATATATTAATGACCTGTTAAACTTTCTAGGATAAATTATTTTGTTTATTCCAACATATTTTCTCGATTTGTTATAATATGAAGAGTGTTTCCATTGCTTAAAATAAATTGAATTCATTTTGGTCCTCCTCTTTTAAAGATTTTGTAGTCAAATATTTAAAAGTTTTACATTTAATGGGCTAGAAATTACGTTCAAATTAACCTGTAGAAAATCAATGCTGTAGAGGGTCGTTTAAAAAAATGCGTCTTCCGCATCGGTTAGCTTTCAGTTGCAGTAAATTCCACAATGGGGAAAATATTCTGCTCGCAAAATGATGGAAGTTGAAGCTTTCCTTAGCTCTTTACCGAGGGCCAAGAATATTTCGGAGAAACGTGCAGCCACGTGAGGCATACGACCTGGCATGAATGCGCTATAGTGAAGGGAGTGCCAGCCTCAGGCTAAGCGGCATTCCGACGGTCTCACGTATGCATGGATTTCAAATGGACATTGGTTGATTTCACGCAAGGAATCCTCCACGGGGTAAAACTTCGTCGGCCATCAGTGAAACTACGAATAAACTGAATGGATAATGCATACGTAAGAAAATACACTTTTAAGGGAGACCACATGATAATCTCATAGAATTAGAATTTAAACATAAAATAAAATGAAAATAGTGTAAAATTCCTTTACTGCAACTATTTCCCAACTGGGAATAAGTTTTTGGCTCGATATCATATAGTATGGTTACATGCCTGGTCCTAAAGTAGGTCCTATCAAATGTTGACCCGTGGGTTTTTCATTGAAATACTGCATTTACATTAAAATAACTATGAAGTAAGTGAGAACTGTAAATAAATAATCAATAATTTTTTCGAGGTATTCAGAATAAAAATATTTTCAGTAAGTAATGGAATGTAATTAAAATTTAGAGTTTTGAAGAAAAGAAATGAGGTTATGACCCCGCGGATGGGGAAACTCCCTTCAGTGACTCAATAGGATTCTTTTAAAAAGTAACCAATGATTTAGTAAAGAATGATCTGGTACTTCAATGATTAAGTATTACACAATTTTATATTTAGCCAACGGGATAGTGAAGAGTGTTCATTCATTTCCATTGGAAGGTACAATTAACACCTACTAAGGCATTCTCTCCTTCATATATTCTTTGAAAAATTGTCCAGTCTTCGCCAGTGATTTTAAAACAGATAAAACTATATTGCTGGAAAATATCCAAAAAAATTAGCTCTTGAGAGATGGCCATATTATCTCTAAATAGGTTCTTTCGGGTTGTCGTCATTTTTATCTTATGAAGTAATTATTAGCCCCAAAACGTAAATCATAACCCTTTGAAAATTGATTGCCATTCAAGTTCTTCCCGGGAAAAAAAAACAACTATTTAGGTAGGACTATTTGGATGCAGTCTAGAATATTAAAGAATCAATTTTTTAACCACTGGCGGTTGAAATTTTGATTTTTATGTTCTAATCAAAATTCATTTTATTTTGTTTATAACAACATGAATAGTTTTGTAATGGTTGTTTCTTTTCTTTGCGACTTCAAAATATTAAAGAACTTCCTTTAAATAAAAGTTGATAGCGAGACACCTCGTTGATCTCGCGTTGTACCCGTATGGACAGTTTTACCAGATGCCTTCCGTAACAGCGGTTTGTAATACAAATGATCCTGTTCAGTTGTGAATTTTTGTGTCTATAAAAATAATGGAACGAGTTTGCATTTTCTAATGAATTCAATACACTGAATTTCGAGCAAATACCTTCTTAGTTAACTCTGTTGTCTCTTTGAAGAACTACTGTATTTCTCGCTCGCCTTTTTCCTCCACCTGCTGTGGAGAGGTCATCCGATGGATTCAGAGTGAGTGACGACGATCCTTCGGCTGCCCGCCCCACAGTCCGGCCCCCATCCCCGGGTATTCCCAGATCCGATCCCTCCCGTTCACTCTATCGCCTCGGGCGAATTTTTTTACTCCCACGATTCTCGCTCCTTTCCACCCGACGCCTTTTTTATTGAAACATCTTACAAGCTATTACAAAAGGAAACTTCTTTTTTCATTCAATCCCTGATTAAATGATTATAGTTGACTTATGCCCGGTCAGAAGGCATTATAAATTACGTTTCTTTCCGCAGCTCGGCACATCCCCTCGGGACATCGCCCCGCTTGCTTTCCTTCCCCCCACACTTATATATCTCCTTATCTCCGAGAGGCACCTCCCCGCTTCGACCTCGTGTGGGCGTTCCTGCTCTGATGGATAAAGGGGGCCTTGTTTATCCGCTGCTCGCCCCGCCCGGGGTGGAGTGGATGTGTTTTCAGGATCGCGAGGGAGAGTAAGGGTGAGTGGGATTTTGAGTGGAGGGAAAGCGAGTGTGGACAACATTTGGACTCTCGCCTCGGACCTTGAGTGGACGCCACGGTAACAATGCTTTCACTCCGAGAAGAAGGCCCCAGGCCGCGTCAGGATAGATTGTTTGTTCATTGGGCTGCAAATTATTTTTTCTATTGCAGTACTACCATACGTACCTACCTTGAAAGGCCCTTTTTCCCTTGAAAAGGGAAAAAGTTCCTTTTCAAACGAAAAAAGCATTCTTAGGGCTCGTTCCATGCGGTAGTCATCTTTCTGAGGCTCTTCACGTCCAGCCACAAAAATACTTGGCCTTATATTATCCTTACGTGGGAAGATATATCCTAGAATACATTTATTATACAAATTACTAAGGTTGGTTCCTAGAGATATTACCATTATTTTTAACTCACACACGGGTGGCTTGGAAGCACAATTACAAGGACCTTGTATCCTGCCGAAGGAAACTCGAAGTTAGTCTGAGAGCTGGTATCGGTAGCAACGTTTATGAATGAGGATATTTAGCTCGAGTGTCATACCATGAGATTAAATGCGGTTACTATTCCTTCCGTCTTAGTTTCAGATTACCCGCAGGTACATTTTTGTGCTCTATTTAATAAATTTATGTTCCAAAATGGTCGAAAGGAGAAGAAGTTTGACAAATAACCAATACAAACAGAAAGGTCATAGAAAAGATTGAATGAACGTTCAGCAACCGATTCCAAATAATCGTATTCTTGGCTAGAAGAAAATACCACCATCTAGTATGAAAAAGAAGTAGAAAACTAATTTTGGGGTAATTTTCTCTAATAATAGGTTTGATAAATAGGAACACAAGGAAATCGTTATGATTTTTCCGTTTTAATGTTCCTGCGGATATACTCGTATACTGTATTTTTTCTTCCGCTGTGGGCACTAAAGTGTTTTTAACTTAACCAAAAGTAAGCGTTTGAAAGATACAACTTTTATAAATTATGATGTTTAAAAGGTTTCCTTCAACTAAGTGTACTCTGAGCGTAGTCTTTGTGGCCGGAGAAGAAGTGAGGTTAGTTGGAGAAGAAGGAATGATGAGTCGAGCCTAATGCTCTCACCCCGTCTTCATTGCAGGTACCCGTGATCTAAATACTCTCGATTCAATAACTCTGATTTTTAATTAAGACAGTGGTGTAATTTATTAGCAGTGAGACTCCGGGAATAAAGCCTCGATCGTATTCATGGTCGATTTTACTCCCAAGAGTGTTGATTGTGAAACTGAGAGAAGAGGATGATCTAAGAATGCGCTTGTAATCATTCTATTTATCATTTCCTCCACTTTTAAATGTGACTGTGTTGGTGTGTAATTTGCAATTCATAATAAATCTGATAAAACTGAAATGCCATTGCTGTTTCTACCATCTATTTTGCTTCGCGGAGGTTTGTCATGGAATTAAATTTCACCACGAAATGAGACATCTTTATGTCATATATTTTCATGTAAATTATAATTAAACTGGTCCTGGCTAAGAACCTACAGTTAAATAGGCTGAATATCCTGATAATAGTTTGAGACTAAGGATTGAGTCTTTTCAAATTCATTCCAAAATTTCCATAACACCAATAGTTGCTATATTGAGTAGAATCCGCCGAGAAACATTTCAGTTAAAGCATTAAAATAATTCCATATAAATACGCTTATATAAGGGTATTTTTTGGAAAAAAATAATAGAGATTTAATAACTTATAATAACTTGCTAAAAGTTCATTATCGACAATATTATAACAATTCCAGCTCGTGGAGAGCTGAAATTGTTACAACCCTGATCCTGAATATTCTTAGAATTCTGAATTTAAATAACTCAGCACTTAAACTATATTAAGTTTGTAATGACTGCACCCTACATCGATAGAAATCGAGAACGAATTCCGAAAATAATTCATAATCTGGAGGTGTAAAACTAACTGATGCTAATACTACCATTTTCTCTATGTAATAACAAAAGTTGAAAACTGGAAATCATAATTTGAAAGCGTGAAATTTTCTAGTTTATATAAAAGTTGGTCAAATATACAATAATCAAACACTATAAATAATATTTTATTTGTGTTCTTATATTATCTTTGATGCGTTAAAAGCAGGTTGCATTCTCATTTTAGTTTTGGAACTTTAAAATAATTAAGCCTTAAGGGAATATCGTAAAATTTCCTGGTAACACATTTTTTAATTTAACCCTTGGATTCTCTTTCTGACGGTTTTCATTCGTACCTGCTTCAACATTCAATCTTTTCTCAAATTTCTCAAATCCTTTTATTCTCTTAATTGTTTTTCTCGCTTCAATTTTCACACCCTAAGTCCTCTCTTCTCCGGTGTGATATGATATTAATGAGAAGCCTTATGATACACCACTCTTCATACTCTGCATACGCTAATTTTATCAAGGAAGGTGTCAGGAAAAAATATTTCCTGGACAAATATTTTTTTTCTAGAGAAGTTTTTCAGGAGAGTTTTTAGCTTTTCAGCGGTTAAACTTAAATAACACAAAAATAATACAAACAAGTTGAAACTGATGACAATTAGTTCCTTTCCTTTAGTTGAGGGTTTTTAATTAAAATTTCACCACATATAAACAAAAATACTATTTTATATCATATGACGATATTAATCTTGTCGTTATTAACTTAGAGACATTTTGTTTTTTTGCTTTGAATGAAAATATACGTATTATATCGTCTACTTCGTATATTCTTTAGTTGAATAGAACTTAAGCACAACATATTTTATAGATAAACGGACTTTTTTCGTTATTTGAACGTAATAATTTTGAGATAAAATATAATAATGAATGAGAATATTATAAACGGGTGGATATAATATAACACATTAATATATATTGTTAACAATTATTTTGCACTTAAAATATAATAAAGTTCGTAATTTATTGGAATTGATAGCATAATATATATCTATACAGATAGGCGTGGTGTCGATTTATGGCATGGTATTACATATTCCATGTTTTTCTGCTAATTTTCATTAAAATTGTCGCCTCTAGCTAGGTCATTCTATTATAGCTACTAACATTTCAGCCCGAGGTCCCCGTTTCCAGTTCCAGCAAAGGCATATGTTTCAGTGGCAATCGTTAGAGTTCTTGGGTTTTGGGCGAGGGACACTTCATGTGTACTAGTTACTCCCTCTTCTAATTATACGTAATAGTGTGGATATTTTGACGCCTTCATTAAAATTATCTGATGCGAGTCCCAGATTTCTCTCTGCTCCTCCAGCATTCCTTCATGTACTGCCTCGGCTTTAGTATTCTATTATTTATGGTACAAAAATGTGGCCCAATCATCGTTTGTCTAATCTTACACCTTATACTATGATCTCTATGCCCACTGCCCAAAGGGATTGGCATCATGTGTAATTTAAGAGTGATATACTCGTAAATAGTGAGATAACTCCGGCAATGAGAGTTATCGTATTGGTACTTGGGTTTTTACGGTTGAGGTGGGTGGGGAGGGGTTCAAGTAATTAGCTTTTCTTGTACAGCACATCATAATAAAAATACTATATTAGAATAAATGAAAAGTCGATAGTTTGGAGAAAATCGAAAATAAAAAAAATCGGAGAGAGCAAATGCATTACATCACGATACGATCACGACCAGGAGATATGAATGTGCTAAAAATGTTTAATATAAAAAAAAACCATAAACACAGTAATCAACCCGAAGGTCGGTTTAGTAGGTGATGGTAGAGCTCACCCATGTACCAAGCCCGACGGCGTGTGAATATTCACACATCAGGGTAGGGGGGCCAGTTCCTTTCCCTGTGCCGGTTATGGTTTCCCAGGAAGATCTGGTACCCGAAAAATCAACTAGCTTGGGTGGAGCTGCAGTTGGCCAAAGTGCCTTGCCCGGGAATCGAACCCGGGACCCTCCGGTCAGTAGTCCAACGCTCTACCCACTAGACCACCGCGACCCGCATGTTTAATATGTATTATTCAAAATAGAAAGATAAATATTGAGGTAGTTATAACTTAATGATGATTATTAAGGAAAATTCAGGAAAAATAAGCATGAAAAGCAGCATTATTTGAATGTTATTTTTCATTATAACGTGATTCCAGAAACATGACGCTTTGCGGGCGGCACTGTAGCTAGCAGAAAAGAGTTTATATTTTTTTTTAACGTGACCTAATTTTTCCTAAGGCTAATAAACAGATCAACATCAGGCAAGGGTCTTTTCATAAATCCTGGCACACAGGCCTAAAGGTAGCGTATCACTCTAATGCACACTGAGTAATCCAAGTTAAAAGGGATGAATGAATAAAAAAGAACCCATCCTCTCATTCCTGAATTTCCAAGTCGGAGTTCCAAGCAAAAACCTTTTTGAGACGAAATAAGAAACTTTCCAATTCCATCTCGTCTTCCAGGGAAAACTAAAATACCAAATTCAGAGGGCCTGCGGAATGAAAACTGCGTAATTAAGTCTTTTACCGTCACAAAAGGAAGTGGAGTGTTTTTTTGTCCCTCTTACTCCCTGTTTAGCCAACTAATTTCATTTAAATTAATGAACCGAATTTTTTTTGTTTTGCGTCAAAGAAAAATTACGTCACAGACGCATGAAAGAAGGGGCAAACACCTTCCTAAAAATGAAACAAAAATATTTTCTACGGCTCCCTCCTGACCCTTATTACTCGGATCGCAACTCGCGCCCTTTTCCTTGTTCCCTAAATTTCTTTTTCTCCGCTCCCTCGCCTTCCTCCTCCTCCCCCACCCTACCAACCCACCCTCAAAGCTTTTAGCATTTCATCTTCTTTTCGCGACCGTTCTGAGGGGAAAAAATAACGAGAAACCCAGGAGCTCTTACGCACGTGGGAAACATAACCCCATTCTAAGAAGAAGGGCAGCATAAAAGAGGACGGAATAAAAGTAGGGAAAAAGAGATGGAATGAAAGAGGAGCAGGCGGGAGAAAGAAGCCTCGGTTCTTTTTTTCCTTACAAAAGCAATTACTTTGAAGCCGGCGAAGGCGAGGGGTGAGTCGAATACATTAGGGCAGATCTCAATGCGGTACAAAATGAAAGAGGGGTGAGTGAGTGAGAGAGACGGAGGGGGTGAGAGAGAGAGCTGAGGTGAGAGCGAGCAAGAGACGGAGATAAAAGTAGAGAAAAAGGGTTTTTCAACTCGAGTCAAAGGGAAAGGAGGCGGGTGGCAGGGCGGGAGGTGGGAGCGGCTGGGTGCGAAGGGGAGGCGGCGCGTGGGGTGGAGGGGAAATTAGGAAAAGGAGAAGAGGCGGGGGGGGTTGAGAAGTACGTCGGGGAGGAAAACGCTGGCTGGAGTGAGACCTCCGTGAGTCTTAATTGCTCGCTTTTCTGCGCACTGCGACTTTTTACTAGTACCCTCTCCCGTGCCCGGAATGAAAAATAAAAGGATGCGACTACTGGGAGAGTGGTGAATTCTCGCGGCTTAAGCCACCACCGCCTTGCGAAATCTTCCTTGGGTAAACCCCCGAAACCCTTTATAAAACCCACTTCGCCACTCTCCCCCCTCCTCTCCGCGAGCCACCTCTTTGCCACCTTCAAAAGTCCTCGCAGTCTAAACCACCTCCCCGCTCCGCGGCCGGCCCCCGACGTCCCGAAACCCAACGGCGGTGCGCCGTACATAAACCCGCTCGAATTCTGCTCTCCGCACTTATTCCCCACCATCAACTACACACACGCTCTCCCGCTCCCGCCCTTTTTTGCCCTTCCTATTTTACTGCCTCTCTCCCTCCGTCTCCCGCTGGATTTCCACCTCCTCCTCCTTGACTCCCTTCACCATACTGAAGTGAGGGGCCCGGGGGAATTTCGTCGCCCCTGGCACCCTGGCATAATTGACTCGAGCTTCTACCAAGGAGTTTTCAGAACGGAACTACGAGCGTCTCTTCTTGAGAACGGGATTCCATCTGGACACTGATTGCGAGCTGCGAGTGTGAGACGCACGCTATTGAAGAAAACTCAGTGCAAACTAAATTGCATAGGTACACCCCTATCCAACCTGTGCCATCAGGCATTTCTAAAAGATGGCCCAATTATTTCTCATAACTCTGAAATAATACATATGAATATTCAATAATGTCTTAATAGCTCCTTCTGTCGCACTTTTTCCCCCATTTGTCAGTTGTAATGTACACTAGTTCTGTTGTGAACAGGTTTATTTCTTCAGTATATACATATAAATATATATATATATATATATATATATATATATATATATATATATATATATATATATATAATATATATATATATATATAAACACAGTAATCAACCCGAAGGTCGGTTTAGTAGGTGATGGTAGAGCTCACCCATGTACCAAGCCCGACGGCGTGTGAATATTCACACATCAGGGTAGGGGGGCCAGTTCCTTTCCCTGTGCCCTTAATAGCTCCTTCTGTCGCACTTTTTCCCCCATTTGTCAGTTGTAATGTACACTAGTTCTGTTGTGAACAGGTTTATTTCTTCAGTATATACATATAAATATATATATATATATATAAACACAGTAATCAACCCGAAGGTCGGTTTAGTAGGTGATGGTAGAGCTCACCCATGTACCAAGCCCGACGGCGTGTGAATATTCACACATCAGGGTAGGGGGGCCAGTTCCTTTCCCTGTGCCGGTTATGGTTTCCCAGGAAGATCTGGTACCCGAAAAATCAACTAGCTTGGGTGGAGCTGCAGGTGCCCAAAGTGCCTTGCCCGGGAATCGAACCCGGGACCCTCCGGTCAGCAGTCCAATGCTCTACCCACTAGACCACCGCGACCCGCATAAATATATATATATTCAAACTTGAAAATCCCGCCATACGGCGCACAAATATTCATTCAAACAGAAATAGATATAAGGAAAGGGGATAGGAAAACACATAAAAGGCGAACACAGGACATGTGGGGAAGGCGGTTTTTGAGCAGATCACGAAAGTAAAAATAGTATTTCCTTAACCGGGATTATACCGCCTTCCCCACATGTCCTGTGTTCGCCTTTTATGTGTTTTCCTATCCCCTTTCCTTATACCTATTTCTGTTTGAATGAATATATATATATATATATATATAGCGGGTCGCCCGACCTTCGGGTTGATTACTGTGTTTATGGTTTTATATATATATATATATATATATATATATATATATATATATATATATATATATATATATATATATATATAGATGATGCGGAAGTACTCACGAGAGCAATATAACTTTTGGACGGCACAATAGAACACAGAATAAAACAGATAACACGTAAAAGGACACTCACACTGTAGATGATTTAAGCTTTCGGCCTACTCCGAGGCCTTCTTCAGGTCAGACTGACCTGAAGAAGGCCTCGGAGTAGGCCGAAAGCTTAAATCATCTACAGTGTGAGTGTCCTTTTACGTGTTATCTGTTTTATTCTGTGTTCTATTGTGCCGTCCAAAAGCTATATATATATATATATATATATATATATATATATATATATATATATATATATATATATATATATTATTATTAGGTAATCTACCGGTTAAGGTAGGTTTTTGGATGGACACAACTATCAAATAAACATTTTGTGACTCCCCACCTAGCAAACTAATCTATATCAGGTCCCTCTTCATCTCATATATATATATATATATATATATATATATATATATATATATATATATATATATATATATATATATATATGAATATACATCCGTACTGCTCTTACAATTGTAATAAAATAGAGATAAAGTTGCTCGTATAGGAACCTAGTTTCCATGAATTTAAGGCCTAGTGCACTATGCACACGTAAACCACAATCAAAATCCATCAGTTTTTATAGTGCATAAACTGTGTGTCATACACAGACTGTACGTTTCATAAGTGTCATGTGCGGTCGTAGGTATGTTCTGTACCTCCATTAATATGCCTCACAAATTATTATTCCATAATGTACTTAAATTTTTTTGCAGTACACTTCACTTCATCATTTTTTTAAATTTTCCAAAAATTCACTTCTCCATCGCTAATTCTCCCTTTCTTGCGACCAGTGTCTCTCTATTTTTTAATATCTTACAATTAAATCTTTTCCTGCTTATTTCCAAGTGATGTACCCTATTTCTTTACTCCTGAAAGTTATTTTCAAATTGTAGCACGGCAGCAATTAAAATTTCTGTGAGCACAGGAAAAACGTTAATTGTTCATTAAAAATTTTCCACCGAAATTACCAATGAATATCAGACGTCATCATATTTCCAGGCCAATTTTCTTTCCAAGAGCTCAAAACGTCTCCTCTCCTGAATTCCTTTCGGTCCATTCCCCGCTCCACAACCCCTTTCTCCACCTTCCCTTCCTTATTTGAGCACTTCTTATTCCAGGGCGCCTCCATTCTCTCCTACCCCTTTCTTCTTCTCACGGCCCTCGCCAGAAAAAAAAAACACTCCGGTGGATTCATTCCCGAGACCAAAATGGCGGATCCTTTTCCCTTCGCCTCAGCAGCTCTCCAACCAACCCCCAAACGCCCCTTCATCCTTTCCTCCTTCGCGGAACCAGGAGTTCTTGCATATCCTTTACGACGAGAGAAAATTCTGCTCCAATCCCCTTTTTCTTTGGCGGGGATACTAATTACCACCTCCCTCCTCCATCCACCCTTCCTTCCCGTGGGTGGGGGAAGTTGAGGAGCGGGAAGAGGAGGGTTTTGTGGGTGTGTTGGGAGAGAGGGCTAATCTTTCCTTCTTCCCAGTATCCCAAACGTCCCCCACCTCACCCGCTCGGCTCTCTCTCCCCCCCCCCAATCCCGCTTTATTTCTCTCTCTCTGCCAATCCCCTTTCTCGAACCCCGCTGCCTTCACTTCTTCAACTCAGCTTTCAACCGCCGCACAGCCTACGCCTCTCCTTTTTTCGTTCTCCCTCGTATTTTCTCATTTAGTTTCTTACGGTATCCAATGATGAATAATATATGCACTTTAATCACAGAGTTTGAGGGGATCCGGTCGTTTTTATCTGTGGCTAAAATTGGTGCCGCCGCGTTGGTGATGTATTTTTTTTTGAGTTTGTCAATGTAAATTTGGGGTAGGGAAATTCTTGTATCGCAAAACACTATCTTTAAATTGGAAAGAGTTAAGATGCATATATTTGCGCATCCACTTATATTGTTCCCTAGAGATTTCCTGTATCAGAAATTGGGAAGGATTAATCATTTTGCAAGGAATACCGTCATGCACTTTCTTTGGTTGACATCGGAGTTTGAGAGAGGTGCGAACCACTAGACGTAATGCGTATCACTAAAATCACGTTTTATTTTACCCCAAATGATTATAAAAATAAATGAATAAAAATAATTTTGCTGTGAAAAGAGTTTCAGGAACACGTGTGTCTGCCTCAGGAACAGGTTGGCTTATCATTTTGATAAGCAGCTCGTATGCACAATATTTCGAGATTAGTGGAATTGAGAGCAGGTTTTCATAATTTTGTTCATTTTTATTTGCAATTTTTTTAAATGGTGTCTATTATCAGATGCATTAGTTTTATAAGGAAATCATATGGGTTGTAGTAATTGGAGTGTGGACAAAAGCGGTGATAAACTATTAGAGAAAATTAATTAGATAAATTCAAAATATGTTGCGTCGTGCTTTTAATTTGATGCTTTTAATATACATTTTTCTAATAGTATCCTTCATTCCTTATTATTATTATTTTGCTTTGCATTTGATAATTTTAAAAATAATTTCTTGAAATGCTTGAGAATAATTTATTCCTAAAGAATGAACACATTAACAAGGGAACTCATATTCAAATGTAAAATTTAATTTATTGAAAAAGATTGATAAATATGTAAATTATATAGTGACAACCTCTAACTTAGCTAGATCAGAGGAATATTTTTCTTCTGTGGTATAAGCGTGGGTGGCTTTCACGATTTCCAATAGGATGGGGTGTTATGTGTCCTGTTTCTTTTGTACGGAGAGACAATAAACGCTAAATTAATATAAGATTTGTGCAAAAATGCATGGTACGCATGGTATGTATGGGTTTTTGATAGTAACCGTAGAATTCGAATGTTTTATTCCAAAAAAATGGGACAAGTAGGTACGTCTATTGCAAAACGACATAGGGCTCAGGATCGTTTCTGAATGTATGTCAATAGAACCACATTTTTGATATTTCATACGAAATCAGTATCGGAAATTTCCTTATTTAAATGGATATACTTGTTTGAAGGTTTTAATTTTCGTTTGGATTTAAGATCGTTAGCAATCGGAAAAACGTGTTAAAATTTTCTTGTAGCAGCGATTTAGTGGTACTACTGATGCCTGTCGAGAATAAGGGTGACACAATTTTTAATTACTTACTTTTGTTTTTAGCATGATAATTTTCATGAGATTTCACAAAAACGTTGAAGCTTAGACCAATGCAAAGTTATTGTTAACAATAAAAACATTTTGTGTCTGAAAGATATAATTGCGGTCGCAAACGTGGCTTATATGTACATATATTTGCACGTACATAGAATTAAATTAACACGATGTGAACCATTAGGGGTTTTCACTGATATAGGCAGTTTTGTGACATTTAATACGGCAAGGCAATTTGTAAAAAAATAGGATGGAATGTGAATAGAGAACAAGTAGCTCCATAGAATAATAGGTAGGTAAAAACACATAAAAACCCAAGCAGAGACATCAAAGTAATAATAATATGGGCCTATACACTGATAACTAGGGATTTGACGTAATAATAAAGGTAGAAATTAGACGCCTATTACGACTGAAAACCGCGAAGGTAGGAGATAAAATAGAATGAAACATTCCAAGAAACTGCGAGAGATGCAACAACGGTAACTTTTAATGGAGTCATTCACCAAATGTACATTACAGAGCACCAATTTCGGAGTGTAGAAATGATTCGTCAAGACGAATGATTTTTACAATCTGAATTTTCTGCATTAGAATGAAACATATTCAGTTGAAAGACAAGTATTCCAAAATGTAGTCGCATGTAGCAGAAAGAAGACATTACTGAAAATAACTACAGATCAATAAGAGAAAACAATTGCAAATCTTCTTTGAAGACAACGGAAAATAGTGAAGACGATTTTGGAAGAGTTAAGGGCAAGGGAGATGGACATGAGGTAGAGATTATGAAACAAAATTTGAATTCGCACAGGAGACGGTAGATATGAGATAGATATTGTTTGCAGATCAATAACTATTTTTTCCTATCTATAACTTACATGTTGTTCAGACCAGAACAGAGGCGTAGATAAACATGGTATCTCTTAGAGCGATGAGTAAGAAAGAAAGAATATGCTGCCATAATTCACAAATATAAATTACAGCGTATTCTCATCTGGAATTACTGTTTCGAAACTAATAGAGGTAAATTTATATTCATGCGAGAAAGCAGAGTGTTTTCTTTCCTAAGCATCATGAAGGAGATCCACAAAGTTACATCATTCACCAGTACATTCTCTCTAATATTCCTAAGACATTTTGAAATAGAGTAATCCAAAATACTCGAACTTTCAGGGGAGGAAGTTTAGTTTCATATATGGTTTACGTTATTCAATTTAAAATGAATACTTATGTTTCGATTTGGGAAGGAGGTAACAAAGTGGAATGTCGGATCTTAAATTCGAGTACGCACCTAAAACTTGGTCTCTGTAATAAAGGCTTGTCGAATTTAGAAGCCTTCGGAGATTATTATATTGAGAAAAATTGAAGAAGATTAAGGTAATGATGAACAACTAAAAGAGCGTATTAGATACGTTGGAGGAAAGTAAAGTAGTTACTGGTAGAAATTTTAATGGAGTAGGAAGAGTGAATAGCGAAGTAAATAGAAAGAGGGAAGATAATGAGAATTTGACGCTGTGTCACCTAATTTGGGAAGAAAGACAAAAATAATACACATTCGGGTGGAAAAAAGTTAACTGTAGAAAGGACAAGCGTTAGAAAAAATATAGACAAGCGCTGATTACATTGCGTTGCAGGGCATAGATGTAGGTGACCGCGTAATATCTTTGGATACCTTCTAAACCTACGTATAAACTGCCTCTGATCGGTATATTGACTTAGAAAAGAGAAATAAGTAATTCGCTAGAAGAGAAAAATAGTGAAAAACGAAAAATACCAAAATGATATTGATAATTTTTTCAAGACTAGATTAAGCCATTTAACTTTTTCTTATTCCACTATATCCATTCAAATCATTGTTAAGTTTGCTTAATTTTTTCCACGTAAGCTCCTGTGCAATCGAGATGGAATCATCCTGTTCAGTATTAGACCAAATGGTACAGTTAAATGTTTACCGAAAAGGATGCAGTTAGCCGCTTAGTAGCACATATCCAAGTGAAATATTATTTTTTTTCTAATTAATTTATAAGATGACTATATCTTAAAATGATAACTTATTCGTAAAGAAGACATTAACGGAAAAGATAATCAGTGAGGAAATAAAAATATGCTTTTTATGAAAATCGGATCATGGCAGTTTTTATGCACAGATTTGAATATTAAAAAATAATCCTGAACAAAAATGAAAGAAAAACTTGGATTTTAAGTACCAATTCTGAGGAAACGTACCCAGGACTGCGTTTCATGGGGAAAGGGGGATGGAGGACGTGCCTAGATTTAGTTTCCACACCAGTCTAAGGGATTGCCAAATACTCCCCTGTGGGCCAAATACCCTGGAATCGCTAAAGCTCCGAGTTCACAGAGGTGAGGAATGATGAGTTGAAGTATTCTGGATCACCAGATAATGGTAGGGGGCAAATAATGTGGTCCGGAAAGCCATCGGAGACAACAGGTGGTAGGACATTAGGGAATGGGTGGACCTGATTGAAAGCTCGAAGGGCAACAAAGACGAGGGTCAAATGTCCGTCCAAGATTCTTTTCGAATGGAGATGACTTTTGGAAAGTCGGCCTGTTTTATTGTCCCTAAGGACTTGGATTTCTTCTGTGCTAGTCCATGCAATACTTGGGGACAATGCAAAGCTATCCGAACCGGATAAGTATATGCATTCATTCCGTTAACGCACCGGTCCGACCATCCAAAACACGGCGATTCAAATTGGCTCTGGGCTTGGTGTTCTTTTTTACCGTAGGATAAGTTGGTAAGACCTTGTTATGTAATGAAGTCCTAGGCATTTGAATTTGAGGGACGAAGTTTTCTAGTCAACTTGTTTTCACTGCATGATATGAGAGGCACTGAACTTTGGTGTTGGGTACGGGAATGGTGCTAGGAGCAAGTGTGGATATTGGAGAAGTCCAACGGAACGAGAGGGAAAAGAACATTCGAGAGGAAGAATAGTTATGGTAAGGGCGATTTATAATAATTAAGTGAAGTAAAACATGATCCACCTGACAGATGCTGAGTTCCAGAGATAAAAAAAAGACCTTAGGAGACTTTGTAGTGGTTAATTACGACCACTGTGCTGAAATGTAGGCAGTCGGTCACTCAACTGTTGCCTCTTCAATGAACCACTCCTGATATTGAATTACCGAAGCTTTGGGTACTATCTTTCCCAAGTACATTTGATACATACATTGTGGCTAAAATAGTTTTTGGGCCCAGAGGAAAGCAATGATATATTTTTAAAGAACTGATGGTGCACGTATCTAAGTTTATTTTTAGCGGGTATTTTTATAGAAATTTGTTTCAATATTTTGTCACGTATTATTTTACTAGATTTTCAGATCCCACTTTTTCATCTATATTTTCAAACTCAATGACTATATATAGTTCAATATGCTCCGGGTGCTTTCTATGGCATTTTATCCAAGATTTAACACGTTTTTAGGAGTATAGCATGTTTTTTCTATTTTTTTCCCAATTCCAATCCTAAAAAGGAAAAACTTATTCGTCCTTTAATTTACACGTATCTAAGAGTGGTAAAGATTCCATCTCTCTCTGCAATCGAAGTTACTTCTAAGCTACAAAACCTACTAAAAAATTACTAAATTTTATCCTGCTATGCTTTCGGTCAAAAAATTGCTTTTGCATCGTACTTACCTTCGGTTATAGCATTAATGTTGTACTGTAGTAGTTAGTTAAGTGAATGGACAAAAATCAATCTCAATCTTAAATCAGAGGAACTGCTCTTGACTCTCGCAACAAATGCATGTCCATTTTGACAGCTAATACTGAATGTTGTTGTGTAAATTGGTATGATATCGGCGATATATTTGTCACCAATTGACCGCATACAAAGAAAAGGTGGATAACAAAATCCTCCACTAGCTTAGGGGTCGCTCCTGAGGGTGGTCGAGGTCAGTACACCGGCGATGATGACCAAGGTTTCGGGGATGGAGCGAAGGAGGTGCAAATGACCAAAAATATTTAAAAATGCTACTACGAAGTAAAGAGGTCACGAGACCTTATGCTGCTGGGTAGAACTCTATGGGGAGAGGAGAGGTCGAGAAAGAGTAGAAAATGAAACACAAGATAAATATGAGTGGAGATTTGGAGAGACCAAGGAGGTGACCTTCGGGGGGTTGAGAAGGTTTCTGTGGAAACGAGACGGATAGAGAGAGAACGGAGGTACATAGGCGCAAAGTTCTCTTCAGAGTAGTAGTGGGGTAAGATTGGATTTTGAGGAAGGAAAAATATTTCTTTCTATACTCCATCGTGAAGATGGCGGGCTTGAGGAGAGTGGTTCGGGCGCCGCGTGAGTAGGGAGGGAGGAGGTCCGGGTTGATTTATGGCCCTCGGTTCCTTCTTTCTCCCCTTCCACCCGCCTACACCTCTCCGTCACCCTAGGGTTTAATTCGGCGATCGCGTTTCTCCATCACCCGAAAAGGCGGCGGCGCGCGGCTTCGGAGGCTGGAGTCTTGAGGAGGTGTTGCGGTGGCAACGAGAGGGAGGGGGTTTCGTTGTGGGGGTGCAGGGAGGGAAACGAGGAGTCGGGGTGGGAGTGAGGGGGAGGGCGATACGTCTGAGTGAGGTAGGGTGGCAGAGGGAGGAAGGGTGTATGGACCCAAGCGGGTTCGAAGGAGGGAGGGACGCGTTGGAATCAATAAAGTAAAAGAGTTATAGGAAACTGCTGAAAATCCGAAATGTAGGCGGAGAAGATGGCGGCATTTTTGCTAGCTACGAGGAAACGCTCTCCGTAAACTACGCGTTTGAATGAGGACAGAAATATGGTATTGGTTGCCTTGAACTTTAAACTAGAACGACATTAGGGGCACAGGCACTTCAATATTTCCTATGGTAACCATTAAAACATAAAAAAAGAATTCCTCAAAGATTTTTTGAAAGAATGGGTTAAGAAGGTAATTTATGGAAGCAGGACGGCCAAGTTAAGGAATGAGATGTCTATACAGGAAGGGAACTGACATTTTAGCCCAAATGAAGAAAATGGAAACTATGAAGACCTGAAGAAAGTAATTTTAAGTAAGCTTAACGCTCAAATGTTAACTTTCGTTTTCTACTCCACATGACACAATTGACCAGCCAAAGTAACGGGGGTAGTATATGTAGGAGTGTGCGCTCCTCCGCTCACCCAAATGTTTCGAAATTTAGTTCAGCCCCTAAGGTGCCGCGCTAAGGAATCAACGCCAGAGGAGCGAGAATGACTAGTTTGCAGATCTTCTTAAAAAACCAATGGTGGTTCAGAAATCACTTCCTTGGATCCCAGGAATACCTGGACTTATACTAAGTGGTGCGTACCGTCTGATTTAAAAAATTGAGTTCATTTATTTGGTTTTTGGCTGATGGATCAACTGAATATTCAACAGGATAATGTTAAATATTTACAAACTGTAAAATATAGATCAAATAATTGGTATCATAACGTGTCTTTTCTTTCATATTTTCGCGGGAGAGACATTTTAGAGGAGCGGAATAATTGAGAGGCCGTAATATATTAGAGAATAAGTACTATATAACTCAGGTAGGAAAATTAATTGAATATGCATCATGAAGTATTGAAATGATATGAAGTTGGGTAGGATGTATAAAGTGCAGAAGAGGAAAATGAAAAGAAAACCTGGAGGAAGACGGTTTAAAACAAGTTGTCAAGAATCGGCGAAAACCTACATTTTTATTAAATAGACCCATCTTTTTAACAATTCTGCATCATTATTCGAATATACGTAGCCTTTTATGGAATATTGTTGCATGTCAGTACTTTCTTTCGAGTGAGTAACATTTTTCGAGTGCATGGTTATTTGTCGAGAGGTAAAATATTTGTGCATGAATGGCTGCTGGCCTAACATCCCCTACCAAACGCCCTTGCGGCGGCTTGTGAGGGGGGTCTTGTGTGAATGTAGATAAATCTACATTTAGTTGATGTATTGTCAGCGAATTCCTTTTTTCACTTCTAGATAGGAGGACTATGACAAATTGTGGTGAAGGAAGGACATCGGAGGAATAATCAGTAGTCTACTGTGTTGTGGAGACTTCAAAGATGATGAAATCGGGAGGAGGCGTTAGTATATATAAAGAGATCAAAAGATAACCAAAAAATACAGAAGAAAGACGAGAAGATTCACGTGTTGTATGATCAACAGTTCTTCGAGGGAAGTCCTTGAGGATAATGAATGTAAAGGGAAGAAATATACCAGTAGTAGGAGGAAATAGATGATGCAACAATCAAGTTCACCCAATCTCTGTTTAGAGGATAATCTCCCTCTCATAAGCATTTCCACTCATTTGAGCGTCGCGCATTGCAATCTTTTGCCAAGCGAAATGAAGAGCCATTATCATAGAATTAGGGGACTAAAGTCTACCAAGGTTCCACGCCCTGGTTAGCCCTATGGGTGGAGGATACAATTTGAGGATCCCCAGGAATTATTGAAGTGATGGTAGAGCAAAGTGGCGCAGGAAGTAATCTCCAGTTAATGATCGTGAGAAGTAGCTGGGAGAGGGAATGTGGAGGTGGTTAAAAAGTTGAATACCATTGAAAACGATCCAAGAGAACGAGAGTGATAGGAAGATTGAAATGAAGTATTGATCTGAGATTAAAAGCTCATTTTTAGATAGAGATACTAATGTAAATATAGAATAGGTTTTTGTTAGCTTAGAATCAAACCTTAAGGAAGACGGATTGAACACAAGTGCTTGTTAAATTGGGAGGAAATATAGTATTTTGAATATTGTACGACAAGGCGGAGAAAAAATGATGAATTGCTTTGTATTATTTATGTTTTGTAAAATGTTTGAACGATTTATAATTTCCCGTTTGCCAGGTCAATCATCATTTACTAAAGAAGAGTGATAAAACAAATCTGTGATTCGCAGTATAATTACGACTAGGGGTATTAGAAAAACCTCTCCATCTTGTAGGGTTGTCTACCCTGGATTGATTAGTTCTAGCAAGAACTAGTTCATGCAATTACTTCGTTTCATTATAATTCACTGCACTAGTGAATCCATCATGTATTTTCCTCGATATTTCGTATAGTACTCCATATACATTACGTTATTAATTACACTATCATGCATATGAATATTTCCAGCTGGTTTTCCCATTATTTATGATCTTCTCTTCCAGCCAGCTGCTGTTTTTCACTGCAACTAGCCTTGTGTAGTTAAATCCAGAATCAGACTTTTGTGGATTATTCCTGTTGATATTTATGTAGTTGGTACTTCAGTCAAGATAAATTATGGATAGTGAATTTTTGTAGATTTTATACGAAAATATTGTTTATCGTGACGTTAGAAGCCCACGCTCGGGGTAGATCGGTGTATGAGATATGTATCAATGAGCAATAGCAATGAGATATGTATCCCAATACACGCACGTGTCTGTCGGAAATGGAGAACAGTGGTGATAAAAGAACTTATGAAAGAAAGCGTAGCAGAATATTATACAAATTTGAGTAATTTGAAAAACTTCCTCCAGCAAGTTCTCCGGAATTCCAAATTTGAATGGAACATTTATTTTTTTTAATGATTTTGATTTTGTAATGAAATGTGGCATGTCCTGGTGTTTCTATCTTATCAATGTTCATAAAAATGTCAATTTAGCAGATGATAAGATGCGTAGAGTTATGCCACTTTGACCGGAAATGGTTTGTGAAAGAAAATTTGTTATGGGACATTTAAAATATTTTTGGTCTTGGGTAACAATTCAGCTACGAAGTAAATTACATAAGGCAAAGTCAGAGACGAGTTGCTAACAATATATATATATATATATATATATATATAAAAGCTTCTTCTTATTTTTTTTTCAAAAATATCGTATTGTTACAAAACATCCACTGAAGATCGAATTCTGGAAAGGCCCATGGGATACGAAGCATCGTCTACATTTATAAGAGGTTTCATCGACTCGGGCAAGGATAGTACTATTGGTATATATATTTCATTCTCAATGCAAATGCAGAAGTATTTGATAATGAATGTGCAAAAGTTACTCCATTTAAGTTTCGAAGCGTTTCTTTGAGTACTTACCGTATTAATCTTTTTGAAATTACCTGGTTAAATGCAGTTGAAAATGATGATGAATATTCATAAATGACAGCTTATTGTCATTAACTTTCTCAGTGTTTGATTTGTAAATATTGTGTTTCGATGTCGAGGAAAAATTTAAACTACGAGAAACGTTTGCGGAAAGGAGAATGCAAGGGGCGGACGACGAGAGGGGGAGAGGAGAGGTAAGACGTTGACTCCCTACTTCCCCGTGTTCACCTTTCCCCTTCGTCTCTTCACCGCCGTCCCCCCCTGCTGGCCCGCGCTTCTTATTTCAGGCCGCGAGGCGTAGTGCTTTGTGGGAGCGGAGGAGGGGAAAGCGAGAGAGAGGGTGGGAGCGCGCGACCAGAATCAGCGGCGGTGGTGGTGACGGCGACGGGCCTCTCCAATCGATATCGAGGGCTCGTTCGCCGTCGGAATTGTGTGCGCGAGAATAAGAAGACGCCGCGCCGCGTAGCCCCCTGGACCGACTCCCCGCCCACACACACCCCCCGCTCCCTCCCCTCTCCGTCTCCTTGGAGATGACCCGCTCAACCCCGACCGGAGAGAGTTCCCGCCCTCTTCTTCCTCGGAGTCAGAAGTCCTCGCGCCGCGCCGCTTGAATCAGGGTGACTCCCGCTCGCCAGCGGTGAAGGATGGCGGGCGACCATAGAGGGAAAAGGGAGCCCATTTGGAGTCAAAGAGATTAGGAGCACGTGCAACTTGACCATCAATTCAAGCGTCTGCGTTGTCTATCACGTGAAAATACTCTGCTTTGATATACTGTACGTACTTTCAACTCATTTTAGTCATAACCCCGAATTTTGTACGCAAGCAGCCGGGTATGTGTGGCGAAGATGTTTTTAGACATTTTGGGGAAAAATCCGAAAAATGTTGTCTTTTCTTTTTGGCATTTGACAAATGCCTATTTTTTGCGTGAAGTAATGGTCGTGCTGAGACTGATGAATGGAGTCTGAATAAAGTCCTCAGGTCTAACAATCTGGGCGAGCACATTAGTTTTAGGAATCACAAAATAGGATATGAACCTTTGTATCCTATTAATATACTTTATACATGATCGAGTTTGAAAATATAAAATGCGCCATTTACTTCCGTTAACCTCTCGATACTGTGCTTTCGGTAAATTTTGACCAAAATGAGATGTCACCTCCTCATGAAACAAACATGTCTTTTAGACACTTATTCCTGAAAAAATAGCTGTATTTTACCGCAAAGCAAAATTCATGCATTTCGTAAACATTGAAGAGTTGCGAAATTTAGAAACGAACAATCGTAGAGCCTTCAAATTGGTTAGCAATTGGCTAAATTTGTAATTTGAGAGAAATCAGCAACCTCTCCTGCCATGTTCACTGAGTAAAACAATTTTGAATTCAGTCAGTCTTTCGAAACAATTTTCTTAATGATCCTTTTCTTTCTGGATGGGAAATTGATTTAAACATTTATAATGCTTCTGGAAAATGAATTGGTTGACCGTTCATCTACTTTTGAAGAGCCTGAGGTTCAAAAATGTACGATACTTTTGGACAAGTCCGTCTAAATTCGGACTCATTTAATTTTATGGGCACCATAATTCTGTGAGAAACCGAATTATTACCTGGAGAAAGGATATGACTCCGTTGCATATCTAAATTTCACACGACTAAAACCGTAGTTCGTAAAAAAACATACCTCACCAATGATAACTAGCTCTCGTATTTTACTTCTATTACTAAAATACTAAATAAATATTAGGCTGTCTTTTAAATATATTATTTTATTCAGACGTCTTTTGTGTGGCTGATGTGAACCTGTCACATCGGTTTAATGATTTCGAATGATGATATTATCCATTTATCGTATTTTTCTATGAATTTAGCTCTCAACAAAGTTTTGATCAATTATTTAAAAATAATATGCCATGACATTGCCAAGCATTTCTATTTATAGGCCATGATTTACGTAACAGAAGGTTATATAAAAGATTTTAATATTTTAGTGAAATACCTGCCATCATATTTGTCTGACACTCGCTCTTGTTTTCGATTATAAATTCATTTATATATGAATATTTGACACTATTTATCTCTTAAATTTGTTACATGTTTGGATGTGAAGAAAAAAATTAAACAATTAAAGGGCAGGCAAATAATGAAGAGGATTTTTTCTGATTTATTCAATTTTATGACACTAGTGTGAAAGAAACGTTTCTGCTTGAACTGACTTATGAAAGATTTTGATGATAAATTATTAAATATGTACTTTATTTCACTATTAAGGCACTGACATGACTACCGTCCCATATTTTCGTGTATTCAAAAATTAGCCCCCACTACAGCGATATTAACTCATATCTGGTTTTGCGCGTTTTATTCATATCTATTCACGCATTACGGTAAAGCTGCCTCCATTATAAACACATACCTGAACACCCCTCCGAAAATCTGGATAGAAATCCATTTCTAGTAAAATCTCAGCCAAGTATGCGGTGCGATTTCTAGGATCAAGTTGGAATTAAGGAAAAGATCGCAAGGGTCTGAAGATTTATTGGCAGTAATACGCTCTTGTGGTGGTCTTTCCTTAATACACACACACATGTATAACACTTTTGTGAAAGTCTCACGGACGTGAATAATAATGGAATTAGCAATAAGAGACGAGGACAAAAATACAGAAACACAAAAAAAGAGAAACTCACGAGGTATCGAATTTTCGGTGGTCTACACCACATTTCTCAAAAAAAGGAAGGACAGAACTTTGCCCTTCTGTCCTGCCTTTTCTTGAGAAAGATGTTGTAGATCACACACAATGAGTTCCTCTTTTTTAGTGTTTCTATGTTTTTGTCTTTGTCTCCTAGAGAAAATTCTATTTACATTATAATAAAAGTATAAATATATATATATATATATATATATATATATATATATATAACTTAGACAGTAACACACAGCACGAGAACACATAAAAAGAACACTCACAATAATATCTTAATAATTTCGACGGGCTCGAGCTCCGTCTTCTTCGGAAGATAAGACATGACTGCTCATTTATATATATATATATATATATATATATATAGACATGTATATATATATATTTATATTTATATATATATATTTATATTTATATATATATATTTATATATATACATGTATATATATATATTTTTTAAATATATATATATTTATATATATATATACATGTATATATATATATATATATATGTATATATCTGCAGGTATATGCTGTATATGCACACTTATATGCATGAAATATATTTGAAATGAGAGTTATATTTTTAGGTAATTGAAGGAAGTGTCCAGCGTGCGTTGAAATACTGATATCATACGCTGTTTTAAACTTCGAATTTGCATCATATGATACAAATTCGTTTTATTGAATGGTAAAAAATAATATGGTAATATTTATTTCAGAGTTTGAGAGACTCCTGAGATAAATTTATAGAATAAATCATGCAAAGTTTTATACTTATAACGCTAATTGGATAAACTGAGGCTAAATTATTCACTTTGTTGCCATAGATCTCCAGGTAAAATCTACTGTGAAAGATGTTACATAACAAAAGTTATTTCATTGTTCTTCTCTATGCGAAACTCTCTTAGGTTTGAAATGACCGGAGAGAACGAAGAGGATTCCCTCTATCCATTCCATCATCTAACACATCCATGCCCAAGGTGATCATTGTCATAGTTAACTTAGATGAAATAGTAATTTCGACCAGACAGTGAGTCCTCTGGTAGATGGGTAATGTGATTTTTGCCATTATGAAAATACCATACTCATTTTCGTGCTTTAGTGTTTACGGTTTTCTAGGCTGCCGTGAATGATATAAAATAAAGTTTACACCCTGACTAGGGTGTTGAACACGCGAATACAAATGATATCTTATATTCTACCGTCACACCGGAGAATGTCGTGTGCACTCCCTGGATCCAGACCCCTTCGCTCTTTCTGAACGGACGCCTCTCATCTCCTCCCAGAAAGGTCACCTCGCCATTCCTAAGTCGGGAGCGAAAGGAAAGGAGGAGAAAGACGGCGAGCAAACGGCGGCAGCAGCTCCATCTCCTTGTGCCGAGGGGTGGGATGGAAGGTGGCAGGAGGAGTGGAGGGGAGTCGGAAGGTTTATGGGTGGGTGAAATGAGGAGGGGATGGAACTGGGGGGAGGTTGGGAGAGGAAGAGGGCGTCAGTGAGGGGGAAAGAGTGCAAAGGAGGAAGGGTCCACATCTCGGAGTCGACGCCGAGGGTAATCGAGTATCGACGTTCGGCATGGGAGTTTACGTCCCAACTAGAGCTGCCGGGGGAGGGGAAGGGCGGAGGGACGGTTCTCCGAGGGGGGGGGAGACGGCTAGCTGGAGAGAAGGAGCCGAAGAAGTGGTAAGGAAGGGAAAAGGGTTTCGTATTGAACGAAGCGGCTCTTCAGGAGCCACCCCCCTCCTCCATCCACTTTCCCCACCCTCTCTCACACCGCCCAAAAACCCCTCTCTCCCTCCGTCCGCCTCTTATAACAGAGAGAGAGACCGAGGGAGGCTGGGCGGGATGGAGAAAAGACTGGCGTGTGGACGCCATCTTGCAAGGGCGAGGCGACCCTCTGTCGCGGGAGGGAAAGGGAGGGAGGGAAGGGTGCGGAAGAGAAGGGGACGGAGTAGGATTTGGATGTGGGGAGGGTGGGGGAGATGTCCTTTCCTCCCTGCTTATCCTCCCCCCTTGCCGAACCCTAGCGCTCCCCGTCCCTCCAAAAGCCCTCTTCTATCCCCAAACCCCCTCTACCTCCCCTTCTTTTCCCACCACACATTCGCGGCCCCCGCAGGATTCCGAATGCTTCCTTGTTTTTCTCTTTCTTCTTTTTCCTTCTTTTTTTCAGAAGGAAGGAAATTGCTCAAAAGTGGAAAACGCTCGCGTGAGGGGGATTGAGAGGGGAGGTGGAAGAGGGGAGATGACACAAGAATGAATGTTTCAACGTTTACATTATTATTATCATATTTTTTCTTTCCTTTTCCAGCTCTGGTCTGACGTCTCCCTCTTTTTTTGTCATTTTATTTTAGTTTTTATTTTCGTTCAAGGGAGAGAGAGAGAGATGTTTCTTTGTCCCGTTATTTTTTTTTCAGGAAATCGAGTTTTATGCCCGGGCTTCTTCGCCGGGGATGCGAAGGGTTTACATGTTTGTGTGCGTTCTCCGGGAGGAGATATTTTGTATTCCTCTATTTTTATCATTTATTTTTTTCTCTCTTTCGAAGGAAAGACTGAAGGGGAGGGGGCGGGAAAGAAAATTTCTGGGAAAAGCACCAGCGGACTCCTCTCCGCTTGCTCGCTTTTGATTATGCCTTTTTTTTAGTGGGAGGGACGGGGAGGGGTGTGGTATGGGGAGAGGGAGGGAAGGATTTTTATCCCGTGCGAGGAAGAGAGCGGTGTATGTTTTTTTTTCCTCCTCTTCTCAAGGGGGGAGCCGAGTGGATAGCCTATTTGCCAAAAAATTGAAAAACGCCCTCGTATTTGCTCATGACGGTTGGTGGAGGGAGTGGAGGAGGAGGGAGAGGGAGAGAGAGTGGAAAGAAGAAATATACCCTGAGAAAATAAGAGCTCTGCTTCGCGAAAAAGGGGGATTGAGACAGGACAAGACCCGTGCATTTAAAGTCCGCCGCGTTTCCTACTCTCCCAGCCTTTAGGGCGCGCTGCTGCTCCCCGAGTTTAAAAAGGATAATTATCGCCGAGGAAAACGGAATAAAAAGATGGGGAGATCCCTTCCTCCGGCCTGCGCTTATTTTATAATTTCATTTGATTTGCATGGAGCGAGGGGAAGAAAAAAATTGGGAAAATGAGGGTTACTTAAAGAGCTGAAATGCTGGTTATTTCGTTTTCCTCCTTTTTTTAATTGAATAAGAAGAAATGAAGAAGCGCTCCCGTACAATTAGTCTCCTTTCCATTCTTTTAATTGAGGAATATTTATTTCAATGCTATTTTAACTTTTTTAATCCCTGGGATTATTTAAGTTTAGGTAGTATTTTAAACTGGTACCGGTTTCTGAAAATAACCATTGTTCAAACTATATCTTTACCAATGGATTTTAGTATTTGAATAAATTGAGATGGAGCAACCTTTATTAAATAAAAAAACATACTGCCATTAACTGTTGAAATATTGTCACTACCTACGTCTTTGATAAGGTTTTATTAAAGTCGTCGATTGAAATATGTCCATCCCTATATTTTGTAATTTTGGTGAATCTAAACGAATTTGTAGAAGCTTGTGCCTATTAATTTTTTAATATAATGTTTTTTTTATGATCGTTTAAAATGACAAAATAAATCATCCGTTTCAATCCTAATCACTCTAGCAATTGCAATAATAAGCTATGTAATCCAAAGGTTAATAAACTAAATCTCTGGAAATCTTTCCGAATGTCTAGTAACCGTATGAGTTACGTATAATACCGTGTTTAATTTAGAAGATTCTAGCGTTGATTTTTATCCTGTCAGCCCTTTCTTATTGGTCCGTTTGCGTTATTAAATTCACATAATGCATTTTGCAAAACTTTTTAATTTAAATTTCCACAATTTTCAATGCAGAATCATGTAGCTATGATGTTAAATGGGAAAATTAAAACTGGATTATAATTTGAAATGTAGTGAAAGGAGTCCATACGGAAATTGATGATTACTACGACTTATTGTATTGAAGGGAAAATTGTTATTTACATCTGATTATCATTTTCCACATGCATTTTGTAGATGTAGCTGTATAGGGAGGTATATAAAGACAATCTTGAAAGAAGAGTAGTAAACAATCATCCCTTTTCCCGAACTTTATATATCGTACATAAGAAAGATAGACAGTCGGTTTCCCTGGGTACCCAATAATTATCGGGATCTAGATCAGTGAATGATAAGTGCAGAAATAAGCGTTGAGAGAAAATTTTAGACTTATACATTTTATTTATTCAGTTTTCTAATAACTTACTTTTTTTAAAAAACGTAACCAACTTTGAAAAAAAATCCAATATTAATGTACACATCTCATAAAAAATACTTAAGGGGAAATCAAATTTGAAAAACAAAATGTTGTATGTCTACAGGAATGGTTTGCACGTCTGGTGACCTGAGTTGAAAAGAAAGGCGATGATATGGGAATTCGATCCTTCTAACTAATTTCGACATGCTCTTTAGTGCCCGGGAAAAAATATCGTGCATTCGCTTAAAAATGGGGTATTCACCCAATCTGCATCGGAAATCTTCCTTAGCGTCTCCGAACGCACTGCCTATCCGTGTCTCATTCACCACTCAGTTATTGTTTGTGCTAACATGACTCCCTTTGCGTCTCATACGGTGGCTATATTCCCTCACAGAAGATTGGAGAGGTGGCGGGAGATCGTGATTCGTACAAATCTCTCCTTCTCCTCCCCCTTGGTTTCTCACCCTCACTGAGGCCTCATTTATTTCCTCCATTCGGTCATTCTCTCAATCCTTTCACAAATTCCAGGAGCGTTAATCGTGATCACTGTGAACCCAAAACTGTGTTCCAAAACTCTCTTTCCGGTATATCGTAGGCGGATCAGATTTCAATTAGTATCGAACCGAGTTTATTCGTTACTCTTAAGAAATCAGAATGATAAGACGTTTTTGAACTAGCAACAGTATTGACGCTAAAATATCAGAAAAGATACTGTCTCTCCAATCAAATGAGTTGATATCCCCGATTTTAGGAATGATGTTCCTAAGATATCCGTGTCCGTTTCAACTTAGGGTGGCAGACCAAACCATACCACCCGGCAAAATGTAAGTATTTCACTTATGGAGAATTGCAGAGAATGCTGCTTGCGTTGATAGACGTTATGTGAGTCCATATTTCTCAATAAATACCTTCAAAATTCCATGCGATCTATTAGAGGCATTCTATCAAAAATAAATTTCTTCCTTTAATTCTCAACAAACTTTATCCTAAACTCGAATTTGTTGTAAGGTTTAGCCGAATCACTGCCAAATAAGCTTAAAACTACGAGAAACGGGCGGGCATTTTTGTTGATATTCAAAGGAAACAGAAGAAATACCTTGTTTATACTCACTTTATGTGAATTTGTGGCTAATTATTTCAAGGTTTGTTAAATACTATGAATCAATATTTATCCAGTAATAACTTTAATGTACTAATTGAAAAACCACAAATGTGTTTAAATTAAATTTCAAGAAACTCTAACAGTAACTTTAACGGAGTCACCCGCTATGTGTGCATTATAATGCAACAATTGTTGCATTATAGTGTTTAAATTACTTTCCGTAAAATTAGTTTTTTTAGCAAAAACTATAACAAGAATAAGCATAGATGGATATGATACTCCCTCAAGTTTTTATCCAGGGAAGATATGGAAATAAAAAATTGCGGAGAGAGAGTTCAGTAAACCTGAAAGTTGAATTTTATAATTGTATTTTTGGTCGAGGGATTACTGAAACGTGATTTTTACTTAGAATTGTAAAAAAAATTGTTTTAATTCTTACGTTAGGTGTGTTTTTTAAGCAATAAACTATTTATTTTAATTTCTTTTCAAACCCAGTGATTTAGGGAGCAACTCGCTATTGCTAAATAACATGTGTTCAGTGATCCGAAAGGCAAAGAAAACCTCTTCACAAAATTCTACTTATTTTAAAGCGAAATAGTAAAATGTTTTCATAATAATTTGGTCAAAAATTAAATACTATTGTTTACTAAATCTTCTGCTTATGCTCAGAAAAAAGCTTCTATACTAATATAGAAAACGAACTTTAAAACTGTAAACGGAGGAAACATCGTAGCAACTCTAAGTAACATATTAGTTAAAATGCAGCGAAAAATTTTGCATAGCACTTGTATTTGAATTTCATCCGCTGCCCTCGAATGGAAGAAAGATACCTTAACAGTCTCTTTCACCACTGCCAAAGTAGTCGACCCGAAGATCGGTTTGATAGTTGAGGTTGGAGATTACCCCGTGCTAACCCTCACGGCTGGTCAAACTCAGGCTTGATGATAGGGAGAGAAGGCTTTCCTTTCCCTCCACCGCCTGCGGTTTTCGAGAAAGTTCTGCTTCCCAGAGAATCACACATCTTTGGTTTAGCCGGGAGGGTCCTAGGGCATCAATCGGATTTGAGTCCAGCACCCTTCAGTTATGAATCACGCACTATGCACTCGTGTACCATGCTCTGTTCCACGTTGAAAAAATAAATTGGAAATAAATTGGAATAAATGGATTGAAATGATAAATCACAAAACAATGAATAAAAAACAGAATTTACTTAAAATTTTCTTAGAACATGCTCACCACCTTCATTAGCGTCTGGCACACATTTGCAATATTTCTTGTTTTCGTGACTTCATAGTATTCATAAAAATTTTTCGTTTATTCAAGTAATTCATAGAATCTTCTCCGCATATACTGTGCCTGAGTTTTTAATGTAATTTCTGAGAAAATTAACCAGTCAGGACCTAAAAAGCTGGGTTACTAGCCAAGAAGGTAGCACGAAGTATTTATTTACTTATCCTTAGTCCGAAAACATCACTTTTTTGCCTTTACATCGGACTTTTAACAGGGAATACAATGGAGGCAAACACCCAAGCCCTGTGAGGAAGAAAGCCCACACAGGCGGGAATCGAACACCGCGACCCTTGGATTGGCAGATGAGAACGTTATCCCCCGCACCCGGGATCGGAAACTACGTCGAATCCCACCTGATCTATGCAAGAAAATATGATGAAACCCAGTGAGCATAGCTCGCCATTATTATGTTCAAATTTTGTAATATTTCTTTTGCCCTTCTTACAAATGTTCTCCCGTTTTCCCAAAACAAGTTCGATTATATCCCTTTTTAAATCGGAACTGTCTTAAAAACGATTACCGTTCAATTTCTCTCAATGGTCCACAAATTATCTCGTTGTTAGGGTATTTCTTTTGCTCAAATAACTCACACGATTTCATCACGACACACACATAATTTCCAATATTTTACCGAACTTACCGTCATCCAAAAAGGGCCCTTTCAAAAACACTCGGACTCACACACATGCACACGCGATTGCTCCTCCGCGTGTCATGCCGCCGTTTTAACATTTGTATCCAAAACGATATTCGGGAGCGCAGTGCCCGCGCGCGTGTGATTTTGGCCGAGTGGAGAAGCGGGGACGTTGGTGGGGATGGAGGGGAGGGCGGGCGAGAGGGAGGTTTAAGGGGTGCGGCGATGGGGGGGATGAGTGATTTTGTGGCCGGGCTCTGCGGTCCCAGCACCATCGTCGTGTGTGGCGAGCGCTCGCGTGTGTATGTGTGTGCGGGTGGGGAGGAAAGGGAGGTCGGGGGATGAAATGGGAGTGTAGGGAGGAGGCGGAGTGGTGAGGGAGGAGATCCGCGTCCGGAACACGAGCTCAGACCATGGGAGCGAGCGTTGTGGGAGCGCGAGCGAGTGTGTGTGTTTATGTGGAGTGAGACAAGCGGGGATGTCTCGCCTCCCTCCCGCCCTTCCCCCGCATCCAACCTCACCCCTTCCACACGCGGCCCTGTTCGCACGCCCTCCGTCGGCGGCAGGGGCCCTTTCTCCATTTCTGCGGTCTGTTACGCCGTAGTCAGCATCGCGAACTGCTAGACACACTGCCTCTCTTCGCATTGCATTGCTAATTACACTGGCTCCGCACAAAATCCGATCTCTCTCCTCCCCCAATCCACCCGTCGAGCCGCACACATCCCCCACCCTCTCCCATCTCCCGCCCTCACCTCCCAGACCATTCCCTTTTGGACGCGGCTCCTCCTCCCGCGACCGCCCGATGCGACCGCCGTTTAAGCGATAGAGTTTACCTTTAGATCCCGCGGTATCTACCCTTCAGGATTTCGCCTCTCCTCCATCATGTGGTCCCTCTCTTTGCGTTAAGGGAGATGGGAGATTAAAATACCTCTCAATTCTTAGGCACAAATGAGAGGAAAAACTTGTGTTTGAACATCGATGTGGAATGCTCATTACTACATTCGTTTTAATAAGTTTCATTCTGGAAAATGGTTGAATTTTGATTCCCCTGCTCGCTGTTAAATACTCCGTAATCCTAAGACGACTTATTAGCTAAATAAAGCAGAAACATTGAAGGTTTACGTAATAGAAACTGTTTCTGGTTTAAGAAAAACACTTAGAAGGAGGACAAGATGTTTTGCATGGGTGCATGTAAGATAAAAAATTCAAGTGAGGAAGTCATTTGAGAATCCGTAGCACGACGTGTTGTCTTAATGCTTGTTGGAACTAGACGCTAACCTTCCTTGGATAACATGGATCTGATCAATAATAAGTAATCAACGATTTTTTGCTCACATAATTCATTGGGGAACATTTTTAATCTATATTATACTCTATGTTTAATACATAACGCGTATGCGGTATCTTCAGCCGGAGCTGAAAATCTTTCTTCATACACATTGAATTATTATATTTTTGTCTCTCTCATAGATTAGTCGATCAAGTTTACAACTAACTTGCCATGCGCCGAGAGAGAGAGGAAAAATAAGGGCAATGTAAAATAAAATAGAAGGATATTTCCTTGAAGAAGGATATAAAACATTCTTCAGTGTATACCTTTCGACAATGAATGAAAAGAATGGAAACCATAAGAAACCAAGGCCAATTATGAATAGTTAATATTTTTACGTGTTGTAGAAGGGTCATAGGGAAGTCTTCCTGACTATGAGCTATTTCGAAATGTTTTTATACTTTACACTTTAAACCTTTAAACTTCCTATCCGTTTGAGGTTTCCTTTGGTCTAACATGAATTCTTGTTAATTATTCGTTTATATCATTAAGTAATGCAGCAGTAAGTAAATATAAAAGATGAAGGAAAAATTTTAATTTGACATGAACACGAGTTGTAGCAAAATTATCAAGAAATATAAATTTTTTCAATCTACTTAATAAAAAAACATCGCCAAATAATTTCAAGTGACCGTTGACATTTCTATGAAATATATGAATGGTTTTTTAAACGATTAAGAGAAATATGCGATATTTAGTTAAGTTTCTCATTTACTGAATAATTTTACTTATTATTATCTTTGGTACTCTACCGAAAAAGTTATGTTTAGGGTGACTAGATTCGATATTTGGTGCAGATATATATTTCCGTGTCTCTCCTTACAAAACACAACATGAAATTCGACACTTTTATAAACCCTTCAATTCCGGATGCATCCTTTCCTTCGTGATGTTTTAGGAAAAGGGTTATTGTGAATGCGTCCGATTTTCATTTCTTAAAAGATAAAAGGCATCGAAATTTGATGTAAAAGCGTAAATTATAATCTTAACTCAAGATAACAGCACTATGTTCCATCATCCGTTCCAGTATTTCACTCTCTAGGAAAGTGCATACATTGATTCAAAAGCTTCACAGGTCATAATTTTTGCTGTTTTAGCTTTGGTATTTCTTCGTTTAGTGGAAAATTATGTAATTTCAACTCTTGATTTGTGAAAACTATGTAAAGTCATTGTATAATAAATAATAAATGGGTGTTATCGTTTCTTTTATTCTTAGAATGACCTTCAAAGTATGTTTTTTCTACCAGCGTTAGCTGTTCCAATTTTCTATGGAATTTTGAAGGTTCTGATTTTTATCAGCATCGATTTTTATTGGTGCTTTGTTAAAAACGCTCATTAATCACTCGAAAACAATGGTAGAACCAGCGTCAGCTGAGCGTGACACCCGGAAACAATGAAAGCAAATCAATGGGATCGAAAACTTTCCAAATTTTCCGGTAATAATCCAGGATAATTGCCAGACGGCTTTCAAATACCAGCACGATAATTTTTTCGATCTTCCTGCACCGGAAGTGTGAGCCCAATTATGTGATGAATTATTTTCTAAGCCACTCTTACGCAGCGGTTATTTGTCATCATCCATGGTCTGATGTAGCTCATCTTTTCCCATGGTGAAAAAAACCTATTTGATTTTTCTCTATTTGTTAAGCTTTTTAAGCTCAGTATAATCACTAAATTCAGTTTAAAACTGATCAACCGTAAACTATGTGTGATAAATGTTGTAAAGTAATTTTTTTATACATACATGCGTTTATTTTTGTCCAAAACATGACACCACAGGTATCATATAATTAAATTTTACATTTTTATACAATTAAGCAATAACAATATTATAGAATAAACCGATTTGGTCCCGCTAAGCCTTTGGGCTTGTCAGCGGGTGCCGAATTTAAATTTAGCGACATGGAAAAATGTTTACAATATTAAAAAATAACAAGACTCAAAAGACCAATAATTAATATACAACAGTTCCCACATTGCTCCTGCCATACACATTCATACACTTTTCCAAATTATACTTAATAAACATACCGTAATACACACATATATAGGTATCACAAGCACAAGCTTGTCATTCCAAGCCAAGCACAAGTCATGTAATGTATTAAACATGTTGAATATTATGTAGAACATTGCATATTAACTTATACATATCATTACATATTTCTTAGACAGAATACATTTTACAAAAAAATTACATATACTGAATAATCTCATTATTATAGGCATTTGAATTGAATCAGTCAATTAAATATTAACAGAAAAATATTATGCACGAAAATAATTGAATGAAATAACACACTTTTTAGCTCCACGTTTTTTTAAACAATTTGAATAATGCTGTTGAATGTATGGGCCTTAATTTTTTTGAAGGTTTCAGTCATGGAGACGAGAACCTTTCATGTTAGAAGCGTTGGAAAAATCTACGAAAATCGATCGCCAAATTTTCCCAGCGTCAAGAATTCATGAGAGCCTTCCTGCCATGTTGGCTTGGAAGGATTTAAAGGTGTAAACAATGCATACTTCACGTCTCGTTGGCGCGGGAGAGCCGAGGTATTTGTGTTTGCATTATAAACCCTTTACCTCGCCGCATCTTAGTCCCACACCTCCGTCTACACTCCCTCCTCTACCTCCATTCCCCTCACGCTCTCCATCTCCCCGAGCACACTCTCTCACTCCTTCCCAACTTGAACCGTGGCCTCCCCTCCCTACTTCACTTTCCTCACTTTCGCCTACCAACGCACACCGCACGCGGGAAGGAGGGCACGTCTCCGCCAGCCCTCGTCAGCCCTCCCGCCAGCTGTGGTGCGGTAAGGCTTGCCAGAGTCTCCCGATCCCCGCATTCCCTTCACCCTTTCCCTCCCGCTTGACTCGCCGCCTCTCCCAGCGCTTCCTGTCTCTCCTCTCAGCTACTCCGCAGCCGTCGAATAGTCCTCATCGCGTTTCTCTTCCTCTCCATGCAATTCGACTGTTCCATACTTGTATCTTCTGCGCTTGCGGAAGACAACGCCAACCTGAAATGTCAACGCTATTGAAAATGAAGGCAATAACACAGTGGATTTTATTCTACAGATGTGTGCTAAATGAAAATCATTCCATACAATAACCGCCCTCATCATGTGTAGACGTAGAAGTTTTCATGACACATCATGATAGATAGATAGACAATTAATCCAAAGAATGGCACTTTGCACAGGTTAACCTGAAATGCACGAGTTGGAAAACCATATTGAAAAGAGTGGACTCAAAGTCGATTGAATATAGTGTTCCTGTTTAATTCAGGAAGAACGCTGTTCTGATACCTCTTATTGAAATTTCGAAGGGAAATATCGATACATCTTCCTTTAAAATATAATAAATACATATATATTTAAGAGGGTCGTGGTAGTTCAGGGGTATAGGTTGGACTGAGCGTTACTCACCGGAGGGCCTGGGTTCGATTCCCTTGCAAGCTTCTCTGGATACCTGCAGCTCCACCCAAGCTATGTGATTTTTCGGCTACCAGGTCTTCCTGGGAAACCATAACCGGCATAGAGAAAGGAACTGGCCCCCATAATGTGTTTATACATATTATAATTATGCATGGACGCAAATCAGAGGATTGTAAGATGGGAATACAGCTAACTAATAAATGTAGAAAGCTTTTCTAAAGAGTGGTAGTTGAATTAAATCAATTCTGTTGCGATAAATATAAAAAAGCGGCTGTGCTCTGATGGGAATAGTGTTATCAGATATTTAGTTTAGAAAAAAAATGAAAAATGTGCATTTTATAGTGAATAGGGATAATTGGGTGTAAAATAAGCATAAGATAATCAGAAAATTTCATTGCATTCAGTTTTTGAAATTATTTTGTACATTTTACTAACATCAACTCACGCGTACACGCACAAGTTTGGACTCCAACCGATGGAAATAGAATAAGAAATGAACGATGTATATAGCTAAAGAAATAGAGTAAATTAGATAATTGATTAAAAAGACCAATCTATGTGAGCCTTATTTGACATTACAATAGATGAGATTGTTGCCATGACGAAATTTGACATGTGAGTCAGATGGTGTGCAAAATTCCCAATTAAGAATGATTTAAAACATTGTTTTCCGTATTGAAACAATGTTGAGTCCTTGGGTAGCAGATCTTAAAAATTAATTTAAACTACCCCAGCCAAAAAAGCTTACAAAGCAAAGGAATAAAATATAAGAATGAGCTACGATTCTCCCACCAAGTTAAGATTAACCAGCTCCCTCGAAGCTTACTTTCGAGTTTTCTGTCTTTTCTATCTTACACTCCAAAGGACAGCAACGAGTAAAATGCATTGAATCGCACCAAGAATTCAAATGTAACATCAAAGTTCGAATTCATGCGTCACCCTAGAACCTAGGTTGCCAAACGCTTCTTCAATATGCGGCAGCATGGCAAGGAGTTTTCCCCGACGTAGCTCAGTTATGTTTGGAACCACGACGGCGAAGGTTGTTTTGTGAAAGATCGTAGGATTGCCAGTTTCTGCATAATTGACGGGTGCGTTTTTGATATGGTGGCCACATTACTTGCTGGTCTTCAGTATTTTCAAGCAGGGCTGTCAGGAGCAACAAACTCGACTTCCTTTTCCGGCTTAATGGGAGAAACAAAAAGCAAGCTTTTTTTGTTAAATTAAAGGTAAGTCGTCAAACCCATTTTTCTTATTTCTTTGTTAGAGTGGGTAGCGTTCAATTGCAGTGCTGTCTATTCTTTATAGTTTTAGTCGCATGTTAACGTTTGAATTTTTATTTCACAATTACGAATGGTTTTTAATTCCTATATGATTTAGCAATTCAATGCTCAAGCATGAAAGCGTACTCCTATAGAACTTAATACCCTACACATGGTCATGAAGGCTGATGTCTAAGTAAACCTGGGGATCGGGATGGTGCGATAGCTGACGTGTTGGATCCCCATCCAGAGGGTCCGGGTTCGAATCACGAAGGCGGTAATTATTTTTACGTGGTATCTCGATCCCTGCTTTAGGTGGAGAGCACTCTCGAGTGAGCACGCCGTCCGTCGTATGGGGCGTTAAACTGCGGAGCCCTTGGAGTCATTCGTTAAGAGAAGGCTAATGCCGACGCCGGGTTTCCCTCCACCCTTTATCCTTTCCTGTTCATCTCTGATGGCGCAAAAGACGTCAGCTGTCGTTCACCTCCCCTAAAAACTACTACTTTAAGTAAGCGCTAGAAAATACAAACCGTTTTATTCGTATTTAGCTAGCAAAGCGACTTTTGGCGCCTTAATTCTTAGAGTTATTGCGATCGTGTTAGCAGTTCATGACATATGTTTAGACTTCAAGGTCAAAATAACAGAACTTACTCTAATGCATGGGAAGGATATCTTTTTTTATAATTATGAACGTATTTAGAAATATTGTTTGTATGATGTCCTGAAGTAAAGAAAGAGAAAGCCAGCACGACAAGTTCTCCTAAGGTCCTGACGCCCTCAAATACCACCACTTGAGGCACCACCTCCCTCTCCCCGCAGCCCTTGGACCCTAAATTCCGCGTTAGATTGCCCACATACCACAACTTATAGGCGTCTATGTAGCGGGGAAGGGAGAAGGCTGGAAGGGCATGAGGAGGGGTAAACGTGTGGGAGGGGACGGCGAGTTCACCGTTTGGGGGAAGAAGCGGCGATGTTGAAGACGGGAGAAGGGGAGAGGAAAGAGAAAGGCAAGGTCTTACGTCAAGTTAGGCGATGTCTAATGTCAAGTTCGTCGCTTCCCGTCGACAACAACACGCCCCTCACATATGTATATATAAGTATATATATATATATATATATATATATATATATATATATATATATATATATATATAAACCACAAACACAGTAATCAACCCGAAGGTCAGTTTAGTGGGTGATGGTAGAGCTCACCCATGTACCAAGCCCGATGTGTGAATTTTCACAAATCAGGGTAGGGGGGCGGGGCAGTTCTTTCCATGTGCCGGTTATGGTTTCCCAGGAAGATCTGGTACCCGAAAAATCAACTAGCTTGGCTGGATCTGCAGGTGCTTTGCCCGGGAATCGAACCCGGGACTCTCCGGTCAGTAGACTAACGCTCTACCCGCTAGACCACCGCGACCCGCATATATATTTATATATATTTATTAATAAATATATAGGAGTGTGTACAATTATTCATGCATATATATAATTTCACACATAGAAATAGATATAAGGAAAAATGATAGGATAACACATGAAAGACGAACACAGGAAAGGTGGGAAAGGCGGATTTGAGCAGATCACAAAAGTAAAAATATCTCATTATTCGGGATTTGGACACCGGACCTTTCTTTTATGTGTTTTCCTATCCTTTTTCCTTATATCTATTTCTATGTGTGATGTAGTATTTGTTCGCCGTATGGTGGGATTTCGTGTTTGAATATATATATATATACAAACACTGAGATAATAAATATTACACACACAGAAACATAAAAGAAGGACACTTACAGTAGATATTTACGTTTCGACGGCACGGCCGTCGTCATCAGAATCTGATGATATCAACTGATGACGACGGCCGTGCCGTCGAAACGTAAATATTTACTGTAAGTGTCCTTCTTTTATGTTTCTGTGTGTGTATATTTATTATCTCAGTGTTTGTGTGTTTGTGCGTCGCCGGAGAGCGTCATTTTCAAGATTATATATATATATATATATATATATATATATATATATATATATATATATATATATATATATATATATATATATATATATATATATATATATATATATATATATATATATATATATATATATAATATTTGGAGCGCGGGGACCGGGATGGTGCGGAGGCTAACGCACTGGCATCCCACGGTGAAGGCCCGGATTCAAATCCAGGAGACAACAAACATTTTTCAGTGGTGTCCCAATCCCTACTTTAAGTTGCTTCGTGGAGAGCACTTTGAGCGAGTACGACGTCCGTCGGATGGGACGTTAAACTGCGGACCCCTTTGCGCCTTTCCACAAGAGTAGGCTAGGCTAACGCCAACGCAGGGTTTCTCTCCTCCCTTCCTTTCCCACCCGCCTCTAATGGCGCAAATCACCTTAGCTGTCGGTCGCCTTCCCCAAAAAAAACTAAAAAAAGACTTGGAATGCGACGGTAGACGAAGGAAGAAATAGCAATGAGGTGGGGACTACGGTTTAGGTACGAGGAATAAACGCGGGGAGAAAGCAATTGAGTTCTGCAGGAGACAGGGGTTAGTCATCACCAAAACATGGTTTAGACACCAAAAAAGGCGTAGGTATATATGGAAAATGCGAGGTGGCTAAAAAAGTTACCAGTTAGATTGTATTATAGTTAGGCACAGGTTTAGGAACAGTGTGATAAATTCGCAGTTTCCCGGGAGCGGATGGAGACTGAGACCACAATTTAGTTGTTATGAAATGTAAAGTCCGTTTCAAAAAGATAAGGCAGATGCGGCGGGTTAGGAAATGGAATGTAGAAGCATTAAATGGGTTAACAAGGAAGAAGTATCAGAAGGCTGTAGAGAAAATCATGGATGACGGTCAAGATCTGAGTACTATCGTAGAAAATTAGGAATTTATCAAGAAAGTAATATCGAAAGTTGCAAAAGAGACTATAGGAACAGCTAACGAGAAAAAGACAAGGAAACCATGGATCACGGATGAGATGATTGCAAAGATGGATGAGAAAAGAAGATGGAAGAATGTAAACACAGAGTTAGGCAGAATGAAGAACAAAGAGTTAAACAATAAATTGAGAAGGGCCACAAATAAAGCAAAAGAAGAATGGTGGAAAACGCAATGTGAGGATATGGAAAGTCTACAGAGGAAGGGTGAAATTGGGGCGCTATACAGTAAGGTTAAATCACTATCGAGAAGTAAGAATGGAAGATCTGTGCTAACAGTTAAAGATAAGTGGGGTAAGATAATAGTTTATACAGAAAAGTTCCAAAAGAGATGAAAGGAATACATAGAAACACTATATAATAAAGAACTAAACCAAAATGGTTAGACATAGAATAGGAACATGACGTAGAGGAAGATAGCTTAGGCCCAGACATAGTCGACGATGAGATAAAAAGGGCATCAAAGGAGATGAAACCAAATAAGGTCGTGTGGATACACAGCATTCCTGTTGAACTACTGTAAGGTTTAGGAACATGTGGAAGACTCTCTATAGACTGATTCATGGAATCTATGAGGTTGGAATCTGGCCGGAAGACTTTGTGAGATCAGTGTTGGTTCCTATTCCGAGAAATGTAAAGGTTACAACTGGTGATAACTAAAGAAAATTAAGTTCGTTATCTCACGCAGCTTAAGTTGTTTTTAGAATCATCAACAAAAGGTTAGAGTAGCAAAAATTCAAGAGCTCTACGGCCTCTAGGTTAAATAATAATAAGGGGGAAAAACGGCCAGTGGAGTTTTTCCCCCTTATTATTATTTAAAAGGTTAGAGAGTAAGGCAAATGATTACTAAGGGGATGATCAGTTTGGGTTTAGGAAAGGAAGAGGTACGCGTGATGCCATTGCAGTAATGAGATCACTAATCGAGAGGAATATAGAATACAATCAAGACGTTTTTGCCTGTTTTGTAGATTTCGAAAAAGCGTTTGATAGAGTGAATTGGGAAAAATTAACTCATGTATTGCAGAAAATAGGAATGGATTGGAGGGACAGGAGGTTAATCCACAGCTTATACATTTCCCAGGCTGCTCGAGTGCGAGTGGGGAACGGAGAGTCCAGAATGGGCAGTGTTAGGAAGAGGTGTAAGGCAGGGTTACCCATGATCACTAGTGTGTTTAACGTGTATGTGGAGGAAATGATTAAAGAGGCATGGGAAGAACTGGAGGTAGGAATGAAAGCCGGAATCCGTGAAATAATTTTTGATTGCTGATGACCTTTACTCTGTCAGTCAGCCAAGGGGTTGGAAGCATTGCTGAATGAATTGGAAATTCAGTGCAATAGAAATGGGATGTGAATTAATATTTATAAAACAAAGTTTATGCGATTTTTCAGAAAGAAAAAGGTAAAGCTAAATATTAAAATAAGAGAGGGAAAAATAGAGCAGATGGAGCAGTTTACATATCTCGGAACTGTTTTGGACCAACACGGTCAAAGTGGTAGGGACGTAAGGAGAAGAATAGCGCTAGGCAAGGAGGCTTTCTCAAGGAGGAGGGAGTTGATGACGGGTAGGTTGAGTAGGGAGGTTCACAAAAGACTCGTGATAACTTTGATATGGGGCGTAGCTATGTACGAGAGAGGGACCTGATGTGGAGTAGGTTGCTCGATTGTGCTTCGTTTGGAGTCCAAAATATCTACTTTGTAATTGTGTCCATCCAAATACCTACCTTAATTGGTAGATTACCTTATATTATATATATTATATTTATATAAATATAAATATATATATATATATATATATATATATTTATATAGTTAACACGTAAAAGAACACTCATATTGTAGATTGTTTAAGCTTTCGACCCACTTCAGGTCAGACAGCAGTTTGACCTCGGAGTAGCCAGAAAGCTTAAATAATCTACAATGTGTCCTTTTACGTGTTACCTACATATCCTGTATTTTATGCTGTGTTCTATTGTGCCGTCCAAATGTTATTTTGCTCTCGTGAATGCTTCCACATTATATACAAGTATATATTTTTATATATATGTAAAATGATGTATATGAAGTTAGTTCTAGCGGAAAAAGACAAAAACACAGAAACGCACAGAAAAGGAAAGAAACTCACTAGATATTTTATTTTCGGGGGATTCTCGCCACCTTTCTTAACGATTAGGACAACTGAGGAAAAGAAGGGGATGGAAACGGTGTATGGAAGGGAAAGTTGGGGAAAGGTTTGTGAGGTGAAGATTTAGTAGGGATGATTTAGGAGGGGGAGTTTTAGAAGTATGGGGATAATATGAATGGTATTGGGGCGGAGTGGGGATGAAAATATTTGAAGATCGGGAATTATTAATGTTTAATATTAATTCCTGGGCAATTCCAGGAATCTAGGCGTCAGATAAACGCCTGCTCTATTGTTGAGGGTTTCAGTGGAGCGTCAGATGGTGGCATGGATGCTAATATCTACATAAAGAAAAAGTATAAGGAGTTAAATGTTACTCAGATGTGCGACACAATGAAAGAAGGGTAGTGGAAGACAGAGAATGAGGCTATGGAAAGCTTATAAAGGGGAACATTTTGAACTGCATAGGTAGGTGAAGGCACTGTCATGATGTAAGAAAATACCTATTATACATTAATTTAATAACTCCGTTATCTATCTATCTACTCCGAAAGTTTTTCTTCGGTCAGACTTTCCGGTCATACTCCAAGTCTGACCTGAAAAAGTCAGTCAGCGGATCGCTTCTAGATGATCCCCTGTTCTAGGGTTGCGTCACAAATTCCCAATGCCACTTTCTATAGAGCAATGGTATGTGATAGCATCTTGTGCTAAACTCGAGAAATCGATTTCGGAGACAAAGACTATATATAGTAAGGGATGCTTATAAGGATGAAGAAATATGTCATGTGATTGCTTGCTGCTTGTGTAGGATGTTCTGGAAGGGTAACAAGGAGGTTAATGATGAGGAATGCCCTGGGCATCCATCAAAAGCACAGTGTGATGAAAATGTGCAAAAGTGAGACATCCTCAATTTTGATTGACCCCCAATTGTGAGGATGTTAGCAGAGTGCAATATTCAGAAAATCAAGGTATATTGGTTTCTTACAGAAGAGTTAACTATGAGAAACGTGTGCCAAATAGTAGCAAGGAGTAGTAGAAGAAGTAAGAAGACTTACTTTCCTCTGCCTAACATTAAATAAATTTTCGTACAGCCATTTCATAGAACCAGTTTTCGTTCCAATGGTGATTCTACAAAAATAGATATTCTATTCTTCCATAAATATGTTAACAATGTATTTGATTAACTTTTAGGTTTTATTCTTGTTCTTTGAGCCAATGTGAAAAATAATGTTTTTAAATTTAGTGTAATTCATTACGGAATCTGTTTTACAGCGAATTTAGGAGATAATCTAAATCGTCCATCCTAAAATGACTGGCATTTTATCGGGTGGTAAAGCAATGACGGGTTTAAGAAAGGGGTGTCGCCTGTGGGGTAACACAGTGACGATGGGGGGTTGTGGGCGGAAAGAATGATTGTTTCGGGGGCGTGGGGACAGACGGGGTGAGGGCAAGAATGCGATTTTCCCATTTGTCGCCTTTCCTCCGCCCCACAATTTGCGTGATCTTTCCTGGCGACGGAGACGAAAGTAATTTGTGTATCGAAAACTTTAGATTGTCCTCGGCTCGAAAGTCGTTGAGGGACTTTTTCCACTCTCTTCTCCCGTTCCTCTTCCACCAAACCCTCCAAAGTTAATCAGACTGAGGCAACGAAGGCTCATATATAAAATGGAAGTTGATTGGAAAACCTTAATCGAAGAGTTTGGGTGGCGTTTTTCTTGCGCTGGTTTTTGCGTCAAAAGATAGGAGTGCTTTTTATGTCACTTAACCTTTCGAGATTACTCCCCTCAGCTTGCGAAGGCTAGGGAGGAAATGAGGTTAAGTTCAATTTATCATTTATAAAACTGAAGCAATTTTTTAAAATTAATTAATGCTTACTTTCTTTTGTGACTCTACAAGGTTTACCATTTCCCCTAAAGGGGATTAATTTGAGAGAGACTGGGTATAATTTAAGGGAGATAATGGGAAATTGTTCGTATAAATCTCGTTTGAGTACTGATCATCTATTCAAGGTTTTTTATTCTACTTTCGCAATAAAGTTTGGTCCTGATACATTGTAATGGGGATTTTTCGGCATTAATATTTTTCGTTAGTTTCAACGGTTATCGTATTTTCAATAAGTTGCTATAAATGACGATTAATTCCATTCCATTCACGAATTGGCACATTAGTGCCAATTGGTGGCACCTTTATGTGCTTGTGTATAAAAACTCTTATAAGCAAAGGAACCTTTTATTATCTTTACTAATTTTAGATTACTCTTGAAAACTGGCTCTCGAAAATTCCCAGTTGAATATTCACTTGATTCACCTAATCAACTTTATACTTGGTTTATAATCACGGTACCTTTTTCTCTGCTACAATACGCCATTAAAATCGCAGAAATTTGGCAATAATCATGACTAACTTGATTATGAAACGTTTCATCTCACTTAAATGTTACATTTTTTTAAGAAAATCATTTAAAGGTTATCATCCTGAAGCTTTGAGATAGTTTTAGAAGTCTGTGTAATTAGAGGGGTGGTTAAGAGGACCGTCAAACGGGCCGTGTATACATTTTATGGAATTATGCATTATGTATTTCTTTTTGTTTTACTTAATTTTCGTAAACACAACTATTTGAATGATATTTAGCTGAAAAATACAATTGAAAAATACAGTAGATGCTGCACAATTTTAAACTGTCTCATTAAGCTTAATCATCCTTTTAAAATAAAAAATAATTTTCAAAATCAATTGTCAAAATTAGTCGTTAAAATACTCTTTAACTGTACGTAATAAATATTTGCTATTAGTAACAAATTTACGTACAATTATGAGTAGACTGAATTGTATATGAGAATATGATATGTCAGTCATATAAATTTTACGTAACCGTGATAAATAAACTGATTTATTTATCAAGGTATTATAAAACTAGGCCCAAGCATAGTCCACTGAATTGTTGAAAATATAATTTGGTCTAAAAATACTCAACGAAACTGTAAAGGAAGGAAGAGGTGAAAAAAAATCAGCTATTCGGAATCAGTTCATATGACTCGGAATATTTGACATACTATTTAAACTTCCTTTGTCTGCAAATTAATTACAAATATTATAATTAAATATATTAACTACTTGAGGTAATAACCTGAGACCTTAAGGAGCTGCAAACACTCTGTAATACCTACAATGCATTGAGATAATAGCAATCAAATGTTACCTGGAAATGATTTTTTTCCTAGTTACAGATACGAGATACTCGTATCAATGTACCACTTTGGCACGTCCATCAGATCCTTTTTTATACGAGGGTCATCCGGAAAGTAGTACCCGTTCGTGCCGCATGAAGTGCTGACGACGCGAGTAGCCGCTGGACGAGGTCAGATAGCTTCAGTGGCTTGTCTGCCTTCTCTGAGCCAAGTTGCGTGACGCTAGCATTGCCTGTGTTGTTTCTGTGATTGTTTACAATGTTTAAAAAAATTGAGAACGCCGCCAGTTGTGAAGTGAGGGCAGTGATTAAATTCCTCAATGCAAGAAACGTTCGCCCATGTGATATTCATCGCCAATTAAAGGAGGTGTATGGAGACAATGTAATGGACGAGTCGTCTGTTCGGCGGTGGTGTCGCAACTTCAACATGGGGAGGGGGAACACACACGACGATGAGCGTTCGGGGAGACCGTCTGTCATTACAGACCAACTGGTGAGCTCAGTTGACGAATTCGTGTGGAACGATCGGCGCGTCACAATTGATGACATCTGTGAGCATTTTCCCAATGTTTCTCGAACAATTGTTCATGAAATTGTTAAACACCATCTGCATTATGCAAAAATTTGTGCAAGATGGGTCCCTCGCATGCTTACAGATGAGCACAAAACCAAGCGTATGGCTGCAGCACTGACGTTTTTGGGACGTTATTCTGATGAAGGAGACTCTTTCTTGACTCGCATAATTACTGGTGACGAAACATGGGTTTGTTATGCATCACCTGAGAGTAAACGACAGTCAATGGAGTGGCATCATGCTCATTCACCAAACAAACCAAAAAAATTCAAGACAGTTCTGTCCACCAGGAAACTCATGGCAACCATTTTCTGGGATCGACGAGGTGTATTGCTTATTGATTTTATGGCCCGTGGAGACACTATTAATGCCAATGCGTATTGTGAAACATTAAAGAAATTACGGCGGGCAATACAAAATCGGCGGCGAGGTCTATTGTCTACTGGTGTCATTCTCGTTCATGACAATGCCAGGCCTCATGCAGCTGGGATAACGCAAAAACTTTTGCAGCAATTCAAATGGGAAACTTTCGACCATCCACCGTATAGCCCGGACTTGGCCCCTTCAGATTTTCATCTCTTTACAAAGCTTAAAGACTTTTTGGCAGGAAAAAGATTTGACAGCGATGAAGAACTTAAAGAAGGAGTGACCCTGTATCTCAATGAGCTGGCGGCGGAGGACTATGCAGCAGGAATACAGAAACTTGTCACACGTTATGACAAATGCCTTAATTTGCTTGGAGATTATGTTGAGAAGTAGTTTAAAGTATCCTCTTTCAAATAAAATTTTTTATGTTTGTTAATATTTACTTTTGTGTCTTTATTTCACGAACGGGTACTACTTTCCGGATGACCCTCGTATATTCAGAGAATTAATCTTAAAAATTGCGGGATGAATGTACGAAAAATACCATGTAACATCTTCAAAATGAAATATTTTTCTTAATTATTATGTAGGCCAGAGGGATTGCACAGGTAAATACGTAACTTTGAGGTGAAAGGTTTAAGATTCTGAGACAGTTCTATTCTTGCACGGGAAGTATTGCATGGTCAAGGGACGAATGGAGATCCTTTTTTCTACCTCTTCGTCGCGCGTCATTTGCGGCACATCATTTAGGTGCCAAGGGGAGGACGTGAGAAACAAGAAGTCGGCACTTTATTCTTCCACCCTGGGAATCCTTTGGCACTCTTCGACATCGCGCCCTCTCTCCGGAGAGCGGGGCGCTTGGTGGGGATAGATGGAGATAAAAAGAGGGCGAGAGAGAGAGAGTATCTGTGGAGGGTGAGCGTAGGGATTCGGGGTAAGGGCTGGTTGCATGCATAAAGGGGGTTAAGGCGGGTGAGAGCGTGATAAGCCGAGAAAGCGGCGACGGAGGTGGGGGAAATGGGGCGGCGGGTGGGGAGGTAGGCGGGGAATCTGGATTAAGAGGGGTGGCAATCCAAGAAGCAGCCGTACGCTTTGTGTGTTGGTATGAGTGCATGTGTGTGTGTGTGTGTCGGTCTGTGGGTGCGAAACGGTACCGTCTCGAAGGGGTTGCACGGGGGGTATTTAAGAAGACGGGAGGGAGAGAAGGATGGCAGGTTGGCTGTGGAGGGAATTAGGGAATGTGCGGCTGTGGATAGAGAGAGAGAGGTGGTGTCTTGCGGCGGGCCGCGGAGGTGGGGCGCCCCTGTAGAGGGTGGGATTAGCGGGGAGAGGGATGCGGGGAGGGGCAGGGGACGCTGGTGTGTGGAGATGGGGGGAGTGGGGGTCGGGGTCGTGGTCGGGAAGAGAAAAGGGGGTTCGTGGGAGGAGTAATGGCGCAAGGAGTCTCACGCCGGGAGGAGCGGTGCGGAAGTAAGAGCGGGGTTTTTGAGGGGATGAGACGGTAAAACGCGGAAATTAAGCCTGTCTGTGGATATCCCGTTTTCGGTGGGGATGGAAGGAGAGGGAGGGCGGGTTATGCGGGCGTGGGTGGGTCTGTGGGGTGGGCGTCTGAATGGTAAGGGGTGAGACTTTGGGTAGGGAGCGGCACTCCCTTGCCTGAGACAAATACTTCCGGATTCCTATACGGGGAGCTGGGCCAGCAAGGAATCCGCTCTTCAAGGACAAGGGATAGTAAGTTGATCTCTATCTGAGGAGATATAAGCTGAGCCTTCAAATATCGTTCTGGAGATCCTACTGTTGCTTGTTCTACCAACAACGTCCACCATGTATATCTAATCTACTGATTAAAATTCTTGTGTAATGAAGTGGTAAGTTAAGAAATTTTTATTGCTTACATTTAAAATTCTTAATTTATGTAGCGGTCACCCAGTGTCTGCCATAGGTGGTCAAATTCAGAGAAATATAAATTAAATGACAACTAAAATAAATTATTTTTTCAACTCGTTTTTTGCATAAAAATTCTGTTGTTAAGTTTTATGAGCAGGTATGTGATAAACTGAGGAAGCCTGCTACCTTCGTGAGTAGAGCGTTTATGACTCGAGGGAACTGGTTCCAGTGTCTTGTGTTACCTGTGGAAAACCCTCTCTAAACTACCTCGTTTTCTGTGAACCATAACTTCTTTGGATACCAAACTTTTTTGGCTACGACAACTTCGTGAAAGACAACGCTGATACAGAGATACGATGTAGCACACCTGCCCTAAAAGCATGAATTTCACACGCTTTAGGGCTTCGTTAGGGTGAGCTCTTCCCTCATCCATTAAATCAAACTTAAGGATTGATTACTGAGTTGATGAAGATGAGATCACTAATGACATGTACGTATCAACTTATTTGATTAAAAAATTCCTATGAATATTTGGTAGTCCTGTAGTTTTCCAGTATTCGGATTAAAGACAAGGATGGTCATGACCGACCTACCTTATTAATTTTACTCTTCTGTCGTTGTATCCAAACGTCTCTGTAATTATATATTAATTAATTGAACGTCTATGATAGGTAGTAAATAAAAGCTAGGAAAGATAGCACTATTTTCTCATTTTATTGGAGCTAAAACTACTTTTATTGAAATATGTGAATTGTAAACATAGAAAACGTATTTTATGTACTTCGCATTAGGCATTTCATCATAAGTGTTGTCAGTGTAATAGAAAGTAGCGATGGTATTCTACTGAGTAGCATGTTTGACTTTTTTTTATAAACCACGGGCAGTAAGGAGTAAAGATAGAAGAGATCCAGAAAGACAGCTGTCGTCATTAGTATATTTAGCCATAGATGGGTAATTTTGAAAGGAGGAGGATTAATAGAAAATGGGGGTAAGGCAGGAAGGAAAAATAGGGATCGTGATGCCACTGAAAAAAGTTGCCATCTTCGGGATTTGATGTCAGGCCTTCAGGGGAGGACTACAGCCATCGCATGAATTCTATATCCACAGGGAAAGGAATTGCTCTCCCTAACAGACTGGGTGAATTTCACCTGCTGTGTCAGGATGAGCTCCACTTTTGCATATAAAACTGTCACGCCAGTCGCGTCTGGTCATTATTTGATAATACCAAGCGAATGTTTTCAGAAGCTTCGTACGTTTCTGTGGATGAGGGTATTCTGATTTCTAATCCTATGCCATATTAAGCACCGTGAATATTTTAAATTCAACGGGAAAGGTGTGCTCAATGAGTCATAACGTTTTTTTAATATATTGTAAGTTGAACCCATTGTCATGTCATAAATAAAATACTACACTATAGATAACGGGTAACCCATATTGTTTTTCAATATCGGCGAGTTTTAGAGGAAGAAAAAGAATGCTGATTCGATAGGTATATTAGAGCAGGAAATATCACTGGGTGTCAGATTAGAAATCCTGAATCAAAGATTATTTTCACCATCCTTTTTAACTTCTTCGAAATCTACAAATAACCCCACAAGCCACCGCAAGGATGTGTGGTGGGGGTTGTATGGTCACTACCCGTAATTAAAATTTAAAATGCATGCAAAACCTACAAATATGGGCAAATATACACACAAAAAATCGTATATATTCATTCAAAAATCTGTACAACTCGCACATATGCCAATACATATACTATCTATTCGATTTTTTCTGGATCGACTCTGTGGAAGTTCATGTTCATAAAATGAAGAACACAATGTATTTTTCGACTGTCCTTTATTTTCGTGCTATCAGTTTCAATGCGTTAGGTGTCATCATTAGGTACCTGATGATGACTCCTGAATCTTCATTTAATGGACATATACTATCAACTAACATGCGCATACACTTATGAATATACCTAATGTCTACACAATGTTTAATTTGTCCTGACTTGTAAATTAAATGTCTTTAATATTTTTATAATGGCTTTGGGTTCTTACCTTACGATTCCTGATTTTCCGAGAAAAGAATGAGTTTTTTTATATATCTGTACTAGAATCTATCTCTCTTACCTTACTTTTATGGTCTGTTCTACCTAAATAATTTGGGGTCATAATAATTCATTCAGTGCCATTGTTAAACTTGCTTGATTTGAATCTTTCTAAAAGTCTGTCTGGCTTGTTCTCTTCTCTCTCTCTCAAGTGGCTCCCAGTCTGAATACTTCGCGTTATTAGTTGCTTTTGAACGCGTTATGTTTAAAATTTGACAAAAGTTTAAAATAATTTTCGTTAATCTTTGATAATTAATGGAAAACCAGAAGGATTTTCAGCAATGTAGAAAAAAGTATGATAAGCCTCAATTAATACTAAAATTTAGTTTTTAAGATACTCGTATTTCAAGGCAAAATAATGTTGGATCCCCTCGTTCATCTGGGAAACATTTTTCAACTATTTGTCTGATCAACAAGTATTCGGACATGATTTTTAGCATTTAGTATCAAGTACTTACTTGTGATGAATTCACATTATTCATTTGTTATACATGCGGTTAGAAAAACTCCTGTTTAGATGTTTAAAAAAATCTCCTGTTTTTACTCGGTGATCCATAAAATGTAATCGCAAAATGAATATTTAAGAACTAGAATAAAAATTAAAGCTTTCTGTAAAGATCAAGGATAGTATTGCTTCTGGATACCAGCCATTTATTACATATATTAACCGGGCACACAATGACAACAGATCTTAGGGAATTTACTTCGGGAGGACAGAGACATGGTACGATGTACGAATCTCAGCAAACTTAATAAAGAATAAACTTTCATTACATCCTTCTATACATCAGAGTCCTGTAGCTCTCGGATGAAATAGCCATATCTTAATGATCTGAGATAAAGAGATCGAATGTTATCTCAAAAAGTCACCAAATTTTTATGACTTTTACTCAACGGTTTGACTAATTGGAAAATTTAACTAGAGATACATGGAAAATGAAACAGATTGTGAAATGGATATATTTCAACTATTAGCAAGGAAATGACGGGTAGGTAATGTGGAATTTGAATGAATAAATAGTTCGGGAACAAGAAAAATAAGAGGAAAATTCAAACCAGGACTAGCATTTCAATAATAATGGAGGAGAGTTTTAGTGGAAAAAATTCAAGTCAAAAATAAGATCTCACGGTAATTAGCAAGAGAATTTAATTAAGGATAAGTAAGTAAGATGAGTGGGTTCGTGGATAAAGTACTCTCATATTGAAAGAGCAATTAAGTATTTGTTGAAAAAAATAATTAAAGGTAAACAATAAGTGTCGAAATTTTCTAGCCGTTCACGAAATGGAAGTAGAAGGAACCTTTTTAAAGGAAGGAATATTTTTAATCCCAGATTTGACACTTTTCTTGGCTAGTAGACCAAAATAATAATAATGAGAATTACTGGTAACTACGGTGCTATATAATTTTATTAGGTTATCTAATAACTAAAAGGTGGTGTATGATCAAGAAAACTAGTTTTACATTTCCTCCCATCATAGAGGTGCAGGAAATTTTCTCTTAATGCTAGCAATAGATAACTTCACCAGATTATGGAATAGTTCAACCTGATAGAAATGATGAAGAAACTAGGAAAATGGATGAGGAGAAACAAGCATGAAGGTCAACCGTGCGTAAACCTGACTTACTGCAGAAAAACTCAAGGTGATGATGAAGAAGATGATGTAGATGCATAGTTGTTTTTTAATAACTTAGGGCTCTTTCGCTTCCTCTTAATAATCAGATTATATCAGTTTTAAGAATGAGCAAGGATACAAATACCCTCATTTATTTTGATAGCATATTCTGACAGCCATAAGTCGTTGTAATGTTATACCAAAATCCTCTCATGATAGTGTGTTCACCTCATCACTGTACTAACTAAAACAAAAGACTTGAACAACATCTAGAATTAGTTTCACAAACAAGTATCCTACTTTTCCCCAAGAAAATAAGGTGAAGCTCATGTTTATATGGAGGTTGTGAATGGAATTCCGGTTCGAAATCATTCAACCATGTTACTCAAACATGGGAAATACATCCTATAGAAAACTACATATCACTATTACAAGAATGAACGTGTAGGATCCTGTAAACTTGGGTCCTGTGCTGTGCATTCACAAATAATGCGAACCAAGAAAACAAATATTCAAAAGCGTCCCATGTTCTCTTTCACTTTATCTCGTTCCCTCTCCCATTCCTCTCATCCTTCATCTCAAATGTATAGATTTACAAGGCGTTTATTCTCCTTCACTATCTCAAGCCTCCTCTGATTTTCTTATTAACCAAGTAGGTGATGCTTTGGAATTCACTGCCGCTTTCTGAGAAAAGTCAATTTTCATTAAGGCGAGTGAGAAATAACTTTTTATAGTGCACTTACTCTGATGGCTGTTTTCTCTTTTACCGTGAATTTTTAGTCGATTTCTGAGATACAGGAGTATATTTACCAGGTTCTGAACAATCATGTTAAGTTATTAATTGGAGATACGATATGGTTATTTGATGCTGAAGGCCTTTGAGTATATTTTATAAACCATTACATCTGGTTAGAAGGAACATATTTTTAATCTTATTTCACATTCTCTAACATGACTTTCTCATTTTGTCATGCAAGTATCAAAGTTATAAAATTATTCCATACTTGGTCAATCATATGTACCAGTGAAAAATAAACTTATTTCCTTTTCATTTCTAATAAACACCCAAGTTAACTAATTAGATTCATGTCAATTGCTCGCATTATTTAATTATGCCCATCTTATTTTGTAGGCATAACAATTTGTTATATTCAGACACTAATGTACTTATTTTAAATATAATGAGGATCTGTTTTTACGGTTTTTGGTATTTTTTTTCATTAGATTTATAATGGCACCTATTATGAAGACATGAAACAGTCGAGAGGTTACGTAAATTTGACTGTTCTACCTAATATTTTTAATGTTCCCATGGTATTAGTTTATCAAGTTTTTATTTTTTCGAGATCTAAAAATAATTTTTCCTGTAGATTAAATAGTTTTAGTTGTTGGGGCGACAGATTTAAAATAAAAATAATGAATGCGATAAGGTTTTACATTGATCATTCTTGCCAAATAAATATCTTTCATTAGAATTTACTATCCCTCATAAATCTACATCTTCTGAGGCTTGCTAATTTTTAGTTTATCTACGAGACATAAGTAATTATTTCCGAGGCAGTGGCAACGTGCTCCTCCCTTAATTCCTATGCCCGAATTTTTACTTATCTCCTCTCCCTGTCTCCGTATCTCTCCCTCTCTCCCTAATTTCTTCTTCACTTCAACTACTTTAACCCGTTACGCACGCCACCAACTTTTTCGCCCTTTGCGTTAATCTTCTTCAACGTCCTTCTCCAAATCCTCCCTCCCTCGCACGCCCCATATCCCTCCTCCCCGTCGCTCTATCCCCCACACTCCCTTCTCGCTCAAAACACATTCTAACTCCTTTAACTTCCTTTTTATCCCTTTTCCCATCTTTCCGTGCCCCTCCGACCTCGCCCTCCCCTGCCCCCCGCTAGCGCTCGCCTCCCCCTCACCTTCAACCCTCACCCTCTCCCGCCCTCGACAATCTTTTCTCTCACTCCTTTCAGAAAACGCCCACGCGAAGCCTTTCTTTCACTCCCACTCACCCTCCTCCCCCTTCCCCAACCCCCACCACTCCCTCCCTCCCCCTCCCCCGAAGAGCCCTAGCAGCGGCCTTCACGCCTCCTCCTTTCGTCACTTCCCGGAGCAAGTTTCCCTCTCTCGCCGGCTCCCTCCCCGCCCTCCTACCACTCAGCCCCCTCAACCCCTATTCCCCCTTCCCGTTCCGTCCCACCTCCGAAGTGCAAATGGGTGTGAAAAGTTAGATGAAGGAAGTTTTCCCTCTACTCGGCTGCGAGTTTTTTTCCTCCCTCCCCAAACTACCCCCCTCTCACCCCAACCTCCACCCCTCCCCGCGCGAACCCGCGCTTCTCCACCGTCTTCCTTTCCACCTAACCCCTCGGCCTCCCCCTCAGAACCCACCCCCCTTTTGGCCCTTGCCCCCTCTCGCCACCACCAAAGGAGAGAGAGAGAGAGAAGGGACTCTCCCTTCTTATTTCGCGAACAGGAAAGGAGAGGGTTAGGAGGAGGAGGGTCGACGGTGTGGGTATCGTTGTGGGGTTCGTGAGGCGTGGGAAGGGCGGCGGCCAGAGGAGGGGCCAAAAGGGGGTTGATGTAGAAGGGGGCGGCAGCTCCTGGGGAAGTGGGCGGAGCCGGCAGAAGACATTCATTTGGTTTCGGGTGAAAAATTGAGGAAGGGAAAGGGGGTTTTGAAGGAGCAAGGGTGGGGGGTGGGTGAAGAAAGAAAGAAGGGAAGAGACGGGGGGGGGGTCGAGGAGGAGGAGGAGGATCAGGGGTTCTCGAGTCTAAGAAATAGGGAGGAAGGGGCGAGGAGAAGGAGGGGGCGTAGCGGGGAAGGTGCGCGGACGGATGGAGTGGAGCGAGGGGGGAGAAGGGGAGTTCCGGGAAAAATAAGAAAGGAAAGGCGGCCGGGAATTTGGGATGGCGGGGCGGGGACGTGTAACGGGAGGCGGGATATTAAGGGAAGAAGTGTTTGATAAAGGAGGCATTATTTATGATTTCGAATGGCGTAGGACACGGGTGAGGGACGCGGTGGCAGGACGAGGGAAGGCGAGATCGGGGTAGGGGGAGTAGTGGCGCTAAAGGTCGAGGCAGGGCGCGGAAGGAGAGAGAGAGGTTGATCGAGGGGGTGTTGTGGGGGCAGAGGATAGTCCCAGAGAGAGGGAAAGGATAAAGGTTTCAGGTGTTGGCCTTTGGCAGGGGAATGAGATAGGGGAGGGAAGTAAGGAGCAGGTTTTTTTTTTAAAGCGAAGGAAGTCTGTGTTTTGGGAGAAGGGGAACGGGGGGGGAGATTGAGGGGGTAAAAACTAAAACTGAAATGCCATGAGAAATCGCTGCGCCAGAGACAATTTCGAAGCAATTTCTCCGCAAACTTACCCCTCTCCCCCCCCCCCGCCCCCCTGTGATCCATAGTCTTCCCTCCCCATCCCCAAAAACATCACAAATCTCCCCCCCCCCCTCAAAACCAGGCCACACGCCTTTTTCCCTAGCAAGTATCCTTCCGACCCACCGTCATTCTCCTTGTGCGTATCCTGAAACTCAAACCACTTTCCACCCGTCTACTCCGGCAAAATTATCCAGGAGGCGCACGCCTCCCTACCCCCCCTCTAGTCATCGACCCCCCGAAACCCTCACACATCCCCTTACCTCCCCCGCGACCCTCCCGCCCGCACGATGGCGTCGGCAGCGCAGGCAACTCACCTCCCAGATCCCCCAAACTAATTACGGATAATTCCGATGAAGGAAGGAGCGAAAATTTCACCCAGTTTGGAATTTCTCGTGTCCATCAGAGCGCTTTCCTAAGGTTTCGAGCACGAGGTGTTTTGGGGGGGGGGGGTTCTCGTTGACTGAAGGAGGGGATGAAAATGGGAACACGGGGGAATAAAGAATTCCTCGCCGCTAATTGAACGTTAAAATGATGGAAGACTCTAGTAATTAAACAATGACGTCCGGCGCTCCCCTTTGGTGGCTGGGAACATTAATCTGAATTACAAGATTTCCTTCAAAACACATGCCTTTCTTAGGGCTCAGTTTTACGGTGCTTAAGCACCCTTCTGTTCTTATCCTCGCGTTTATACTTTTCAAGGAGGTTTTTCGAGTCCCCGCGCTGAGATTTATGTCCGCCTATATTCTGCTCCTCCTTCGTTTCCCAAGGCCTCCCCCATCACGTCGGCAGGATAGCAAGATGAACAATCGGAAATATGATCTTCTTTAGGGCTACATGATGGGATGACTTCCCTGGAACAAAAATTCGCATGTCCCCTGTGACACTAGATTTAGAAACACCGAGTACAATGGATGTTTATGACCTGGAGAGAGAGTTGCAAGTGATTTTCTTTCCAGAGAATCATGAAATTGGCTGTTCAGAAACTTGTGAATTGGATACGCTTCACTCTGCCGTTTGAAGAGGGAGGGAGAGAGACAAAAAAAATGGGGTGCAAACTTCCCGGTGTTATACACAAGAATGTGAAAAAATTTCAATAAAAAAAATTAATCTAATGTAGCTGCTTTAAAGGCAACATTTGTATCATTCAACTAATGAAATTCACGACCGGAACCTTAACAATAATATTCCAGTCGTTATACACTACCCTAAAATGCAAATCATTATGAAGTTGAATGGTTATTGCCAAAAGTCTTCAGCTCATCATTAGACATAAACGTATCTTTTATCTAAAAATCAGCATAGTATCTTAGTGAAATGTAAGGTAGCCACTGAGTTGGAAGCATAAGTTTTCATATTTGTGGTAATTATCTTTGAAGTTCAATCTAAAAACATCACGAAAATTTTCAGTGGAAGTAATCACATAGAGATGTGGACCCTAAATTTTGATGCTGAAAATGAGTTAAGCATTTTACTTCAAAGATGATCTTATGCTCAAGGATTTATGCACACGTAAATATTTTAGTATTCATTACTTTCGCGTATTAAGAGCATTCAAAAATTTGTTGGAAGAAAATTAATAAAGTTTGTTTCTTTCTTATTTAAATGGAACTTTTTTCCTTCTTTATATGGATTTCATATTTGTGATAATGATGATTATAAGTTTAAACATTTGATGGTTTTGATGATATAAGGCTACTTGCTAATAATTTTATATTTAATGCTTAAACTATCTTATGAGAAAACGTTATAAATATATTATCCTCGCTAGAATTGAGCAACGTCTTTTAGGGGAAAGAACTAGAGAATTGGGATGGAAAGTACGTCCAAGAGAGGCGGGCAATTTTCTCCGGCGGGCTAGGAAGATGGCGCACGAGAATAATTATATCGCGCACCTATCAACCAAAAGGAATTATGAGAACCGAGTTGAAAACACCCGGGATCTCAAGGAACCAATCAGAAGAGGTTATTACATAATAGAGCAGAGGATGGGTGGCGGGAGGGAGGGGAAAATTTTATGGGCGTGGAACCCTGGGGGAGGAAAGATGCTGAAATTGGGCAAAAATGAGGCCCCCGGATTGATAGAATTGGGGGAGAGATGCTATCCGCTCTTCCGCTCGGTCTACTTCTTGGAACCCCTTGCTATAATCGCGCCCGCGCTCCACTCTCATAAAACCCTCGCCAAAAGTTCTCCATTTTTCCCATTCTCTCCGCCTCAACCCAATTCCTCATTTCGAGAAAAAATATCCATTCCGCTCCTAAGTTGAACTCCTCTCTTCTGATTCCACCCTCTCCCCTTCCCTTCCCTCCGTCCTCTTCCGCCCGACCCACGCCCACCCAACACCCACCCACCGTCCTAACTCGTTCCAAATTTCATTTCTCCGTTTCGAATCCCTTTTTCCCTCACCCCTCAACCCCCCAACTCGACTCCCCCTCCCCCCGCAACCATTCCACTCGCCGCCCCCTTATCCTCCCGCCGCACTCATTAAAGCTCCTTATTTCTTTCCCTTAAACCTCCTCCCCACTCCCTCCCCCCCCCGGGGCCACCCTCCGTCCTCCGCCCTCTTCCTTCACCCTCTCCGGTCCCTTTCATATTTCACCGTCTCCTCATTTCATTTCAAGAGTTTTCTTCAGCCTTTCCTCCAACCCTCCCCCCTTCCCGCCTCTTATGCCCTCTCTCCTCCTCGTCAGCCCACCCCCCCTGAATCTCCCACCACCAGCATTAACCACCCCCTCTCCGTCCTCCTTCCTCCCAGCGCCTTTCCGCCGGCCGAAAATTCTCCTCCTCTCTCAACCCTCAAGCCATCCTCCCACCCCCCCTTCCCTCCCCCGCCCGTGTCCTCCTCCTCACCCCCACGGCTCAATCCTATACCCTCTCGCCCCCTTCCCCTTCTCGTTCTATCGTCCCCACCCGCCTCCATCCTCTCTCCGCCTCACCACCCATCGCCCCATCCCATCATCCCGTCTCAACTTTTCCCTACTTCCCTCCTTCTTTGAGCTCGACTCTAACGATATTCGAGCCAGTCATGCGTTTTGCGTATAACAAGGCGAGCTCTGAAGTTTTGTGGAGGGGGGTCTAAAAACCTTCTTTCCCCCTCCCACCCGAACCGCCCACTCCATTCTCCTGTCCCCCACCCTTCAGCACTTTTATTCCTTTCCTTCTCGCTCTCTCTCTCTCTCTCTCTCTCTCTCCTTTCTCTTTATAATCCCTCCCCCTTTCTCGGTCGCTTTTATAAAAGACCCTTTCTTTTGATCCTCATTTCATTCTTGGCTCAAAATGTTATTTTTTTTCGCTCTACTCCGCCTCCGTCACTCTCCTTGCCTTCTCTTGCTAAAGTAATTGGAATCGGGGCCTTTTTTTGACGGGCCCATTCCAACGCGTTTGCAAATGACGGATGGTATGGAAAAATTTTTAAGGCGGTTGATTCTGGATAAGATGAAGTCTTTTGAAACTGAGGGAAAGAAAAATATTAACTAGGTTCTTCTTTTTGGCGAATTACTTGAACGGTGCGCGGAATTCATTATTTCGGAGTGTTTTGTTCGCGCTAAAGCTTTCTTGAGTGTTCGGACTAATGAGGAACTCTACACAATGGATTTAATGATAATTAGTTGAAAATTGAAGGAAGATAACGAAGGGAAGAGACAAAACTATTCTTAATCACGTTTTAAGTGTCGTCACTTTCATGGACCAGTAGCGAGGAACAGGTCGGCCTATTGTTTTCGTAAGGATCTGGAAGATTTTTGTTTCAAGTTTCACTTGCTTTGTTACTACTCTACACCAGTTCAGTTGTTTTCAGAGCCGTATCGTTACCACTTCTAATAATTGGCACTTGTTAAAGCACATTTGCAATTTTAGGAAGGCCTTAAATTTTATGAAATTATTCCAATCAATGGCTACTTTTATATTTAAGGCTTCGAATATATTTCATATTTGATTATACTTATTACCGTCTCAATAAGTTATATCCAATTCGTTTCAATTACTTCACAATATCTCATGTGGTGTTATAACGTGTTTAATTTCTTTAATACATACATGCTATTATATTTTTTCCGTTAAGTACTTTTACTTAGGAGGTGCCCATTAATTCTTTATCTATTAAAATGTACCCCATATGTTTTTCTTTTCACCCACCCTTCAGTGTACTTCATTTCTTTTCTTGGTGTTTATAGCTCACATTCTTTCTCTTTCATTATTTCCACAAGCACCATTATTCCATTGTTTCCATTTCTTTGTTACTTTTTGGCTACTACCAAGCATGCATCTTTGCTATAGAATGGAATCTATAATGCATGTTTGAAATTTTTTTCCCTATGACTGGCCTTGCTATATTAGGCGTTTTGAATATATTAATCAGATTCAAGCGAGATATAGTGCAAGTTCGTCATTATGAGAAAAACAAATTTACACTGTAATACATCTGTGGAAAAGTGCAAATTTCTGTTCTAATATTAGGCGTCAAAGTCGTGTCTTCCGATTGAAAGTCCTCTACACCATTTTTATTCTGCTTACTATATTATACGGCTTCAACCATTTCTTATGGTTTCGCCGCCTTCTTATTGCAAATCTACAACTGCTCCAGTCAATCTTCCCAGGTCTTATTTGGAGGAAATTTCCTTTGTTCGACTGTAGACCATTGTCATTGTTTCAATTTTGTTTACCTTGAGATTGTGCTTGCTCATCTTCTGCTCCACGAAGGCCATATTTAATGGAGGTCAGGTCTTCGTCTATAGGGCTCTAGCTCAAATCTTCCTTCTTCACTGTTAGTAACAGAATGTCACTAAAAAACAGCAAAATTCTTGTATTTTTATATACAAGTTCTGTCCAATAAATACGCGAACTGAGGCCATAAAACTTTTTTTGCAAAAAAAGCAAATTTGCAGACCAAATTTGCAGACCAAATTTTGCAAATTTTGCAAAAATTTTGCAAAATTTGGTCTGCATCGATTTTGTCCCCTTCAAAATACTCTCCATTCATTGCCATGCATTCCATCTTCTTTTTTACTGTTTCAAGCACTCTTGGAAGTCCTCGGCCGTTTGGTTTTTTGTTTTCTCGTCGTTTTTTGCTTTATTATGTCCACATCTTCCCAGTGAAGTCCCATTTTCACATTTTTGCATTTTGGGTATGGAAAAAATTAAGGACGATGATCGAGGATGGTGATTGAATTTTTTGCCAAGAACTGGCGAACAATCAATGCTTAATATGGAGGTGCATTGTCATGGTAAAGGTTCAATCCATCCATCGCCTTATGTCAAAATTATTCGCACGCGATCTCTCAAACGCTTGAGAGCTGTAAGGTAGAACTTAGCATTTACGTTGAGGACAAGGAACCGCACACGATCAGTGTTTTCGTTAACACAGGTGGTTGAAGGTCGTCCCGGCCTTGCATCATCCGTGGCGTCTTGTCGGCCATCTTGAAAACGGTTAATCTACATGAAAACGGATGTGTTCTTCAGAGAATTATCGCCGTAAACAGCTGTCAACTTTTCAGTAGTTTCTTGATAAATTTTACCACACTACACCAAAAACATTATGCTGATTCGTTCCTCCATGATTTCGTCGATTTCCATTTTCGACAAAGAGTAAAAACTAGGACAATATAAACTTATGTAAGGCACCATACGAACAGCTCGACGATCCGCCAAGCAGAGACGGTTCATTGGATCTCAGGCAACTAGCGCTGGTGGGGCAGGGCTATAGTCCGCGTCATGGCCGCCAGATTGCACCAGTTGGCGCATTTATTGCACAGACCACGTATATTAAAGAGGTATTGAAAAGGCTCTTTCAAAGTTGAGGACGTACTGTTACACAGGTGAAATTTGAAACAGCTGACAGAATCTCTTTTAAATTTTTTCATGGCAGAAAAGTTGGAAACCATGCACCCATTTGTTGACTTCTTGGTACCTAATTCATTCATCTGTGGTTTTCTCACCACTCGACTTATTTCATTTTTTCAGTCAGTGAAAGACTAAATATATTTACGTCTTGAAATTTTTCAACGAGAAAGATACATAATTTTTCCATCAAAAGAAAATAATAAATATTTCAAACACTTCACCTTTATTTCATGATTATTAAAATTTTTATTTTATTTTTGTCTGCCATTCAGGGCATTAAATTTAACGATCAGTTTAATCCCTGAGTGTTCATGTGAGATGTAACAATTAATATTAAGTTTCATTATTTCATTTAGGAGAAAGATGTTTTCCATTGTAGTGTAGCATGGAAGCTGGAAATATCTGGCGTACAAGTGTACATTTTCGTCTGCTGGGCACACCGGTTCATTATCCAACACTTTCATTTCGGCTGACTCCTCGCGCCACCATTTCCAGCTGATAATATGCAAAGTGACCAATGATTACCGGCGAGCGCCAAATCTGCAAATATAAGGACATCAAACGTTACTCATCATTATAGGAATAGAGTTATAGGAAACGTGTTAATTATTCTATGTAACCCAAAAAAATAATGGCTTTAATTGACTTCGCATAGATTACTCCGTAACGCATTGCTGAATTTTGCGACCTAAACTGTATAACAACGCAGAATGAAATAAGGCATTTAAAAATATACGCAGAGTACTAATTCTTTATTATAATACAGATTATCACAGCCATTACTAGATTGTGAATGCACAGATGCACTTAACTTTCCCACTTATAAGCTAGAGTACAAGTAAAGATATCACTGGAAGTAAAAATTAGAATTCCAAGAAACTGCGGGAGATGTCACGACGGTAACTTTTGACGGAGTCATACGCCTATATGTGAATTACAATGCAAGGATATCAGAGTGTAAAAATATTCGTCTGGACCGAGAGCAGTTTTTTGAATTTGTCAATGGTAAAACACTATTGTGTTTAAAGTTGGCTTTATTCTCGTGGACTGTCGAGCTTCACGCACGACTACGAATGTCTGTGACACTGCATATACGGTATTTCCTTACAACATCTTGTTCCTTAAAAGTCCCTAGAATTTCAAAGTTAAAGAGGACGCCTCGGTAGTTTAACTGGCTGCAGCACTCGGCCGGACATCGAGGGATCCCGGTTCGAATCCCGGTCCAGGCTAATGATTTTTACACTTTAAAATTTGTGCATTAAAAGTTAGAATATTAATGGACTCGCCAAAGTTTTCTGATTGCCAAACACGACTTATGCAGAGAGGGAGATCAATATGAGCCCCTTGGAACGGAATGAAATTGTATGCCGAAAATATTTCGGCAGCTTGAACATCTCTAATCTAATCCTATTTATTTTAATATACAATATAAGAATCACGCTATTCTCATCTTACCTTAGGGTTCAGGGAAAATTTCTCTAACATTGAATTTGAATCTTTTTCTATTTATTTCCTATCTGCCGTAATGTTTTTTTTCGATAGCTAAAAAAAGAAGAATGATTGATTTTAATATGCATAAGCTAACATTTACCGCCTCTATTTCACCTATTCTAGACAGATTTTATCTAAATTAATAACTTTTTATTAACATCAGGTGATCGACTTATCTATTGAGCTCTGTCGATCAATTTAAAAATAAGTCTAGGAGTTAAACATAATAAATATTTCTAGTAACTTAGAGTGAATCATGATAATTTATATGATATATTAATTACAATTGTTATTGATACGTATTCTCAGTTGTCACAAGGGATGGAATACGTATGTTACACACACGCATCGAAATATATGTAATCTACTGATATAAATAACACCGCAAGCCACCGCCATACTCCATGCTACATTCCTGGCGGAATGTAGCATGGGATATGAGGCGGGGATAATAAACACCAGTTATATAAAAAGTATGCATAATACATAAATATTCATTAGTCATAAAAAGTGGATGTCTCCAATTTTCACCCTAAGTTATTGCTTGATTAAATATTTGGAAAAATTAAACTAAGAAAAGAAAAAAGTCGATCGAATGAAACAGTATTTTTTATTATCAAAACTACCCACTAAAACATTGCCCATTGATACAAAATGTATCATTACATAGTTAAAGTTGCAATTAAACATTAAGGTTGCGATACTTTATAGAAAAATATGCTTTGTTACCAAGTTCTTCACCAATCTACAGGTACAATGTGCATCCTGTATTTGCCTTGCTCTTGTGTTTTTCATTAAATTCACAGTAGGATGAACAATGCATAGGCAGAGTTTGTGGACGATTAAGAGTACACCTTCAAATTATTCCTCCAGTTTCTCCATCATTTCTCTTGAATTTCCCGCGACGTTAGGGTAACTTACGGGGAGTGTCTTCTGGACGGAATGCGAGAGAGACGCGACGTGGGGTCGGGAATGGAGACGGGTGAACAGACAGTCAGTCAGACGAAAGAGGGGACGGTCGGGGAGGGGAAATAAATGGATGACGGCGGGGGGTGCACATGAGAGACTAAAGAGTTCGGGGTAAGGAATGAGGGAATCTCGGCGGAGTAGGGGAGGCCGGTGCTGTGGGCTGAGATGCGGCACGGAGTCATAAGTGCTCCGAGTTTAACGTTCCGTGTGATGATCAAAACCTCTGCCCTGGGCAGGAGATGTGTGGGAGAAAGGGAGTGAGGAGAGGTGGGAGTAGGGTAGGGTTGAGACGCGTATAGAAAGGGTGTGCGAGAGCCTCCCACGTAGTCAGTCTGCTTGTCGAGGGGAGACTTGAAGGAGACGAGGTGGAAGGGGGTTAGGTCCGGCGACTTGTGTGCTCTTTTTCCATCGGGGTTTGAAGGAGGCAATGGGGGTGTTCGTAAGCTAAGAGACCTACGGAAAGGAACAGGGAAATCCAGGGGAACAATACAAGTTACCTTCTTTCTATCTGACAGCCTAAGAAAATTAAGGCGTCTCGAAGGAAATTAGACATTTCGAAATTCAAATTTGCGTATTACTTTCGTGTTATTTTTAACTAAAATGTTACACTGGTTGGTTAAAAAACGTAGAGATGGAGATTTCAACTAACATTTGAAATTTAAAGGCTAGACTTCTGGTGAACATAACACTACCGTACAAGTTGAAAAGTTTCCAGCCTGACCTAGAGACGGCGCCAGCAGATCTGATTTTTGGCTTGTATTCTATAGTACTATAGCATTTCACTAGGTTGTAAAAATATTTTCAAGTTGATTTCATTGTTAGTATACATTTGAGAACCAACTGAACAAGACGCTACGATTGCTTACGTGAAAATGGAAAAATCAGATAAGCGTGCGGTCATCAAATACTTTAAATTCAATATTTTAATATTCAAACATTTCAAAAGCCTAACACCACTTCAAAACTGGATCCCACACGGAAATTTTATTCTCCATCATATAACACTGTTAAACAGAGAGTATTTGAAATTTAGAAAGGTTTGCTGGTGCACTTCTATCGAACCATGTTCAGAACACCTCGTATAGGTCACAACTTCCGAAATGATTAAAAAAAATTCATAAAACGATGATGGAGAACCGCAGATTAAAAGTAAGTGAGATAGTTGAAACTACTAGTAGGTTAACTGAATGCGTACGCAATATTTTACATAACCATTTGGGCATGGAGAAGCTCTGAGCTTGGTTGATGCCGCGTTTGCTAACACACGATCAAAAATTTACCCGAAAAACTGTTTTAATCGAAAAGTTGGTGCTTTACAAGCGAAAACCTAGCAATTTTTTTCTTCGATTTATAACTGTTTCCTAACCTTAAAAATTTGAGAGTAACGAGGAAGTCACCGGAGTCTTAAATGAATATTTTGAGGGACTTAACGAATCGAAAACTGGTAATCTATAAAACTGGTATCACTGTTACGAAAAATGTACTAATCTGGATGGAGATTATGTTGACAAAAAAGGCATAATAGGAAAAATTTTTAAATAAAAAAATTAAATTATAGATATAAAAATTTAAATAAAAATTTATTTTAAATAATAATAAGAAGAAAAAAGTTGTTTTCCTTTTTCAGGCCGGAAACGTTTCACCTAACCTTCGGATATGCAGAGTGACATTAGAGATGAGGAAAAATGTCGGGAAACTTTAATTATACAGTTTATTCCTGAAACATTGTTTGCTATAATTTACTATGTAGGACGAAACTACTCTAATTATGCAATCTTAAATTGAGAATATTCTTCCAATAACCTAGTTGGTTAATTCATGAATCGGAATGGTTGGATGAGAGTTTGCTCTACGTATTTGAGTAGTACCACAGATAAAGTTACCTACAAATTTAATAAATGATCTGTGGTACAATTCTTTCTATAGAATTCGAATCATGGAATTATTTTGTATGAACATATTTTCGGAATTAAAATCTATTTTTTATCCAAAAAACAAAATAGAACTATATCCTAACGGGTAAAATCATTCAACATTGGAACCAGTGACTTAATTTCTCAGGCTAAAAAATCTCCACAGTGTCTTTCGGTGAAATATTTATTTTGTAAGCAAATTATTTGAATGCCAGCTGAAGTAAGATGTATATTGGAAAGAATGCAAGCTTCGGTTAGTTCTATCAGTATTTTTCCAATACACAAAGAATGCTATGTGTATAAAAGCAGAAAAGTCTGTTAAAAAGATGCTATTTTAATGCGTAAAAGCTCCATTTGAATGCGCTATTCACTGGTCGACAGAAGAAAGTAAGTCTATTCAATCACAGTGACTAATGTATATTACCGTAATTCAAGCTCAAGAAAAGACTGATTCGGAGCTCCAATGGTAATCATCGAGTTGAGAAAACACTCCCAAATCGCGAAGGCTTGAAGAAATCTCTTGGGGGTTCGGACCGCCCGGCATTCGTCCAGGGAATGATTCAGCTTTCGACGAAGATAGAGAGTGAATTAAGGGAAGAATTAAACAAGGAGGAGGACCAAGTAGGAAGATGAAGTATTGAGATGAGTGGTAGATAAGGGAGGGGGTGTATTAATTGAGAGAAGGGGGAGAGGAGTGGTGGAGGGAAAAATATCTCGAGAGGGCTTCGTCAGAGATGCGGGAGGACCGGGGGAGGGGTGTCCGTTGCCGCTCTGGATCTGAAGGTTTTATTTGGGAAGCGGGGGGTAGGAGTGAGGCGGCAGGGGGGTACGGGAAACAACAAGAGCCTCCTAAGAGATAGTGCGGGGAGGGTAGGAGGTGGCGAGGGAGGCAGGAGAGAAGGAAATTAGAGGGCAAATAGAAGGACGAAGGCAGTGAGGACGAAAGAAATCCCCTGGGGAGGAGACGAGAAAGGGTGGGGACCTTTTTCGTGAGGGCAGAGGGTGGAAATGGGGGTGGTGGGCTGTGCGTGCGTGTGGGGGAAGGAAAAGGACGGTGAGGGAGAAGAGGAAGTTTAGTTAGGGTTTTGAGATGACAGGAGGGTGGGAGTAATAGCAAGGAAGAAGGCTTTGGGAATGATGGCGGCTGGAGATACCTCGTTTTTATGCCGCATACGCCAAAATAATAAGATGGGGCAGATCTAAGACATTCTATTATTTTGAAGATATGAAGGCAGTGAAATGAGAGAAGGGGAACAGTTGAACCTTTCATTTTATCCAAACACTTTTCTCCACACATTCAATGTAAATCTTAATGTTTGCGCTCCTTATGACAAGTTGCATTAACGTAGCTGTTGCTGTACCAGCTAATTTATGTTTATTATTGTTTCGGGATAGTTCAAACCTACTCATTTTTGGAAAATTTTAATATTTTATACTAATAAATATTGATTGGTTAAAAAATGTATTTTGCTTTCATGTTTATAAAGTCTTAGTCATCGTACTTTGCAATGCTGTCTTCACTAAATGATAATTACCATTGACGATATGCGGATTCTCGGAGTAATGGATTTTCGAGATTTCTTTTACCATAAAAATTACTGAAAAACAAGAAAAATTAAACTCCCTCTGGAAAATATTTGGAAAACAATGTGATGGAAAAAAATTGGGGGACAAATTTTGGCAGTTGACCTACAATCATGACACTTTGATGGGGAAGGACGTAATTATGATCAGCTTTCCTTATGAATTTGTGAAAAAATCACTTAGCTGGAAAGAATACTCCCTCAGTGAATGCTGTTACAATGGAGTTTTAAAATGTACGGTTCAATCAAGCTATCAGATATATGTTTATCGAAATTTAATTCAATTCGATAAAAGTTATATGTTCATAAAATTAAACAGGTAATTCGAAATTTCATGAATTTGAGGAATATTTGCTGATGAACTTTCTCTTCAAAGACGACGAGAACCAAATCTAAATTTTTCCGAAAAATAATTGCTGACTTCTGGGATGTTTTATTTTGTCAAAAACAGATTGATTCAAAATAAGGCAAAACAAGAAAAAGCGAAGCAAAATAAAGCACTTAGTGCTAATTTTAATATTTTTTTGTTTTAGTATCAACTAAAACCACTTTTTCTATCTGACATACACGCAAAAATTGTCTTCTCCATCCGGAGCAGAAGTTCTTCCTTTCCTGCTCTCTCGGCCCGCTCACCCCCGACCCTTCCTTTCCCCAAACCCCCCCCCCCACCCGGACTCTTTTCCGTGAAGGCGCCTCTCCTCTCTCACTCACTATCTCTCTCTTTCAGTTTCCGCTCTTTCCCTCGCTTCCAGTTTGCCCTTTGGCGAAATATTAAGAACTTCAAAATGGCGCCATTTCCCTCGCGCAGGGGATACGGAGGATGGGGGTGCGGTCGAGGAAGCGGGGCCATGGGTGGGTGAGGGACCAAGTAGGGTGGCAGCCTCGAAAAAGAAAGAGCGGGAACGAAGTTGAAGCGGGCTGGGGAGAAGTCCTGGGGGTTCGGGGGGGGGAGTTTCGGAGGAAGACTAGGGTTGGGAGAGAGAGACGCTGGGGAAGAAAGACGAACGCGGGGGAGAGAGTTGGGTGGGCATTCTGTTGAGAGTCGGCACCGAATGCGGAGAGGTTCTTGAAGGTTGAGGGAGGGGTGGTTGTGTTTAGCATTCAGCTTGGGGATAGAGCGGAGGGGAGGACAGGGGGCTGGGCGGGGGAACTGGCGTTAAGAAAGGCGAGCAGAGTGAGGAGATCTATAAGAAGAAAAGGGCTCCTGAAGGACTTTTGGAGAAGAAGGGGACGGCCAATGGATGGTGGAGGGGGAGAAAAGGGGTCCTGGGGGAGGGACGGAGTACGGTGGGCCTGGGCGGGCGGGGGGTGACAGGGGAGAGCGAAAGGGAAGGAACAAGTCATTCTCCGTTCCCGCTCCGCGAGCTCTCGTTGAAAACAGAGGCAGGGAGGGAATTGTAGGGAGTGGGACTGGGCAAGGGGAGGGGAGAGTCAGCGGGTATTTTTGGGGACTTGCGGGGCGTAAGGAGTGGAGAGTCGATGAAGATTGGTGGGGAGAGGTTGATAGGAGAGTTGGAAAAGAAGTATGACGAGACGGGCTGGAGCGGCAAGAGGATGGAAGGAGTCGAGGGTTTGGAGAGGGGTTGCCAGTGTGATGGTTACGGAGCCAATGAGAAGGGTTCCTACGGAAAGAGTGGGAGGTAGATAGAGGGCCACAGGACGATTGAGTCGAGTCCATGGTGCGTAGGAAGGCGAATAAAGGCAAAGGAAAACGTTAAGGTTGAGATGCGATGAAAATTGATGAAGAAAAGAAGGGATAAGATTCAGGATGCAAATGATGGATATTGCCATTTGTAGCGGACATAAATGCGGTATTTAGATGGAAGCAGTAATATGTTTTATCGAACAATGTTTTTTATGCCACTAAATAATAACTAACAAAATTAAATTCCTGTCACGAAATATTGGAGGCAGTGATGTATTTAATTTGCTTTTCATAATTTTAGACAACTGTTCGCCATATAATATGATCTTTCGGCTAATTTAATGCAAAATAATTAATATATAATTTAAAATGCTGCTAACCCTGCTTAAGGTAGTATTATTAACTGAAGGACAAAATGGCGAAAAATCTGGTGACGCTAATTTTTCTGTTATGTCTGTGAAAATATGTATGTCTAATATGCTTACGTTGTTGTAGTAGTAAAAGGTAGAATATGTCTCCAAACTCTAGCGGGAATCCATTCAATAAATGTAGAAATAAAAAAAAGGCAAAACTACTTTTATAATTACTATCGCCAATCCCAATTTTGAGAAATTGAATTCCTATATATAAGCTATTAACTATATAGAACTAACAGCATACTTTCATGACTAATTGCTAACATTTTCAGATTTGCCTTTTTGAAACGACGAAAAAATTTTGATTTGAAGTACCCGAGATATCTGAATAAGCTAATCAAAATGAAATGAATAAGATCGGGAGTCTACGAAGAATTCATTAGAAATAATTTTTATTTGGGTAATTTACTAAGAGAAAATGGACCACAACAATTTCCAAGAACTTAAAAATTAATGTACCACTTAATTCAATGCATTTTTAATTTCAATTTCATATGAAACGGCTCACTAGAAAATTTTTAATCCATAAAAATCTCTGCTTGAATTAAAATTAGAGTTACGAGAATTAAAGTAAAAACTAATAAAAATGATAAATATCTAAATAAATTTGCTGAGAATACTGTATAAAGATAATAGATTAGTATATATAAAAATTAGAATAAATCAGTCAGTAGCACATTTTGTCGTTTTATTCTCCTTATATGTGCATTTTGAAGTTCAGCGCGTTTGATAGGTCAAGAATTTGATCGAATATTTAAACGTACAAGTTTAAAGCTGCATGTAAGCATTTTACTTCCGGATTACTGTTAATCATTTTAGGGATCTTCCCCACTGGAAACGATTTTTTGGTGGTGAAAAAACTCCATTAGAATTAACCACTTTGAATTTAGTCTAAATAAGGACACACAGGCTGTTCATAAGCTAAAATTAGATCAGTGAAAATGAAGTTTTTCAATAGATATATAATTATACTGATTTTTATTTAAATTGATTGACCTTTTACCATGCTTTTATTAACCAAAACCTTGAAATCCAAATATTCCTGTTACCTTAATTTCATTAAATCATTGACTCTTATGTAATAAAAGCCGTATTTCTATATGCTCTGGGTATAACATAATCCCTTTTAAAATAATCCAAACTGCTATGACGTAGTGGTAAAACCATCTATTTCCAGCTTTTAGCTTTTGAATGTTTGAGATGTGAATGGATTATATGCTAATGAGAAAAGCAAGAACATGGACATGCGGATCTCTATAGAAATTGGAATAAGGAAATCAAAGCGTTAGTTGAATTGACTAGCTCATTACCCGTTGGAATTTGGCAATACGAAGGAATAAAGATGGATGATGCAGAAAAACATAAGGAGTAAATATCAAGGCAAGGTAGAAGAGAGAGGGACAGGTTAGGAGTAAGAGTTGTTGGGCGTAGAAGCGTAAGAGATGGTGAGAGGTGTGGGAGAATATGATGGAGGGAATCTGCATGCAAAAAGGTTATGGAGAGAAGGATTCTTTCTGGTGACGGCAGGAGAGCCGGGGTGGGAGATGGGAAGTCTCTTTCCTTCAGTCGTTAGTATTCTTATGGCCTGGGGAGGGAGAGCTACAGGGCGAGGTGAGTAGGGTGGGGAAATATCCTTGGGAAGGGCAGGACGGTTGAAATACTCGGCAGTTTTACGAGAGCGGCGATAAAATGGGGAGGAGAGGGAGATGGCAGGAAAGGCGGAGGGAGTTAATTAAGAACGGGAGGGAGAAGCGTGGTTAAAAAAGGGCCAAGAAAATATGATAAGAGCGTTGAAAAATAAAATTCCCGTCGGAAGAGCACCTGGGAGGTGGAGATGGGGGAAGAAATAATTTTTAGGCGTTAAAGCAGGAGGAGATGTTAAAAATGTACGTGCATGCCCTAATTAGGGCCAAGGTGACTTCAGAGCTAGGCGTAATCCATGTTGGCTCTTTGGATAAATTTTTAATTTCTTTTAATGCTCACTTCAATGATTAAAATATATGCATAATTTTTCTGATGGATCGGTCACCATGGTAAATAGTAATATACTCAATATTTGTAATTGCAGGTCGCGGTGGTCTAGCGGGTAGAGCGTTGGACTGCTGACCTGAGGGTCCCGGGTTCGATTCCCGGGCAAGGCACTTTGGGCACCTGCAGCTCCACCCAAGCTAGTTGATTTTTCGGGTACCAGATCTTCCTGGGAAATCATAACCGGCACAGGGAAAGGAACTGGCCCCCTACCCTGATGTGTGAATATTCACACGCCGTATAGGGCTTGGTACATGGGTGAGCTCTACCATCACCTACTAAACCGACCTTCGGGTTGATTACTGTGTTTATGGTTTTTTTTTTATTTGTAATTATTTGAAAGTTTATTTATTGTACTACTCAACTACATGTTTGTCATATTCTCTATTAATACACTGCTTACGTTAATCGTTATTACATGGCGGAGTTTTTCTTATCTATTGCTATCATTCAATGGAAGAAACATGTTTTGGGTCGTATGGTCCGTTAGGATATTGAATCAATAAGAATGAAAATATCAATTTCATCCCCCATTCGTGCATTAAGAGAAGTAGTAGCTGGCAGTACTACTTCACTGAAAGACAATTTTGAAAGAGTTGAAACACAAATGACACCGTGAAACTCCAGGGAGAGCAAGGGAATGTTAGGAAGGCGGACTTTCTTTCCCCCGTGATGAGGGCAGAGAGACGGAAAATTATAAAGTGCATTATGAGTCTAAAGTACAAAAAAAATTTGCACGGGTATAAAAATAAACAAGCGTAGGAGCAGTGGCTTAGGAGTGAGGGAGGAGGACTTACTTCTCCCGTAAGTCGAAGAATACGAAATGAGTATGGGAGGTGAAAACATTAAGAGGGGCAGGAGCGAGGAAGGGGGAGGCGGGGGATGAATGAGGGAGGTTGAGGGAGGAGATAGCAAGGGCAGAAGGAGAGGGTTTGAGAGAGAGAGAGAGAGAGAGAGAGAGGGGTAGTAGCACCCGTGCTGTGCCTTGAGGGCGGGGAAAGAGTTTTGCGAGCAGTGGAAGATTTCGAGGAAAATCCCTTGTGAAAAAGACTTTCATAAAGAAAGACGGGGAAAATGACGAAGAGTGAGATGAAATGAGAGAGAAAAAGAGGGAGAGGTGGAAGTTGAAGGGAGGTAGTGAGGCGGAGGAGGGTAGAGGGCTGGAGGAGGAGGATGTGGAAGAAGTTGGGTTGGTCCTGAAAGAGGGAGGCTGGGAGAGGTGACGCCTTGGGGTGGGGCGGGAGGGTCGTGAGGAGGAGGGTGAGTTGGGCGAGCGATGCTAAACGAATAGGAAAAAGAGGCCGAGGAGTGGAGGGGAAGTGGGAAGGGACAGGGGTAGTAAAGAGGCGGGGGGATTTAGCGTAAAAAGGGGCCCGGAGGGGAGAATGGGGGAGTTGGTTTGAGGTTGGGGGCCGGCACGGGTAAGGGTGTACCAGTGGAGTGGGGCGAGTGGATTCGCTGGTGTGGGTGGAGATACTCCTCTCGTCCAATCCCGGGCTTGATAATAAAATTCCGTCGCCTTTCCTCCCCCAACGACTCCTTTTCCTTCCGCCTCCCAAACTCCAGGGCCTTGGAGGCGCCTCTCGTCCCCCTCTCCCCCGTCGTACACCCTTCCCCCCACATCTCGGGATCCCTTATTCCCTCTCCCCCACCCTCTCAGGGGGACTTCCCCCCTCTCCACACTTATTTCAACTTTTATTCCCCCCTTCCTCCCCCCCAGCGCGCCTACCTTAAGAGACTCCTCGCCTTCCATCGCCCCCAACTCCTACCCCTGCATCACCCCTCCTCCCGCCCCTTTCTTCCCTTTCTGTATCTCGCCTGCCTCACCTTCAGAATACCCTTACCCTTAAACTTAATACCCTGCCAACTCTTCCCATCGACTTTATCTCTCGGGTAACTTTTTTTTCCTTATTATTCCCGTCCTAAGGCTCCCACCCCCTCTCCTCCCCCAACACTCACACCCCTTCCTTTTCCCCTCCGCCGCCTCATTCTATCCAACGGTTAGGGATTTCATTATCTATTCGTCTTTTGTTTCGCCTGCCACCTATTTTCTCAATCTCCATTTCGCTCACGGAAATCTCCGAACCTCCGCTCCATCAGCCCATACCTCTCTACTTCTTTGCTCAAACCTCTCTCTCTCTCTCTCTCTCTATCCACCTACCGGCCCGCCTTCTCTCCCTCTCACTCCCGACTCCACCGCCTATTCTCATTCCAAAGCCCTAGCTCGGTTCAGTTCTCGTTCGATAACGTATTTCTCGAGGTTAGTATTTTTTTCGAGTTTGCTATCTGTTCGCTAGGTCGGGACCGTTTTGTTTTTCCTCTCTCAAGTTTCATTTTGAAGTGCAATAAACTTTTCACTCTAAGAGCGTGCATAATTTTCATATTTAGTTACTAACCTGGCAAGAAATCTTTTTAGAGCAATTGGTTGGGCAAAATTTTGATATTAACTAAAGATTGAATGGAATAGATTGTGGAATTTCTCAATTCAGAGTGGTGTAGTTTTTCACTCCTAAATATTTAAATTAAAACCTTAATAGTTAGGAATCATCAAATAGTGAGAGGATAGATTACGAATGCAGTTGAAATCAATTTTGGCAAATTTTATTGAAAATAATATTATTGCTACAAACGGATAATATATAAGATTTTGAGTATCATTATTTTGAATTATGGCGATCTTCTTTGAATTTAAATATTATTATCCATAGTTAATATATTTCCATTAAGATCTTTACTTAATATTGCTAAAGCTCACGGTAGAGATAGCTTTTTCAAAATTTCGATTTGACTAAGACAAATACGCCTCATATGACAAAAATCTCACTCCGTATCTTTGGGATTGAATGTCAACTTTTTGTAATAGTGAATGCATTCAAACCAAAAGTATCTTTGGCATGGTCAGAAATTGATCAAATCAAATGTAATCTTTAGTATTTCTTATACTCCATTCTTCATTCCAAAAATCAGTGAAATAAGATCTTCGATCTTCTTATTAAGTATTGGAACAGGTTGGAATTGAGCCTAGAGAACTGCATAAAGTTATGTGCTTTTTGGATAGTAGTTCAGTTGTATTCTAACAACTATAATGTTGAGAAAATATTCCTACAAAATGAAAAATATTTTTTATTGTTAAAGAACATTGCTGATAAATACATGAAGACATTACCTTGGCTATACCACTGTGGGAATAGCAACTAATTAATAATAAATAAAATTATTATGTACGTTAATACATATATGTATATAAATATATATTTGTATATATATATGTATAAAAAATTTATATGAATAATACGTACGTATGTGCATAATAATGGTATTTATTTCAATAATTTTCCATAATGGTATAGCTGATATATATATATATATATATATATATATATATTATATCTATATATATATATATTATATCTATATATATATATATTATATCTATATATATATATTATATTATATTATATATATTATTATATATTATATATATATATATATAATATCTATTATATATATATTATATATTATATAATAATAACGCACACATATATACTAAATATAAACACCATGTTAGTAAGGAAGAAAATGTGCAGTTTCAAAAGTAGAACAAAGTGTCCTTGCCCGGTACTCGGACCATGCCGGGCCGACACTTAGATGAAATATAATTTACGCTGATATCCGCGGGGGACTTCATGAAAAAGAGCCCCGATTTTATATCCCTGAAATGGTGCTCGGGATCTATGTCTCCTCTTTCCTAGTATCCGTGTGAATATATACATGTATGAACACATAATTATGTATGCATGTATGTGTGTTATCGCTTTCATAAAATATTGTAGGAAATAAAGATATCTTCCTGATTATACATTTAAACTTTTCAATTGCCGGTCATACACTTATTATTTTAAAAATATTAATTTGAACACTGGAATTGGGTAGGAAAATGCCAGATTTAAAGTTAAATGATTATTTCGGATATACACAGTTATTTTTTAGTTACGCGATTTTCTCAATACCGGATATACCTGTCGACGTCCTTGAGACCAACGAAAAGGAACTAGTTTCGTTGCTCTAATCATTAATCCGTCAGAGATTAGGATTGAAATTTAAAAGTTGAAATTTGCTCTCATCCACAGTTTTATATACAAAACATTTTATTAGAATTAAATTGAGATTTATTTTTTTTGTTTTTCAGAACAAATATATTTATATATTTTGGTTATTTTTCGAATTTTTATGACAGAATTTACAAATTTTTCGTGAATTCCCAAAAAAATGAATACTATATATTATTTATTTTTCAAAAACACAAATAGGATATAATATTTGTACTTTTTAAGGTGCATTATAGGAGTTTTATTGTAAAGCATTTACTCGTCATTGTAACCTGCAATTTAGTGCGGTATTTATTTCCAGAAATTTATTTTTATCACCTCGGTTAACAAGAGTTTTCTCAAAATACCACATGGTGACATTACAAAAGATGGATTCTTTGAAATTTAAGCCCTAAGAAGGGCCTTAAACAGATGCGCTTTTTTCCTTATCGCCTTTATCTTCTCGCTGGAGTCTACATTTAAGACCTTTTAAGTCTTTTTCTAGGCCATCGTGTCTTCGGGGGAACGTAAATGGTAAAAAGAGTACATTTTATATGATCATTGATTATTTTAATTACAAATCACGTCATGTGTGTCCTGAATTCTGACACCAGTATTTATAATATATTTTAAAATTTTTTTATTTGAGATATTCGTGTTTGGATGTTTTATATACATATATTTATGTGTATGTATATGTGTATGTATATGTGTATGTATATGTGTATGTATATGTGTATGTATATGTGTATGTATATGTGTATGTATATATGTATGTATATATGTATGTATGTATGTATATATATATATATATATATATATTTATATGAGAATGCATTTACTCTCCACTCTTTAAAGTTTAATACTTGCACGCAATTTGATTGACTCAGATTTCAGACCATTTGATTTTTAAGTATAAAGATTTATGCAAAATAAATATTTCTTCGTATTCTGTATACCAGGAAAGTTAAGGATAATATATAATGGTAAAGTCAATGGTCACGACAGCGTTAGCTGGGAAATATTTTTAATGTTTGAATCCTATTGGTTGAGATTATATCATTTGATTTTGGCCGTTCGTGGACAATCTATTTAAGCCACTATACCACTAAAAAAATATTGAAATTATCGAAGTTGTCCATGAACTTATAGTATACGCCCATCAATAAAACTAAAGCTAATATATTTTGTTTAATTTCGATTGTTCCAATGGATTATTTCCACTGCTTTTTGTAGTTAACGTTTATGCCTAAAATCATAAGTATCTTATGTAAATTGCTATTCTAAACTTTATGTACAAATATTATTTATTTACATACTTCGTTGCAATTAGGCAATTTTCCTGGTGGCAACGGTCCAGTGTGATCACTGGTCACTCTTACAATTATGTTGAAAGTAGGTACACATTTCAATGAAATTCTCAATATTGTGTTGTAATCATTTGCTTTCTTTGTTAAAAATCAGTTATGTTTTATAAGAAACATTATTTTAAATGACAAATCAAATGATTGCGTCTCCGCTGTTAAATCTTGGTAGTTTCTAATTTTTAGTGGTTTAACATGTTTTTCCAGGAAGATTTTCCATTATACTTGTAGAATATTCTTGATAGAAAATTTTTCACACCTCTAATTCGCGTTAGGTGTGCTATGTTTGGCATCTTGAAATCAGAAATCCGAAGGATATTCCGCTCCTCATTTCTTCATCCCCCAATGGCCCCCCTGCATCCTCCCCTCCCGTCTCCTACCCCGCCCTCAGAGGTATCCTCGGCCCCTCACCACGACCCCCCGCCGGAGGTCCCCCCGCCATTAAATTCCGAATCCTCCGATTCCGGAATCATGAGGGAGAGGAGAGGAAATGGGAGAGGCGGGAGGGCAAGGGCGGGCGCCTCGTCGCGGCGACGCTTTTGCGATCATTCGCCACGAGGACGCGCTCTTTATTGCGCAATAATCCCCCGCCCTTCATTTTCTGCCCCTTCACGGACTCTCCACTCGTGGGCCATTGACGGATTTAGAATCCCGGTCTCCTCCTCCTCCCTCCCACCACTACCCTTCATGCACCACTCATCTTCCCCTTCCCCCTCTCCACTTCCCGCTCCTTTCTTTCCGTCTCCCTCGCCCTGAAGGTTATGCGTCCTTTCGTGGACTTTATAGTTAACCCGTATTGATGGAATGCCCTCAGATTCCCCAAAGCTTCCCCGACGCGGCGCAATAAATGCAAAATTCTTATCGATCAAGGAAATGAGGACTTAGAAATAGTGGGAGCTTACTTCGTTTACCCTATTTCCAGGAGTTTCTGTTATAAGTGGGATTATAACTAGGACAATGTAGTATTTTTTAAAATTTTTGACACAATAGTATAATTTTTCTCACCATCTTTGAAGCATCTCTATGGTTAAAACCTGTTCTAAGGGGTCATCAGTTTATTATGTTTTACAGTTTATTATCCTTTACACAATGACTCTGCGCTCAAGAGAGAGTTATGGTTTCTTTTGCAACCGCTTCAATGCTTAAAACTGCCGAAGATAATTCATGAAAAATTATAACTTGACATATAATAAAACAATAATATAGCAAACCTAAATAAATTCAGTATTTCACTTACCCTTAATTGCCTCTTTTTATCTCTCAGTAGAATACACTGTAGTTTAAATGTCTTTGTACAGGTGATTACTATTTTCAGTAGTTTTTAAATACCTGGAACGCAAGTGGTTGGCTATCGTTTAGCACTGTGCATGCAGGACGTCTGGTACACCGTGCGAACTATTTCCTAATAGTATAGCCCTTTAAAGTTTGTATCCTGATTTATTTCTTGTTAAATATGAAATAAATATTTAAATTAACCCTTCAACCTATTTAGCAACTCATTGACACATGATGAAAACCTTCTTTAAATTCTTACCTTTCTCTCCTATAATTCATTGCCCTTATAATTTTTGCTTTCCTTTTTACGGCACGGATTTTAATGGACAGAAAAATAAACTTTCGTGCATTGAGTAGAGAACATATTGGAAATTGCAAGGAATATAATTATGGATATATTTTGAATTTATCAGTAGTATTTGAACTAGATTAGTTATTCTATTTTTATTATATAGTATTTCAATTTATTAAGGACTCCTGGAACATTTTAGAGACAGTTAATACAATAGGGTGTGGTAAAGGCCGCGATGTTAGAATAAAATTTTCGGTTATATGATGCAATGAATTTTCATCTTACTGCTCGATATGTGGATTTATTGTACACAATTTATGTGAACACAATTTCGCACTCGTGATGCTTTACATGAGGCTCTATTTTTAAACTATTATGAGGATTGTCATGTTTAATATACATTGTTTGGTCATAAATGTTCAAGTCCATTACCTTAGTGTATTATCGTGCTCGTATATATGGAGGAATATACATTGTAAATGGAATTTACTGATACGTCATACATTTTTAAATAATTAATTATTTGTACAGTTGTTCAAATGGACAAAAATATCTCCATGCTCACGTAATCATATTTGAGAGAAAAGGTTTACAAATGGATCTTTTTTTCGTCTCTGCTCTGTCATCTCGCAACCAACGTTCTTGTTGTTTGTGATTCTACGCTTTCATTCGGTCTCGGGACTTGCGGAGCTCTTAGAAGGCTTTTTCGACCGCCATTTTATTCTCGGCCTCTTTTCTTCCCTCCGCGCTCCCGCCTCCCCCTCCACGCTCCTTTTCCACGGGGATGACCCCCTCGCCGCCCACCCTTACACTCTCCCACACCCCCCGCTCTCTCTCTCATTTGCATCCTCCTCCACTTCATCTCCAGTTACACCCCCGCATCTCCCCTTCCCTTTCTTACCCCCACCCCCACCATCCAACCTCTTCCTATTCCATCTTGCTCCTTTTCTCTTATTCATCCTCGGGGTGGCCCTTCCAACCACTCCCCCCACTTCACTTCCTATTCCGTCCCTTCCCCAGCCCGAGCGACAATGCTTTTAGTCCTCTGCGTCCCCCTCTCCCAGGTTTTCTCCCACCTCCTCCTACTCCACTGTCCTGTCCCCTTCCCACTAACCCCTACATCTCCACCCCTGCCATCCAACTCTTCGTCTTCCTCAGGCCCCCTTCCCTCTTCGGATACCCCGCTGCCCTTCCCCCTATACCCTTTCCAGGAGAAGTACCGCATCTTCCCTAATTATTCCCCCGCTACCCTCCTCTCCCTCGCACACTTCTCCTCAACCCCTCTGACATTCAGCTCCACCTCCACGACCCTCTCCTCCTCCGCACCCCGCGAACCTTATCCCTCCCCCATCTCCCTCTCTCTCTTTCCTTCCCATTTGGGGACTGGATCGTTTTTTTCCCCCTCTCCATCCGAGTTCCCTTGCAAGGAAGAGAGAGCGGAATACTTCTTCCCTTCCGCTGACTCCTCTTATCTCCGAATCCACGACTGCCTCTCCATCCACCCCTCCTCCGTTCCCCCTAACCTCCCCCCTGCCGCATCTCCGCTCAACTCTACTTCTTCTTTGCATTGAAATCGTTTCCCTCCACCCTTTCCATCTACCAATCCGCTGACCCCGAGGATTTTCACTTTTTATTAATTTGTTTATTTTTTTAAATATTCTCTGTAACTCATTTCCCTCGTGATGGTACAAAACTTCTTTTGGAGCGTCAATAACCACTGTAATCTTTTCATTTTCGTAAACATTTCCTTCATTCAAATTCCTTGTCAAACTCTGAAACTTCAAGGAATTTTATATGTATATATATATATATAACAATATATATAATATATATAATACAATATATATTATATATATAATACAACTATATATATATATATATATATATATATATATATATATATATATATATATATATATATATATATTAACAATAAGTGCAGTAATCAACCCGAAGGTCGGATTGGTAGGTGATGGCGGGGTCGGTTTGGATGGTGAGTTCCCCCAGTACTAAGCCCGATGGGGCCAGTTTCTTTCCCTGTACTGTTTATGGTTTCCCAGGATGATCTGGTATCCGAAAAATGACATAGCTTGGATGAAGCTGCAGGTGCTCAGAGTACCCGGGAATCGAACCCGGTACCAACCGGTCAGTAGTCCAACGCTCTTGCCCCTGGATTACCGCGACATATATATATATATATTTTTTTTCATGTATATGGAAGTAGATACATGGAAAATGGGTAGGAACACACATGAATGACAAATATATATGAGAGGTTGGGAATTCCGAATGGAGCAGATCACAAATGCCATAATATTTCCTTAACCAGGACTTGAACTGCGGATCTTTCAACTTGCTAGGTCGGTGCTCTAACCATTTGAACTATCGAGGAAACTTTATTTGCGCTGAAATCGGCGTGGAGGGGGTGTTATGCAATCAAATGTCCCGATTCTTTGGCCAAGAGATGGTATTAGGGAGTTGTTTCGCTCTCCAAAGGAGAGATATACGACACAAGAGGAGAAAGGACAGTAGGAAAGCAATCATACAACGTTATACAAAGGATAGGAATAGTGCGTTTCGTGGCACGCATAGCCAGAAGAAAGATATGAGCCAAACACATATTCAAACACGAGAACCAGCCGTATGCTCAAATATTCACATGGAAATAGAGACGAGTATAACGAAAAGAGATTGGAACAAATATAAAGGACGAACATATAAATAATGAGTTGGACGTCAGTTTTGTGAGAGATAGCATTTATAGTAAATTCGGCTTGTTCAGGAGGGTTGTATATCCATCGGTTATAAAAAAATGATTTACGAGTATATGGAACTGGCCCCCCTACCCTGATGTGTGAATATTCACACGCCGTCGGGCTTGGTACATGGGTGAGCTCTACCGTCACCTACTAAACCAACCTTCGGATTGATTACTGTGTTTATGGTTTAGGCCTTTATTCACTCGGCTATATTTTTCCATGTTAGTATTACGAAAATGTCCTGTTTTTAAACACTCGGTAATATAAAATGCAAGTTGTTACATATGCTCTCTGTGATACACATGTATCAAAGCATTGATATTGAGCACCAAGTCTATGGACAGTGAGTTCCAATTCAATGCACTATTTGGTTAATAGAGTTTAATGAGGCCATGGAAGGGAGATTATTACATTTTATTAAATAGCTAAAGTAAGCCACTAATTCCAACATGATGGGCGATAAATTGAGTAGGGGTGGAAATCAATGGAGTACGATTAAACGTATACATTATTTTAAGTAGCGTTTCGAGTCTTTTCGGATTTTTTCGAAATGAAATTTTCTAGTTAAATCTACTTATAGTATCTCCAAAATGGGTAGTTGAATATCAATGTTAGTTGGAAATATTCAAAAATAATCTTATACTAAAACGGATCTAACGGTTTATAAACATTATATTTTTCATACTCTATCCCACATAATTCTCTTTATAACTATAACTTGAATCAATAGTTATACATTAGAAGTTGCACGACTTGCGCTTACATAAATTCATTGTCCTATCTTATGTATTAATCTTAGTAAACAAAAATCAAATAGAACATCCTCCGCAAAACAATTCTATGTTTTCTTTTGATTTAGTTTCAATGCATTCAATTTAAATTTGATGGAATGGAATAAATATTTGAACACATTTAAAGGGTTAATGGAATTCATGTTGTTTAAAACAATAACAAGAAAACCTGCAGGTTGCACAAGCTTAGCCTTAACACAAGTTAAACCTTAGATAAACCTGCACAAATAATCTTGTACTCCGATGAAATTGGCCTTTATACGTTCAGGAAAAGGAAATAAAAAATATAAATACGAAGTCGTAATATCCAGTAGTAAGCTGCTGAGGTTTAGCTCAAAGGATTTGAATAAATTGACATTTATATTCTTCCATTATTGACGATTTAAAAATGTATTGGTCAGCTCATAGGATAAAATTTTTAACTTATTTTGCAAATCAATTGCACAGCAAAATTTAGGAATATTTTAATGTATTTTTTTCTCTGGGTCAACTTACCTATCCCAACCAACCTTTCGAAAACTCGCGTTGAGTTCTTCTCAAAAGCATGGAAGACCTAATCCGCTCTGGTGAGATCTTTGCATTCCCAAAGATGATGAGCTATTTGGTCATAGAAATTTCCCTGACGATGAAGGACGTGGCCCGGTTGAAGATACATCCGAGAGAACTTAGGAGCTACTCATAGAATGGCTCAAATCACAGTTAATTTGAAAAAGATTTTAATTGTCTTTGCTGGATTGTTGTACGCATTAAAAAATAAACTTGAGGTGTACATTAACTTGATAAAATAAATGGCATTAATGAAAATTACATTTGGATATGTTGTTTTAGATTCGGATGGTGACACTCAATTCGATCGAAATGACCTTAACCTGATATTAATTTTGTATGTTTAATTCATATTCCTCATAGTTTCAAAATACAAACACGAATATCGCTATAAAAGAAAAAAATAAATAAAATATGTTTAGTACATGTATATATATCGAAAAAAATGTCGTATTTGTCGGAATCTCAACATCCTTTTCCATAAGCGTGGATATATTTGATTGACTAACAATACTTTGAGATATTTGTATTTCCTCGTCAAAGTTTAAGATCCATCACAGGGGGTATTAAATTTCAATTATAATTGGTTATTCAACCACTCAAGATCTTTTAATATAAAATAGTATTTTACGGGGCAAATGTCGAACTACTTGGAAAATACTAATATTTGATAGAAAGTTTGCTTACATTATTTCAATAGGATCTAAATTATCTCTATGGCACTGGATAAGGATATATGAAACTGCTTTATTTTGCTGCTTTTTACCTAAGAGCGCATACACAGCATCTGTGATCCTTCGAACACATCCTTACACATAACGCCCTAATTTGATCTTATTTGTGAATTTGAGACTTTTCACATGGGTCCTTTTTTGCCGCGTTCACTTTCTCCTCGTTCAACCACACGCTCCTTCCTTTTTCTCGCGTTCTTTCGCGTCCCTTCGTTTTTATCCCACCTTCAACTTTCAGTTCATCGCCCCCGTTCCCTGAGCGTTCCCTTAGTCCCGCCTTCTTCCCCTCTCCCCAACCCCTTCCCACCAATCCCTAGACCGTTAGTCACACGCGGCGTAAGAAATGCTAACGAACCCTGCAAATGGAAATAGGGGCGGCAGGGGGTGGATAGGGAGGGAGAAGGAGAAGAAAAGGCCAGGCAAGTGACTAGGGGTGAGGGAGGAGGGAAGACATTTGCAAAAAATAAGTGCACAGCCAAATGCTTAGCATGGAATGGAGATTACCTCTTTTGGGGTGTGCCTCTCCTGTCCTTTTTACCATACAAACTTCGCTGGTTTACATAATGGCCTTGCGTTAAGTTCTAAATTAAATCCATTTCAAGCGCAAAAATTTTAATCTTGTCTCGCGGGGATGTTGAAGTTTTAAAGGTTTCCAACGTTTGGTGGTAATATGTTCCCTTCAAGGACCTGTAAAATGAGTCAAACTTGCACAGAGATTTTTGCTTGCGTTCATTTTGATAATACTTTTACAAAATGGGTCAAATATACTCGTCATCTATCTAAAAGTTTAGAAACGACGTGAAATTTTTGGAACAGATAAAGAAGAAAACAGATTTGGGACTGTTTAACTAAAAATAACAGTCATTTAGGAACGAGGACTTTCATCAGAGTTTATTACACACAACCAAGGCTCCCCTAATGCTTGATTAAGCATGATCTTTTTCTGTACCTTCCCTTTATCGATCACTGCTGTAACAGATCCGAGACAATGTTCAACGAAACAAATTGAACATCGCTGCGAACATGGGACTCGCTTCCCAGATGCTTCCAAGATTTTTTACCTTTCTCATTCTTCTTTATCCTCTTTGCTCCTCGTTAGCCTCCTTGGATGCTCCGCCCTTCCTCCCTCAGACGACCCGCCCTTCCCGTTCCCTTATTTTCATCCGGCCATTAATTCATTTCACTTATTTCATCTATCACTCCCTTCTGACATTTCGCTCATCCTCCCCGAGCCACGCCCACAATCTCCCCCACCCCGACTTCCAGCTACCCCGCCAACGCCTCCACCCTCTCCATAACTCCACCCTATATCCACAGCAAAAATACGCTGCTCCTTCCACCCTCTCACCTTCACCAATATCCTTCTCCTCTCCTAACTTATATTTTCGTAGTTAATCGTCTACTTCCTTGTTTTAAGCCCTACACTTATGGTATTAATGCTAAAAATAATTTATTTTATCATAAATGACTTTAAGAAAATGCAGCGCCTCAATATTTGATTTTTATTCATGATTGCTTTTTTATACTTTTACTGAATGGACTGTGTTTTTGAAACGAATTTGTTTGTGTGTGTATAAACATGTACACACCTAAAAATTTGTCTACATCACTAATTAACTCTAAAAGATTTCCCCCCGGTTTTCATTGCGGACCATAAGGATAATTTGAATGAATCTTTGTCTAATTTAATGTTAAACAAGTTCATTTTTTCTTGACTTTTTAAAAAATGTCTAGTCTTCTAGTCTTTTATTTCTAATCTTTACTAAAACTTCTTGCTGCAATATGTTGTTATAAAATTAAAACAACAATCATTGGAAGAACATTTTTGCAGCTTAAATGTCAGTTTTGGTGTGACATTTGGTCCATTAAACTAGCCCAAATTGATGTTGACCAATCTGGCAAAGATATTTCTATGAATAATATAGCTATAGTGTTTATTAAAATTTGTTGAAAATATTACTCATTAGTTTAATGGGCTAAACTCTTAAGACGGAACAAATATATTTTAATAGATATTCTTGCAGTTGTGTGTGGATAACATTAAGTGTACTTTGTCTTATTCTATTTTATTGAATGCTACATTCTTATATCATATCGCTTTCAAATCCCTCAATTTTCCATCCCTCATTTATCTACCTCGCCTTGTATCCCGAGTCTTCGACTATACTTCCTCATTTCTTTGGCACTGCTCCTCGCTCCCTCTACTCACTATCATGCCCATCCTTCTACCTTGCTCTCCCCTCTCTTTGCAACGCACACCATCTTTCTCGATCCCGCTTCTTTAGCCGCCGCTTCCTTCATCCGAGTCGACTGATTGGAGCCAAGCTTAATTTGACTTGGTTCAGACTTTTCCTACCTCAGCCCTCCCTTCACTTTTATCCTTATTTTAATGCCGTCAGCCTCCAATCCATACCCTTCCTCCCTTATCCTTCTCTCCTTACGCTTTGAAATCCTCTCCTGCCACTCGCTCGCCTTTCTCTGCCACTTTTTCCCAAAATCTTAACTACTCATGTTTCTCCTCAACTTAATCTCATCTCCTCAGATATTTCAGCTTCGAGTAAAAATGGTGAAAGTCTCTTAAATTATCCAGATATTTATCTTAATTTGATTCGGCAATCTGGTATGAAGATGGAGTCATTTTAAGTTAGTATAAGACCCTGAATTGAATACAATATCTTTTAATTTTTAATACAAGCAATGACCATATATGTTACCTTTATATAATATTTTGAGTCAAATAACTTGGAAATCATTTTTTTAGTTTAGAGATAAAACATATATGAGTAGTTACGATCATAACTAAAAAAATACATTTTTTTCAATTTGTTGCATGTGCATTTTCTAAAATTGATTTTACTTTGGTAATTAAATGTATAATGTATTAACAAAATGAAGCAGGTAAATATGAAGTTAGAAAAACTACTGAAACGCCGTTGATTTGATACTCTATCAATTCATTGTGATTAAATCATTTGATTATTTATACCTGGGAAAAATATTTCGGTGGTTAACATAATATTTGTAAGGGAACGAATAATCGTTCTTCCGAAAGGAATTGTCACTGTTTTTTAACTTCAGAAATTTTCAGCCTTAGTTGAAAAATATCGTTTTGAAGACAATTCTGTCCTCATTTCACCTAAACTATTTTTGAACATAAAATGTTTTATAATTCCTTGATACCGAAAGAGTTGAAATAAATTTTACATTGGTGTTCCTCCAATTAAAGTCTAAGATGTAGAAATAAATTACCCACCATTTGATGAAATGGGCTCTATATATTGCTTATTAGTCCATAAAGCAGATGGAGGAGTATTATAAGTGAGAAACTCCCAAGAATCTCCGAAACCTCATCTCAGTTTTCTTCAAATGGCTTTACTCTGTCTTCCGCAAACCTTTTCTCACTCCCATTACCATGAAAACCCTCCGTCTACCAGCTCTTTCTTTCGTCTTCATCTCTTCTCCGACAGTTCCTGGAGACAATTCTGGCACATCCTCCTGAAACTTTACATTCCAAGTATACACACCATGTATATTCAGCAGCACTTATTCCGTCTCCCTTCACAAACACCTAATTCCCCATACCACTCCCAAGAGAACTTCATATACTTTACCTTTCGTCCACCTCCTGTCTTACTTCCCAGAAAGACAGTTGTCCGCCATACGAAGCCTGTTTCTCTCTTTCTCTCTGTGGGTTTATCTCATCTTTAAATTTCGCCCATTAACTTAGATGCAATTTTAACGTCGACCTCTTAAGCAATGCTCTTGGAATTACAATTATAACGTCCAATCAGAGTATCACACAGGTATTATAGTGAAGTTTTGGAAAACTGATTCTTCCATTGACTTCTGGAGTCGGTTCTCTCCAAATTTACGTACCTTGTACCGAGAAAGGCTTCAGATAATCTAAAGGTCTTCGAGAATTTCATCTTCATTTGCGTATCGAGCGGTCCCTTTGTTTCATCCTTTATTATACAGTATTTGGGTTGAAAGAGTATGTTTAAATTTTCGAATAATTCATTTCCATTTATTTTAATGTGCGTTTAAGAAAAATTTATCATTTTTTTCAAATCTCTTGCTTCTTAAATTTTCGATTACGGCGCCAAATTTAAGATTAAAACTTCTTCTGTTCTTTTGATAGAATATATTTTAGCTTTATAAGAAAGGACTGAAGGTTCGAGTCATTTCACTTGTTTACCGAAGACAGAGTAATGCTCCTATATATTTATAATCTAAGGAAAAATATCCCGGAGAGTTGAAAACGCTTTCATTCTTGATTTTTACTGACTTACGACTGCTCCCTTCATATACTATACCATTTATATAACTGTATTTCTTCTATATAACTGTAGTCTTAAAATAATAGTTCAAGTTGTGTCCTCTTCGTCTGTCACTCCCGCTAGCCAATGATTTTTTTCCCCTGGAAGCACGGCAATACGCACGAACTTTAAGTGTGGTTGATTGTCGCACTTGTAGGATACATGAATTCAGGAATATTTTTTAAATGGAATTTCTCAACGCCAATTCAATGTTTGAATTATCTATTACCAAGAAATATATTCGCCCATTGAATCTTTGATTCCTTAAACGATCGAAAGCGTATTGTTTGTTTGCGTGGGGAACAAAAAAGATAAATAGGGGACCAATTCAAACGTAATACACACCGAATCCATCCGCAATGAACAGGTTTTAAGAGTTTTCTTGAGTACTGTACTTTTTAATTCTCCATAAGTTTTCTGCTACGTTAATAGAGGTCCAAATGAGACATGTCTGCGCACAGACAAATGCGTATAACTGGAATTGTATCACGTGTTTTTTTTCGAAATTCATAGGACAGCTTTTGCGCCGGCATCTGACGAGGGATAGTTTTAATTATAATTCGAACTGCAAATGCAACGAAACAAATGGACGAACTATGAAAGGTACCTTGGGATTTGGTAGCGTATTACTCTCGTGATAAGGGGAAAATTTAGTTAGCGTGTGAGGGAAAAAGAACTTGATGGCATTAATTTGTTAGTCGAGGAGTCTCGCTTCCCCAAATTTCTCATTTACCGGATCTTCAGTCCTAATGACGCCTCTTGATCTTGCGAATTTCTTTTTCTCTTCCAAACCCTTGCCCCGAACATCCTTCATCCCTCTTGCTTCCTTCTTCATTTACTTGATTTCTCTCCTCTCACATCCTTCTCCGCCTTTCCCATTAACTCTATTTTTGTAGACTACTTCTTAGAGCGATGAGCAAGTCTTCGTATCTTGCGTGTTATGCATATCAAACTTGCTTTAGTGTTCTCACTCTTATGCCCAACTCATTTTAGCAAACTTTTCCTAATTAGTAAGATGTAACGACATCTCTCACAATAACGCCTTATATTAAAAAACTCGCTTCGAAAAATTTTGTCATGCATTCGTTATCCTTTTCAATGGAGGAAAATAATACTCTTTCCCCCACACAAAAGGTAGCTTTACTTCTATGGAAAACCTATCTCAAACTTTAAGATAAGAATGAGAATTACATATTAAGGCTCCCTAAATTCCCTTAGGTTCAGCCTATTTTAATCATAATCCCTGGTTATTTTCTTGTGTTTATACATGTAGTATATGAGTACACCTCTAGTTGTACGAGAAAAACAAAATGTACCTTGATGAGAATATTATTTTAAATGCTAATTTCTATTAAAAATAAAAATTTTATATCGTATACTTGCATTTGGACATTAGACACTGATTATTTTCTAAAAATTCAAAGTTTGGGTTTGACAATGTACTCAAAGGAAAAGTACTATTTTTCCCGCTTATTATCTTATAGTATATTTCAAATTTATACGTTTTATTATTCCTTATTATTTTTAGCAAACTACCTGTTTTATAGTAGATGACTCTTGAGAAACTTCTGTAACAAATTTGTATGGAATTCAGAGAAAATTTTCTTAAGCCATAAATATAAGATGAAATGCAAATATGGATAGGTCACTGCCAACCTATGTAGTCTCTCTATAAAGACCTTTTGCAGGAAATGACAATTTAGATCAGATAATCAAAGGAAATGGTTTGATATGGTCATAATTAATGGCTCATAGCATCGTTATATTGATTATATAGCCGGCCTCAGTAGAAGTGGAGTAATGTCCTCGTCTGGCAATCCAAGGGTCGCGGGTTCGATTTTCCGCCTGAGTGGGTTTTTCTCTACAAAGGGATTCGGTGTTTGTGATTACATCCATTATATCACTGTTAATAGTCCGATATAACGGCCTAAAATTGCTGTTTTCGGACTAAGGCTAATTAAATAAAGAAATAAATGCCGGAATTAGGCCAAACTTTTGTTATTTATTGAATGGGCAATTCTTGAGAATGTGTTGCCTCCGTTACTGTCGACTCTTGTACTTTTATGAAATGCACATATAAAAAATGAAGCGGTCATTTAATAAACTTTATTTATCATACTTATATCATTGAAAATCTCATAACTGTAATACATTTTAGATTAATGAGAAAGATCAAAATTTTAAAACTAAGATGATGGGAAGTTATATGGTAAAATATGTGTATGTATACTTATGCACGTATATGTAGAGACCCTTTGTTCATCGGAATTACGTTTCTATCATTAATCGATTGTTTTGTATAGTAATTTACTAGTATTATATACAATATATGATTAAAGCTATATTCTTTTTCAATTGCATTAATGTAGAGGATTCTGAAGACCATATTATTTTGTTATTCTGGTCCTTTCAAATACACTATTCATCAGACGTACGAAAACTCAGTCGGTATTAATGAAATTTTCAGCTCTCAAGAATTTTACATTCAAACATGTATTTTCAATCTCAAGTTTAGTACTCAAATTCTTGAAACCCATTCTATCATAATTAAACACTCTAGATGGCTCTAACGATTTTATCTCTCACCAAAAAACTAATTTGCAGTTAATTGACGCATGAATGTGTCACATTATACGAATTGTCATTTATTCAGATACAGGACGTTGCCTTCCCTGCAAGGAATGATAATGGTATGAGGTTACCAGGATGTAGCCCCTGTTTTCCGGAAGCAGACCGCTTGAAATCGATGTGTTTTACCGTTTCCATGTCAATGAAATATTGCGGTGGAGGACTCCCAAAAACCTCCCGTGGGTGGTCAGAACGCGGATAGCCCGTCCCGGGACACGCAAGCCCTGAAATCCTTTCAAAACCCCCTCTCTTCCCCGCGGGCCAAAGACTCACTCCATCGCCCCCGGAGGGAATTACCTCTTGACACCTCTCCCTCCACAACTCCCTCTCTCCCCTCACTCAAAGCTCCGTCGCACAATTTCAAAGGCTGAGTTGCACGGGGCAAGAGTCAGGGGGATGAGGTGCGGTGTTTAAGGTGTTTGAGCACCACCTCAATTCTCTCACGCGATCGTTCCAATCGAACCAGAGCGACGACACTTCCCGCAGCACCCCACCCACGAACTTCATCCACCTCCTTTTACCGCGATTTCTTCACTCCCTCTTTCATTCCACACCTCTCTCATGCTACTACCTCTTTAATACTTTGACCTTATGAACGGTATTATGATCCACTCGGAATGCCTATAGTATGTCATTGAATTATTTTGTAGCAGTAACCGATTGATGATGGGCTTTGCCTGACGTTTTTGGAAGTAATTCCGCTCCTATCAGATTAGCTTTGCGAAATATGAAATAGTAGTTTGGGAAAAATAATGTCGAATGAATTATTGGGGATTTGGTAGGAGCAAAGCAGGCATAAAAGGTGTCAGGTCACAAAAGAAACCAAGTGGAAAGAATATGATTTCTGATACTGACGAGAGATGAGTAATTCATGATTATTTTATTTTCAATCGGAATATGAAAATTAAATTTGGATGATTGTTCCAGGAGGAAGAATAAATAACCTCTATAGTATTTAACGTGTATATTATCTTCAATAAGTTGAAGGAGTGCAAGCATTGAGAAAATGGACAATTAGAATGGAACAATATTATTAATACAATGCTGTTCAGAATTTTAATGATACAAATAGCGACAACTTAAAGAGCGTATTTTGAATAAATTATTTCAGAAAAATATATAATGGTAATTAAAAAACAATATTAAAGGAGATAAAATGAACGTAAGTATTCGTATTTCCCCCTCCTATGATCTGAAAATGACTACTCGATATATGAGTACGTGGGTCCAACAATGAAGTGTACTAATATTGGCAGCATGATCAAGCACCCATTATCCCTTCATGGGTTTTGGTTTCTTTTTCAGTAGTCTTAATCAAGTTATAGAGATCATGTTGTTGAGAAATGGCGAAGGAAGGGAAAAGGAAGAGCTATTGAGTTCATGCAAAGAAATGGCTCTCGTGTAACTTTCAGCGGACACGGATGATTTAGTGCTCTCCTTGGTTAATCTAATTTGGTCTGAGGAGGAAAGATGAAGGGAAAGAGAGAGGGAGAGAGATAAGAAGAAGAAGGGGAGAGGAATAGTTGTGGAAAGAGCGTGTGGATGAGAGAGAGGGAGGGAGAATGAGAGCAAACGTTGAGATCCCGGAGTTGCACACACAGTTTGGCTCGCCCCAGCGCATTCTCCGCTCCCACCCCATCCCTACTCCGCTCTGCCCGTCGCTCCGTCGGCCTGGTCGCCGACACTACCCTCTCCCTCTCCGCCATCTCCTCTCTCTCCCCCCGTCGTCCACTGAAGGTCCTTCTCTTCCGGTGGCCATGGCCAAAAACGTGACGCGGGGAAGAGGTTGTGTCGGGGAAAGGGTGGGATGGGGAGGTGAATGAGCAGAGAGGGAGAGAGAGAGAGGCATGTGCGTTAGGGGAAGGGTTCAAATGAAGTGGTCGGATGCAAGTTTTGTGTGTGTGGGGGTGGGCTGGGGGAAGCAGGAAAGGGGCAGGAGGGGGCATTCGAGGGTCCACCACCTGTTGTTCGAACGGTCAGTACCCCCTCCCGAAACACAAACCCTCTCTCTCTACCTCTCTACATCTCCCACTCTCTCTCACCCACTCACACACACACGCGCGCACACACACGCGCACACACACACGTAGTCTCCGTTGCCTAATTCCACTACCTACTCCCCCCGCCCCCGGTCTTCCTGACCCCTTTTCCCCTCCCTGACCCACTCCCTCCCACCCACCCAGAACGCTCTCCTACATCCACCCGCGCACTCGGGGAAGAGGACAGACCCCCACCCCTAAATTCCCCGGAAAGCCCCGTCCTTAACACAGGAAATCGCAAGGGACTGAACACGAGGTGAAGGGGCGGGAGGGGTGAGTGGTGAGGGAGTTTGTCTCCTCCCTCTCTCTTCCTCTCGACACGTCGTTTCTTACTCAGCACGCTCCAAGTCCTCCTTGATTCTTTCTATTTTCATGACCTGACTCTTAGTCTTTCCGAGTTTACATTGCCGCTGGTAAAAATTCAGTATTAATTTTATCTCCTTGAATTTCTTAAATTTCTAATACGAATCGTGGATTAAAATGAATTAAGGCGTGAATAAAAAAAAACAACGCCTTTTCTCACTCGTAATTTCTTTTAGACGTAGAAGACTACTCTAATTCCGAGTAACTGGATTTAAAGAGAAATTCTTCTTTATCATTCAGAATAATACATAATAACTCTATAATCATTTCTATTCAGTCTATTGATTGCAACAAGTCACCTACCTAGATTCAAAGGAAATTGGTTACACTTTTTTTTGAACCTGGAACGTGGTAAACAAGTGTTAAATACAAAGTAAGAATGTACCATCTATGAACAGATGCCACACGCCCTTGCTTGCGGGGTATTAAGAAGTTCTAGAAGTAGCATATTTTTGAGTGAAATAATTTTTGACACTGTTATATCATGTTTTCATATCGATAGTATTAACTTCATTATTATTGTCATTAATAAATATAGTTCATACTTAAGATAGTAGGATAACCCTATTTTCTATGCTCATTGCTACTGTTGATTATTGCAAAGGAGAATTCTGATGGAGTAGCGCCAAAAAAATAATCATTACAATGGCAAATGTGTGTTGATGATAGATTGACTACCAAATTTTCGGGATATATAACCTCTAATTTATTTTTGTTTTGTGAGAAGGTCGAAGATAAGTGGATGACTTTATTAATATTTTAATTAAACTTATCTAATTAAAGTTCATTACTTTATATTTGATATTATTAATTGTGTGCAATATTTATTTTACACGCAGAAATCATCAATTTTCTATAAAATTTATTGCTAAACAAACAGAAAATTTGTACTTGGATAAATTGGATGTGAGAATTCAAAATACTATCAAACAGCGTGAAATTCGGAGACGTTCACAATCTCCCAAGCTCAAATGTTTTTTTAGTTTTTATACAGTATATCCTTAGTTACTTCTCATTACATTAAATAGTAATTTTTTTCATGTCGAAAGCTACTTAAAGTCCTTACATATTTTTTTAAATAACGCTGTCCATTATACTCCATGAAGCATATTTACTTGCAAATATTTTCTAACTACCATAAAAAATTCATGGTAATTAAGTAGGATTAGAAGCTCCCCCGGGATCATTTATCATTAAATGATAGCGTTGAAAGAGAAAGAAATTTGAGTGGAAACGCTACCCTAAATGAAGCTTCCGTCCGCTCTCACCGTTTTTTTAACTACCTCTTCTTCTCAAACATTCAGGAATAAGCGCCCTTTTTTCCCCCTCTCAGATTCCCCTTCCCATCAGAAAACGTGGGAGTGTATCACACGTCTCGACACCGTTATTTTTTTCGAATTAAAAGGAGCGTTTCCCCCCTCTCGGCCCCGCCACTTTTTTTTCCACCGGCGCCTCCGGTGTTTGCCAGGCTATGTCGAGAGCCGCTTTTCGCTCACCTCGACGCGCGCAAACACTCCACGCCCTCCGCCCCTCTTCCACCTCGGTACGTCACCATCCTCGACGTTTTATTCATCCTTTGCGTTTTTATGTCCTCGCCACCTAACACTTCCAGCCCGCACGTTACTCTACCGTCCCCCACTCATCCTCTTGTTCTCGTGGGCTCGAGAGCGAGCGATTTGACGGCCTTTCACTCTACTCATCGTTTTGAAAAAAAGACGAACCACTCTAGCTAGAGAATAAAATCCACATCGCTTCTTTTCTGTATGAAAGGTTTAATTTTTATTGAAGAAAACGCTCAGTCGATTTTTATTCTAGAGGATTGTTTACCCCTTCATTTTAAAGTTATATACTCTTATGAAACATTATATTAATTAAGAATCGAACTCTAAAATCAGACACTATTCATTTATTTTGTTGAATTATTTCTTAAAATTCATGAACTTAGGGAAAACTAAAAAATAAAATTGTTGTAAGTTATTTTATGCACTTTCGTTAAGCATTAAATTGTAGTTAAAAAATAATATGAATTTGAGAATATTTCAGTGAGTTGAATTACATATTTTTTCGATTGTTTGTAATAAAAAACCCACATCTAAAACGTATTTTTCATTTTATTTTGGCAGTACAGTAAAATATAATTGTACAAACGAATCAGAAAAAAGTTTACAGTTTAGGACGTGCATTGATTTTGTGTAACTTCATAGCTTATGCTGGAAAATTCCTTCAATTTTTTAGTAATAAGTAACATTTCTAAATTCAACCAAAAATTACGTTAAAGAGGTAAATACGTCTCTTTCCCCTCATGATGTGAATGAATGAATGATCTTTAACAGGATTAAAAGAGACGTATTTATTAAAAGGTTACGTTGTGAGTCTTGTATAATTTTCTTGTCGTAATCAATTATTGAATTGTATGAAAATGCACAGAGATCTTTATTCAAGTCTTTAAAAGAGTCGCTGTTGATATTAATGGTAGGACAACTCGATAATTAAAAACTATCAAATGTGATTACTGTTAGAAAAGATTAAATGAATGATCGTTGATAAGACGTGAACTACGCGAAGGACGATAGTCCTTCTATCCCCAGAGAGTACATGTTTAAATTATTGTTATTGTCAGCTATTGGAAAGCAAAGATCTTATAATTTCAGGAGGGTTTGTGGAATGTTTTTGGGGTAGAATTCCATGTTCAAACCATTTTGGATTATAGATACTTCTTACAAGGCCGTACAGTTGTTGTGCGGAAATAGGCAGAGGAACAGCAGGTTGTAGCCGCAACTGAGACAAATATCAGAGCGGCACTCGGGTGAATGCATGAGATGTGGCTTGAGACCAAACAGGCGATGTGGAGAGGAAGGGAGGGGAGTACAGAGGGGTGGGAAGTAAAAGAGCGAGAGGGGAGGGGGTATGAGTGGGAGGGTGAACGGGGTGACGGTACGGGGGTGGAGGGGGATGAGGAGGAGGATGTTTGGGATTAAGCTCGGCTCGCGCGGAGCCTTCTCGGTTAAGGGGAGCGGGGTTGCGAGGGGGAGGGGAAGGAAGTGACAAATGGTTGAAGTGCGAGCCCCGTAGATTGGTGCGGTGGGCGAAAGCGATCCAGAAGTACACGCGGAGTGAAAGGGTTTTCAGGGCGGGAGGGGTGAAGGGTTTAAAGGGTTGGAGGAATATCTTAAGACATGTATCTTCTTCAGGGTATCCTTTTCGAGGTGGGTTCCTGTCACGTGGAATAGGATCCGATGGGAAAATAATTCGGAGCACTTCGTCAACGACGAGGAGAAAGTATCTCCTCCAGTGGATGTTGGTGCGTGTATTTATTTCAGAATTTCAGGTTTTGTTAAAACTGTACTTTGATAAAAAAGTAACACAACACGATATTGGGCCATTGTGCAAATATATAATTTTTAAAATCGGTAGTTAATGCAATAGAAAATCTTTGAAAATCATTATCTCTCATAAACCGAACCTGATGAACTAAGAAATATTCTGTTATACCAAGTCTGTTGATATAGGATATAAATAAGAAATTAACAGACACGGTGTTCATTCAATAGAACGGTTAGTGAAGAACTGAGTCAAGTAAACTTAGGACTGGTAACTGATGGGATGATTAGATTGCTCACTAGATGAAAAACTCATAACAGAAGTGTTATGAAAAGAATGGAGAGACAACTATATTTAAATGAACCTAAACAAAGCCCAAGATAATGTCCAAGTTTAGAGTGAAATAGGTATGCATTCATTTTATTTTAAAAATTCCTCATAACTATGCACGGCGCTCTGCTTTAGAAGAAGAATCAATATTGCAAAACTGAAATTACATATGCGAAGTTATTATTTAATTGGTATTTAAGTTATTGGTATTATCCATTAGTATTTGTACAAGTAATTCTAATAATTATGTTTTTCCCCTGATTATTTAATGCATTTTATCAGTATTAGTGAAAACTGTAAAAGAATCTTAATTTCTTGGCTTCCTTTTTTAAAAATTACATTTTTAACTTTTTCACAGCATTTTCATAATATTCAAGGTTTTACACGTTGAAATCAGTCACAAAAATATCCTAATAAAATTTCGAACATTTACTTTTCGATGAAAATTTTTATCGTGCCACAAATGTTCCTGTTCACCCTACAAGATAAGAAAATCCAGAAATATCCATGCCATTCCAATAAATTCCCCTCGTTTTGATAGGAGATTTGTGAAATAGCGTCATGATACATTGAAGGGAGGTCCAAAATGAAGGCTTACAATGAGTGATTCCGCTCGGAGAAGTGTCTCATCTTAATTTGAAGCGCAGTATGAATGAAATCTGACAACTTCGTTCGAACTAGAAAGGATGAGAAATTATTGCAATTAGGCTCGGTGGAGGAAGCCTCTCGCCCCTCTTTTCATCTACGCTCTCTCTCTCTCCCTAAATGGCGCTACTTTTCCTTCCCCGTTCTCGTTGGTCCCTTCTCAATCCGCCTCGTTTCAATGGCAATTTCTCATATTCCAAACCCATTTTCTTCGTTTCTCTCATCAGCGATGCAGGCGCTATCTCTTCTGTTTTTAAGATCAATACAAAAATTTTCCTCAAGATGGATAATGATGTTGTTTAGGAAAAAATTAAACTTCTGGAGCTATTTATTATCCTCCATATTATTTGAAACATTTAAGCATATAAAATAATTTGAAATATCACGTCGAATGCAATTTTTTATGAAATATAATCATTATTCAAAGAGGTTTCTCTCATTTCTATTATCACCTTCTAATACTCGTCTGTTAATTTGCCTGTCATGTACCTTCTTTAAATATAAAACATATCTCCAGAATTTTTACCTACACCAAGATTTAATACCTTTTTTCTCAACAGAATTGAACTAATTGTGCCAGTTATAAACGAACCAATGAGATATTGCCAGGTTTGCCACACCAATATTGCGTTATTTCATAAAAAGATATAATGATCTCATAAACTTCATTTTTCTGGTAAAATATATCGGTATTATCGGTTTTATTATGAATGGTTTGCTGAGTACCGTCGATGGGATTTCATTCCTTCCGCACGCGGGGTATTGTCAATGCAGTCCGGAAAAATCCGTTGAATTAGGATTTAATTTATCATCATTGGGTTTATAATGCACTTATAAAAATATTTTCTTCCTATTTAGAATAAAAACTGTAATTTTTATCTATGGTTTTTCGACGTACAAAAAAAACCTTCCCAATAATAGGTAGTTAGTAACGACACACAAAAAATCCTTCACTACAATAACGTTATTTAACACAATGATACGAATTGAAAATAGGGAATAGCAAATCACATGGATTGGTTTCTAAATGAGGAGGGAACGCTGAAGGGCTGAGGGAATCAGAAGAAGCGATTTAATTGGTTGGGAGTGGGAAAGAAGGGGGGGTTGATCACAATTTCGGGGCCGAGCCGCTCGACACGCAGAACGCCACTCTTATTCTCACAAGGGCCCGAGCTCCCCCGCCTTCTCTTTACCTCCTCTCCCTGCGAAACAACATCAACGCCTTCCCGTGCGCCCACTTTTATCCTCCCGTCTCCCACTCATCCACCCCCGATTCTAAGCCAACCCCCTCTCCCCCTTTCCACCCTCCCTTCTCCGCTTACTACCCAATCACAAGATTCCTCCCTCTTACGCGCCTTTTACGTTTCTCCAGCCAACCCCCTCCCTACATATATAAATATATATATAATGTACATGTGTATATATATATATATATATATATATATATATATATATATATATATATATATATGTATATGTATATATACACACACGCACTCACATATATGCATGTGTGTGTTTCGTAGGCTGGATGAAGCCTACTTCTAGCCTTCCACACGCCCTCTTCCCAACCATTCCACCCCCTCCCCTCAGCTCCCATGCTCTCCTCCTTTTCCTTCACAAAGCGTAGCCCATTACTTCTCCCTTTTCCTTAGATCACTCCCCATCTTTTCTTTCCCACCCAACCCGTTCCCCCATCTTAAATTTCTTACGCCCTCGCAGCCCGTCGTCTCACCGAACCCTTCGCCTCCCCCCCTCGCTCGTCTCCCGTTACAAGGCCCTTTTTATTTTCCCCCTCCCGCCAAACCCCTTCGACTCCTCCCTGTTCGCCTAAAACCAACTCCCATCCCTCCTTCCTTCCTCTCATTCCCTCTTGTTCTCGGGGTCCCCCCACCAAACCCTTCCGCGCGACACTCTTTTTCCTCCTCCCGTCCCCTCTCATCCCACGCTTCGCTGCTTCTTCTGGTTCTTTGACCTTTTTACGGAGTTGGTGCTCGCCTCCCGTCTCCTCTTTCCTCTTCCCCTTCGCCTGCCGCTGCTTAATTCCCGCCTTCTTCCCTCCACTTCCCACCTCCCTCCTCTCCCCCTCCTTCCCCCTCCTTCCCCCCTAAGGGTTCCTTTCTCATCGACTTCTATGACCGTTGGATCTCTCCTATGTCTACAATTCCTTTTGCCATCGCCCCATGCGCTGGTGAAAGTGAGATACATGGAAGTCAAGGAATGCCTCGCCTCACGTAACGCTGTTTCGCTACCACTTCCTGGTTCTTTCAATTAACTGCCGAGTAATTTTCTAAGAATCGAATACCATTTAATTTTCCCTGACTTTGGTGAAGGACGGTTTAGGCCGACCGAAATTGTAATAATCCTCCATTTCTCTTTCATTATACCAACTTGTGTCTTGTTTTGAACTAATTGAAACACAGAATATGCTCACCAAGCATTTCATCACTTGTTGTTAATATTTTGGTAGGTCTCACTTCCCTAAAATGTATTTGTAGTTGGATAAAATGTAGTCGAAGTTAAGATGTGGCGTTATGCTTGGAGGGGAAATGAAATGGTGCATATGGATGACTGCTTGGACGAAATGCGATATCCGAATTAGTTTGCCTTTCTTTTGCATCTATTAAGTTTACATTTAACGAAGTTTCTCAGGAGGAACGTTTCCATAAGGTCATAGCGAAAATTCAACAGCTATGCAATCCCAAAAGAAAATCCTTTCAATGATAGAATATCACAGCTCGATCTTCCACGGACTTCGACTATAGGCGATGACGTTTCCTCCCAAACTACCCCGGTGATCCACCTTTTGTAATAACTTGATTTCCACTACTTATTATAATAATATATAACTAGACTTTATTTATTGCACAGTTCATTTTCCTCAAGAGAGTGTATTGCAAAACGTTTTCCATTCAAGTAGATATGAACTTTTGACAATTTTGTACGAGTAATTAATTGCTTGATATTAATCGACGTCATACTTGGACATACTTGGAGCAATTTCTCCTCCTCGAAATGCCAAATCGATAACTAAATTTGATGTCTCATCTCGTGCTCTCTATCTCTTCCTTGGATTTCCACCCTCTCTCTTCATTTTTTCTTCCTTATTGCCCTTCCCCAGCATCGTCCGCGTCTTCCGCCATAGGCACTCTCTCCTTCCCTCCCACCTTCATCACTTGCTCACGTTCGCCCAGCCTCCCCGCGCCGAGCACCCCGTCTCCGTATCCGAGAACACACTCCACCTCTCCATCCCGATCCGTCCTCCCACTTCACCAAAAACCTCACGAATGTCTTTATCCCTCCCCCTCCCCTCCTCCCACGCCACCTTCCTTCCTTTCTTCTTCTTCTTCCGAGTCCCTTCGCCGCCCGCCCCACCCCCAACTATCCTCCTCTCCCCCCCCCTCCTTTCGGGCCTCGTCTCCTCCTCCGTGCCTCCTCTCCTCTCGTCCCCACTCCCTTGCATTACACTCTACATCCGGGACTTTAATTAAAATGTGACGCCTCGTAGGATGGGAGTGATGGATTTCTGTCCGTATTGTTTCGGAGGGTTTTAATTAGTAGTGGGGAGGGGGCGGGGGTGGTGTGGGATCGGGCAGGGGGTGTGGGCCAAGAGGGAGTTGGGGGGAGGGAAAGAAAGAAAGAGGGAGGCAAGTAAGAAATGGGGTTGGGCCGTTGTGGAGGGGGAGAGGATATTTCGGCTGGGCATAGGAGGGGCCGGGCGGATGGGTTGTGAATGGGGTGGTAAAGGGAGACGTTTGGGGCGATGGAGAAGGGGGTGGGAAGTGTAGGAGGTAACGGGATTGGGTAGGCGTGGGCTCTGTTTCCCCTTTTGCTCAGAAGAAGGCGCTGCCGTTGAGCCGATCCGAGTAGGGGTGGCGGCCATACTTCTTCTTCCATCCTCCTTTTTAGGAAATCTCCGACATGAGAACCCCCCATCTGGTCCCAACTCGACAGTTGCACTCGGACAGCGTTTCCGTTGTGAATTCATTTCAATCTGTCTTGAAACATTCATGATGTATAATGACGAATTTTTTTCTTATCATTTAAGAGTTTTTACACAGGCATACTTAGTCGTATAGTCTCTTTGAAATATTTTCATTTTTTCACTTGAAAGTTTTCACGGATCATGGGTAAAATCATAGAAGTAACTGTTAATAATATATTTTCTCTAAACATATATTCTCTTCTTAACTGTATTGTTTAAAAAGAAATATTAGTTGTTAAGTACCTAGCTATTAACCTTCTTAATGACCATCACCAGGAACAAGTGGAAAAGATATATACTGAGAGTTAAAGTAGTAAAATGAAATATTCCCCTAGGAAAAGCAAAGGAGATTTTTTCGGGAATTCTTTAATCAATGAAGTACCGTATAATTCTCCAATGCAATTTATCATATTTTTTGCTTCATTTTATCATCCGTTTTTTGAGGTTAAATAATTTAATTTTATACTTATTAATTGTATTTGGCATCAGCAAATTCAGCCTCGAAAAACAAAGGCGAAAATGTTTGGTGATTCTATTGAAGATTATTTTAAGAAACTCGATGCACATAAAGTCAGAAGTTTCTAGGATATTTTCATTTTAATAATGGGAGTTTATTTGCATTTTAAGTTCTAATTTATTCGAATAAACTGTCTGTAGCTTTGAAAATTATTCACTCAAAAAATCACAATATCAGAAATATCTTTACTTTTCTATTATATCTTGAAACTTACTTCACTTGTTGACGTAAATATTTTTTATTTGCTTTATCTAATAAAATGTAGATCATATCCGTGGGTATGGGTTAAAAGATGGAAGTGTAAGTTAATAGAAATGAATTGAAAATTTGCACGTTATAGTATTCATATTATTTATTACGGGTAAATACCCAATGCACAATACAATATTCACATGCCATTCAACCTAATGATAATATGTTTGAAATTGTATTATTTGTTATAATATAACCCAGTATTATATCTTATCGGAAATATAATTAGTAGTTTTCCTTGAATTAGGTACCTTGAAGGTAAGTTTCCATCTATTTCATCAAGCCTACTCAAAAATCGTCTGAATAGTTAATTTACTCGCTATCTTAACGTAGAATTTTTTTTATATATTCATCCAGTTCCAATTAAGAACCACATTGGCGGTAACAAGTTTCCATTTTTACGCTCCCCCTCCTTCGAATTCGATATAAGACACGGAATGAGGAAAAGCAAATTTAACTTAGAAGCTTATTCCGATCACGAGCTGGCACGCTTCTTTGTCATTTTCTTCAGGAATCTTAGCGGGGCTACCCGGTCGTTGTGAGGGGGGCGGGCGTGGATGTGGGGTGATTGCGTACGCCTGCTCTCCTCGGTAAGCACACGCACTCCATGCCCCTTGGCGAGAAACACGGAACGTATCCACCGCCTTACATTTTTTTTGTCCACCCCCTCCCCCGTCCTTCCCTCTTGCATCACTCGGCATTTAATTGGAAATACTTCCAGAGCGTATTATTAATCTGAAGGAATTTGCTTCCTCATGATAATCCCTTTCGTTCTTCCCACCTCCGACTCAAAACCATCCCTTCTCTCTCTCGTCTCGGATCTCTTCTACATTCCCCCTCCACAGTCTTCCTCCCCAAAACACCAGGTCCCTCCTCTCTCCCCTCTCTCCTCAAATTGTTTTCAATGTTTAATTAAATTTGAGCCCGCCCTTCCCGTTCGTGCGCCTTTGCCTTTCCCACCCCTCACTCCCCTCTTCAGATTCCCGAAACGATCTTTTTCGGACCGACAGTCTTAAAACAGGTCGCGCGGGAAGGTCTATGGGGAGTGATTTTTTTTCACTTCCACCCCTACCACGTTTTAACTTTCTTCTCTTTCCTTTCCCCTCAACTCCTGTTCTCCACATGACCTTTTTTTCGACCCCTAGTGCCCTTTTTTAGTAGGCTCTTGGGAGAGTCTTTTTTTTTCCCTTCATCCCCGAATTTCCCCATTTTTCCACCCAACTCCATTAAAATAAAAAAAAAACTGTAAAGGGAGGCCGGGGAATGGAAATCTTTTTAAATCCTCCTCTTTTTTTCCCTCGACTCAATGGTCGTGTTTTAATTCTTTTTAAACACTTTTTCATTCAGTGAACCGTAGTTCGAGTGCAATTCTCCCCAACCCCTTAAACTTAAAACTCCACTCTAAACTCTCCCACAGAAGATCTTAATTTTTTTTTCACCCTTCACATTTATCGACACGAGCAGAAGAGTTTCCCACTCGCCAGTTGTTGAACATTGATTGGAGAAAGAAATATTAAGTGGGGAATCGAGCTGTGGTTATGGATCGGAAAAAAGGGAAAAAGTGAATTATTTAATCATCTCTTTCGTTTTACAATTAGAAATCACATGTAAATATCTATTTCATTCAATATAACGTCTTCACGTTTGGTTGAAAAAACTGCGTGTTACAGAAACAAGTGAGTTAGAGAAAGCTTACCGCAGTAACACTGTCCGAGGGAAAGAATTTAAATTTTTTTTGTAGTTAAGGAACGAAATTCCTGAAAATGGAAAATATATAGGGCATACTATATCTTTCCTATTATTTATGAATAAAAGAGTCATATTGATTAAGGAACAAGTGGTAGAGTACGTATCTGAATTTGATTCGTAATGACACTTTAGCGCGGCGACAGTTGTATTTAATCTGTACTAATTCGGGTTCCATATCTTGGGGAAACATTTGCAGAAAAAGGGACTGACTTCCCTTTTCTGGCGTGTTGATTTTATATTCCGGTGGACTCAATATTATAAAAGGGCTTTATTCAGCAAACCCACATTCTGATTGATCTTTATTTCAATGATATACTTTGTTTTTTATCCGAGAATGGGGGCTTTTTCCCGATTTTCCCATTTCAGTTACAATTTTAATAGTAACTCAATATACTCAGATACTCATTGTGAATGCCATTCACAGAAAATGAACCGGTTGTCAATTGAATATTTATGTTACTGATGGAAATGGCTATTTTGTAGTATTAACTTTGTCATCTTAGTTCACAGATACTATAAGTTATAAAAACGTTTTGTGAACCTACAGTATGTGTTTCCGTCCTCGAAACTAACAACCTGTACTTTTTAAGTTTAGCTGACAAAATTTCCATCTGAATATTTCAACTGTAATATTATGTTGCCTGTGACTACTACTTCAGAATTTAAATAATCGTTTTATTTTAATACAACGTTATAATAAAGTTACTTTATTACCTTATCCGATTTTGTTTCTTCGCCTGAATCTAAACTTTGTCTCTTTGGAATTCTTTTAATGCATGAATCAGGTGAATCCACTTTACACTGTTATCTTCCTATTTATCTTTTCGTGTGATCACATTTTTTCCTATGATTCTCTATACTCTATTTATAAGAATATCATTATGGTTTCCTTCGTATTTTTAATCTGGTAGAGCTGCCCTATTCCATTATTTTTTTATATTTTCTCATTCACTTTCAAAAATATTGTGTGCACTTATTTCAATGTTGTCAATTTTTCAATAAATATAATCATATTTCTTTAATGTGCGAACAAATTAGTATGATGATAACATTTATGAAATCCCAGCGCATATTAAACACTACTTTGTCTATCAAGTCAAAGTTTAAAATTATTTTATTTCATAATTGCAATCATTTTTTTTACCTAATACTTGTGACCCGTATTAATGTTTAATTTGATTTGCCTAACATTCAGAGGATAAGACCATTAAGGCCAATATTTTTAAATAGATAATTTCGGTTTGTTCTGTGGAATACCATATAAGAATTCGCAATATAATATTATGCCAAGTCTTTACGTCAATCAAAAGGTTACCTTGAACGTTAGATTTAGTTTAATAATAATTAATTTTTCATCTACCATTACCTTTATTTATTCATTAACCATATGTATCAAGCCATATAAAGAATAACAATTTCTACCTTCAAATCTTCGGTTTATCTGCTGTTACACCTGCCATACCGCTCCTTCCCCCCCTCCCGCGTCCTTGAATCCCTTACCCCATTCCAGCCCGGGGGCTGATCCTTCTGGGTATAGGAAAAGGACATTCGAAGGACGAGGCTCGAACTTGAAGCATGGAACAGGCAAGGGAGGGGTAGGCGGGAGATTGGGTGTTGTTGAGGAGGGTAGTGAGAACCAGTGTAGAAATGATCTCTAGTGTGTGTGGGACAAGACGTGGGGTGCGTGTGCGAGGCGGATGAGGAGTCGGGGGCGGGTGTGTTATTGGTGGAGGATAGAGGTTGGGCGGCGGACGAAAAAAAAAGGCTTTTGGGAAGAGAGGGAGATACGGAGAGAGGGTGAGACTCCATTCTCTATCTGAGAACCCTTGCCGGCTCCGTAAACACAGGAGTGCTCACCTCCTCCTCCATCGTCTCCTTCGTCTTGGTATTCATCCTCTTTCCCTCACTCCTTACCCCAGCTCCTCCCTCAGCCCCATTCTCAAATCCGTCTCCACCCCAGGCCCACCGCCGACCCCTCAACTCCCCTTCCCATCTCTCTCTCTCGCCCACGTGCCCAAAAACCCTTCGCTTCTCATTTTTCCTTCGCCTTAAGAAATTTCCTACCCCCATCCCCACCCCCCAATTTGCCCTTCTGGGAGCCTCGAAAAACTTCCCATTCCACTCTTCTCCACCGAATCCCCTTCCTCCGCTTCCATCTCTTTTCTCCCTTCACCTTCATCAATAACTCCGCCAGCCCGGCCTGCCAACCCTTTCCATCAGGTTGTCCAAGACAGGGAAAATCCCCTTAAAATCCATTTCGCATCCGCCCCCTTCGTCTTCATCCATTCCTTACATAATTCTCTCTCTATCCCTCTCCTCTCTCTTCCTCCTTCTCTCGTTACTATTCTTCTTTAAATACACATTCCCCACTTTTTCATCTTCCCCTCCCTCTCTATTAAAACTGTTTTGTTTAATTTTGTTGTTTATTCGTCGTTTATTTTTTTTATTACTTAACCCCTAAATCCATTACATGTCCACATGTTGTAGTCTAAAACCACTTTTTTATGCTGTGGAGCATGCATTGTAAAATACCATCATGTAATCAATGGACTTTGAATTCGGATTTTTTGAATTGCAATTTATTTTAGTAGTCTACTTAGCAATATGGCCTAAAATGTGATTTCCAATTTAAATTGCTACGATAATTATCACACATAACGTTGGACTTTTTCATGATTAAAAATGATTAATGGATCTAGTACTAAAAAGAGTAAATTTGTTATAATTAAAAAAATAAAATTAACATGTTTTTATGAAATAATAATGATATACCATTGACCTCCTTATGTCAATTACTTTCTATTAATGAGAGAAACGGGAATTTTGAATTATTTCAATCACAATTACGAATTTTATTTAAGGATACAGGGTACCTATTCTCCATTATCATTATTAATTTATTGGGCAACCATTTTCAATATTTTGGTATCTTTCAGCGTAATCAAAGATGTTAATAAAGTTATATTTTGCAGCAAAGTATTCTTAGAATTCAACTCCGTCACTAATGAAATCTATATATTTACGTTATCTTCTCACTGGGATTTTCTATAACACTCTGTCAGCTGACGGGATTATTTGAAAAATGATTCGGGCAAGCTTAGTATTTTTAATCTTTCATACTCAAAATTATTTTTAGGTGTAATGACTGAATTAACCCAATTTATCCCAATTAAATGAGACTTCGTCTTATCTTCTATCTTCGTAACCCTAATCTTTCACGGGCTAATTTTTAATCACGCCAGAGTATATCCCGCCTGCCTCGCCCTCACCGGTCGATGGCGCTCTGTTCTTCCAATCAACTCGCTTCTCTTCTTAAGCGTTGCCACCTTTCGACTGATGAAGAAGGGACCCCGTGTGGACACTGATGGATTGGAGCATCTTTGCTCTCTAATGGATTCCTGGCAGTCCGCTTCCACGCTCCAGAAGTTTCGCGGGAATTTTGTATAAAGTGCGCATCCCATGAACAAACATTATAGTGGCACACACACGCACGCACTCCAAATTCACACATATCCTCGAGCAAACTTGCCGAGTTCATGAAGTTAAGTTCTTATTGGTCGCCATGTTTATTTTAAGTCCGACGAAACTCATTCTAAAATTTTATACTTGTGTTTAGGTTCTCTTGCAAACACTACTGACATGAGACAATATGGCTCAACAAGGAAATACTGCAGCATGAAACTTTTGTGGAAGTATTTATAAAAATAATTAGACTATTGTTTAATTAGTCTATAATACTCTGATACTAATTAGCCATTATTACTAGGCGACGGTTGAGTTGACCCAATAAGAAATATATCAAATTAAGAGCTACTCATCTACGGATTTGCTTGATATCTCTTAATATTTATTTAGTTTCTATTAAGACACCTGAAAATTTTGATATTTTAAAATCAAAATCTCATGAATGTACAATTTATTTGTTCTCAACGGAAACCTGTGAATATAGGCGACATCTTAAGCCCCATAGTTGACAAGTGACTCATAAAAAAGTATAAAATAGCGAGTGACACTGCGCCAGGTATTCATTGACATGAAAAATTCCATTTTTTTCAAGCTATCTTTTAAAATACTCGCATATAATCAGATGATGGAAGTTAATATCAAGTCCATAGAAATACCGCTAGTAACACACTTTCTTACTGGCCTAGACACAATTTATTATGAAAAGATTGGGAAAAAATTGGATTAATTTGGCAATGAGCCAATTTGGTTGCAAATAGGTTTTTATGTAAAAAATAAATGGTAGTTGACCTATTTGTTTACTCCTCAATCAGTAGTTTTATTTAAGTGTTTAAAATTTCTGAAATTCAACCCTTAGCAACATATAATGTCAATAGTTTTTCATATCCTGCATTTAAGCGTTAGTTGCTCAGTCAGCCAAGGGTTTTCTAGCATTGCTGAGTGAATTGGAGGTTCAGTGCAATATATATGGGATGAGTATTAATATTAATAAAACAAAGGTTATGCGATTTTCCAGAAAGAAAAAGGCTAAGCTTAACATTAAAATAGGAGGGGAAAAATAGAGCAGGTAGAGCAGTTTACATATCTCGGAAGTGTTTTGGACTAATACGGTCAAAGTGGTAGGGACGTAAGGAGAAGAATTGCGCTAGGCAAGGAGGCTTTCTTAAGGAGGAGGGAGTTGATGACGGGGACGTTGAGTAGGGATGTTAAGAAAAGACTCGTAAAAACTCTGTTTTGGAGTGTAGCTATGTATGGCGCGGAAACGTGGTCACTGAAGCAGGAGGATAGACGTAGATTGGAGTCTTTTGAAATGTGGGTGTGGAGGAGAATGGAGAAGGTGAAATGGACCGAAAGGAAAACAAATGAGGAAGTGCTGGAAATAGTGGGGGAGGAGAGGGGTTTGTTGAGAGAAATCCTATGGAGGCAGAAAAAATGGCTGAAAGGCGTATTGAGCGGCAATAATGGGATGTTGAAGAAGGTAATTGAGGGGAAAATATTAGGCAAACGAGGAAAGGGCAGGAACAGGATAGGGATGTTGGACGGGATTAATTGAGGAAAGAAGTACAGAGAGATGAAGAGGGACCTGATGTAGAGCAGGTTGCTGGATTGGGTTTTGTTTGCAGTTACAGAATATTTATTTTATAGTTGTGTCCATCTAAAAACCTACCTTAACCGGTAGATTACCTAATAACAATCCTGCATTTAGCCTTCTGCAAAATGATTTACTTGACGAAATAAAGTGCACTACTGATTAAATTCGTCACTATTTTTGTCTTATTTTATTTTGGGAATGCATTTAATTTTGTTAACTATATGCTTGTAATTAAAACATAACTAACAGTTTATTATTTGGCACAATTCTTCTACTACTACAAAGATTCGCAGTTCATAGTAGTCCATTAGCAATACGTTCCAGAGGGCTTGTCTTATGTGGAGTTCCGCGCGGTCCATATCTCGTCTCCATAATATTTCCATTTCAAATGTTTGTTTCTTCAAGATATATGAAATTTTATAAGTAGATGTTCCTTACCAATGTCTTACGGATGACAATTTGGTTAATTTGAAAAATACATTGCGTATGTAAACTATGATGCTCCGAAAGTACTGATGCTCTCCCGGCGTATCTGTTGAGTGAAATCCTCCTTCATAATCTGGAACTCAGTAACTCTAAGGACGATAACCGAGACGGTTTTCGAAATGCCGAAAGCAATAGAGACACTAACCCGGTGGAAGACCAGAAAGTATTTCATTCCACTCTGATGCTTCTACCAAAAACTTTTAGACAAAAATATATTATTCATTTATGGACTGCGGATAACCCAATTCCATATTATTTTATAATCCAGAATTTCTGTGTATATCAATTTTGATGTCATGTCTTTAGTAAAGGTTGGTGATATTTACATACCGGAGTCAAAAACTGTCAAAACGTTTGTCATCACTGACCAATATTTTTTCTATCATAATCATTGCTACATATTGTAATAAGGTTAATGTAATCCTTTTTGACTTATCATTTATGAAAATATCCTGTCTCCTCACACACGTAAACAAGTAATATTCCCTTTAATATTTCTGATCCTCGACAATTGCTTCCTTTAATATTAATATTTTGTTTATAAAAATATTACATAACAAACTCGTACATTTTTGACATTTGTAAAATGATATTTATTTTTGCGTAAAATATTTGTCTTATAATATTTGATATGTTGTTTAATTTCACTAAAATAAATATCTTGTTTCCCCCTAGGACTAAAATTTCTGGATAATAATTGATAATGAATGCGCATTAATATTTCCATATTAAATTCTGTTGTTCGCTCCCCTCAGCGAAATAAATACAATCTATTATCACTTAATAGATATATGGATATGTTGAAGGACATGTTTATTTTGCAATAACGAACCAAAATTGAAATAAAGATATTATTAATTCAAGAAAAATTCATTTAGATACTTTTCTTAATTGTATTTGTATTAATTAATTAAATGCTAAAACTCAATAATTAACTTTTAATGGGATGAAAAGTATTTTTAAGTTTGTATATCGTATTACTATATAAATTTCTTTCATTATATTCGCAATTTACTATTCAAATTTAAGTATGTATATCACCTAACAGTAATAATACCACTAAAATACTGTAGAAACTACTGATATGCAATTTGTTATTCAATCTTATCAATTATCTTAATGAAACTTCATGTTTTTCATTCTGAGAAATTTAAAATTGCATAATTATAATTTATAAATTTCTTAGTGACCATAGGAAAAATGGGTAATTAATTAATAGATTGTTAATATAAAACATATTAATTCTTCTTTATTTTATTCTAGTTATATTAATTTACTTATGCCAATGATGAACCTTTTTTAATGAGGAATGAAGGACATTATCTACGGATTATAAAACTAAATGAGGTTATTATTTATCTTGCTAAGTGCAGGACAGTATATTTGTAAATTTTTCACTGAGTTTTGTTTTGATATTGCTGCAGAACGTCAGTAGTAGACGATAATAAGGACTGAGGACAACTGGACGAACAATGATCGATAAAAGAGTATATCACATTAAGTGCTCAACAAAATAATTTCACCCCCACCAAATACTTCAGCCGTAATGCACTCCATGAGGTACATGTTTCCTACCCCGTTTTGAAGGCGCTCCTCGAAATTTGGGAGCTAAAGCAGCCGAACATTCTCGCCATTATTTTTCACTCCGCCACACAAGGCCCCCCCTTCTCTGGAAAATTCCGAAAACCCTTTTCCTTTTCCTTGCCTTCCCTCAACCCCTCGCTTCCAATCATCATCACAGGAAGATCGCACTCCTCCGCCTCCCACTCCACTTTCCATTAAGGAGGTGGAGAACCCCTTCCTATCCATCCTCGCCCCTCCCCACCCTAACCTTCCGTCCGTCCCGAAGCGCCCTCCTATGGATTCGGCAACTCGCCCCCCTTTTTCTTCCCTCCGACCGAAACTCCATCAACTCCCCCGAGGTGACCCCTTCCCTTCCCCCCAAACCCCTCCCACGTCCCTTCTTCGCTCCCCCTCCAACCTCCTGCGTCTCTCTTCTCGACCCTTTTTAAAAACCTCTCGCTCCCCCTTACTTTCCCGGCACCCTGAAAAAAAGGGACCCTTTTTCCTTCTTTCCTCTCCGTCAACTTATATGCCTCGCAGAGCCTTATTTTCCTCCCCCCCTACAATTCCACCCCACCCATCTCTCTTCCTCCTCCTCACCCCCAACCTCCTCTTAGACGGACGCACTCGTTAGCGTCCCACACACACGAGCCACCCTTCACCCTCCCCCTCCGCAAGCTCCTTCGCCACCCAAAGCTCCTCCGCACTATCCATTCCTTCCTCTTCCCCCCACCCTCCCGTTTCTCCCTTCCGATGTGACCAAACCCCCATTTTCTTTTCATCCCCCTCGCATCCAGTACGTCTCCACTTCGGCTCCTCCCTTAATGCCGCACAACCTCCAGCGTCAGAGCATCGGTTTTCTTTCTCTCTGCCTCCCTCCCTCCTTCGCTCCCGCCCAGCAACCATTCCTATTGTTTCTTCACTCCCCAATCCACGTCCTTAAAGCATAACATTGATGTAGAGTGGAAACGAATTATCATTAAGCATGAAACATGCAACACGCCTGTATGCGAGACACTTCTCCAGAGTGTTTCGGGCGAAGTATTCTTCTTTATTTATGTTTATTACCAACCTACTTTGTACTAAAGGGTACTTGGTATTGCAATCATAATCTTTTTTCATAAGTGACTATAGTTATCACAATTTACTTGCAAGATTTAATTTATTCTCATTACGCACATCTATGTTTCGGGAAAGGATTTGAAAATTTTTCTTCTAAAATTGGACATAATTTGGTTTACTCTAACGAATTTATCACTTTATTATAATCTGCATGGTCAATAAAATAAGTCTATCCTAGGTATGACTGCTCTGTTTTTGTAATAAGGAAGATTATTTGTTCGACAGGTTTACTTAAAACAATTTAGCTTAATAGGGTAAGTACGATATCATTTGATGTGGTGTGTTTGAAGTCATTCAATGAAATGTGTAAAGAAAAAGATCATTATCGTGAATTTCAGACATTTTAATTCGTAGTGATTTGAAGGAGGATGACATATATTTTTACTCTCACTATGAAAAAGACATTAACCTGCTCCAGTCATGAAAATTTAATACTACAGAGAAAAGGTGCTCTTAAATCCGTTGATTTAAATAGGTGATTGATTTCGTCTCCGTTTTGGTATTTATATAATAAACTTTGTAATTATTTCTCCTTAAAAGATATTTGAGAGGAACACTTTCAATTATATCATAGTAAAATTAATAGAATGGAATATTTGATAAACATATAATATATTTAGTAAAAATAACTGTAATGGACTGGCATACATTCAAGGGAAAAATATTAACATAACCACTGACTATTTTCCATTGCCGTAAGTATTGCATAGATTTATGGTCGAACCTGGTACGTTTATCAGTTCTCCGTCAACAATTTTTATGAGGACATCATCTTTTACGATACGGTGCATTGAGTAGTACAGTATTTCTGAAGTACTTAAATGTTTCGAAAAAGCGAACCGAAAGGAAAAAAACTAAGAATTCCTAATCGCGATTATTGAGGTGGTCATCGCCGACACAGGTGACTATGCATTCGATTGATTTCTTGCTACTCTTTGTGGAAGTTCATGTTCATTAAATGAAGGACACAATGATTTCTCCACTGTTCTGAAAACAATGAAAAAATACATTTTGTTCTTCATTTAATGGACAGATGCCTATTTTGAGTACTTTCCGTAATCCTAGTATTTGGGCTTCTTAAAAAAGTTGGAAACACGCTGAAAAAAGTGTATTGACGATCAAAGCAGCAATTATGATGAAAAATAAAAGAAAAACCTTTCAAAATAATTATGTTTTCCATTTTTTCCTAGGGGCTTGTTTGAACGGCCAGAATGGTAATAGTCTTTGTCAACGAAATAAGATTTTTCTGTCAAATTTCAAGCTTCTCTCCAGTTGTAAGCATTTAATTATCTATGATGAATTATTATTTCATATATGCGTTAACCTAGAATGCAGGGCGGAAAATATTAAATGTGGGAAAATGATTTCAAGCACAAAATATAATTTTACACGAAACTATTTTGAACGCACTTTTATTGTGCTCTTGAACGAATTGCTGTTGTTTGTTGTGTAAAGAATTTCTTCTTGAATATTTTTTCTGAAATCATTCGTGAAGAATTGTGTATGATAATGTCCCCTGTCTTTTACTATTCCACCATTTTCTCCTCAACATCCCCACCCTATTGTGCCCTTATGTCACTGGAAACCTCACCCTCACCCCTATATCTGCGCCCTCTCTGACTCATCGACCCTCGGATCCGCTTACCCCAAAGAAGTGCACCCACCAACTCCCCCATTTGACCCTCCTCCACTAACCCTATGCCTCACTCACCCCACCAGCACTCCTTCGCCAGAAAAGGTCTTCGCTTCCACCTCAAGCGTCCATTTTATTTTTCATCTCCTTCCAATTTTTCTCCCTTCCTACCACTTGAATGGCGTCCATATTATTCTTTCTCATTCACCCGAAAAAAGTAACCTTTCTGGATACCCTTTCTCTGCCGTCATTTCCTCTCCTTCATTCTTTTGTTCCCCTCGGCGAAATTAAAATTTTTGTTCTTCTCGCGTTTTCTAATACCAATCTTCCCGTTTCATCTCCCTCCCACGCCGCCATTACTTCCCTCACCCCTTTCAATTCCGCTGGCCGTTGCTCCTCCGCTAGTGGTTTCTAGCCTCACATTGTTTTTTTTATATTTTTTGTAATACGTTAATTACCATTCGATTTGCATGGTCGTAAATGCAAATTTTCCATTCTTTTCCTCCTAGGATCACCTTAGGTCTGTTTTTCACGTCTTGCTGCTTTCAAAACTGATTCCAGTCACGATTTCTCTCCCAGATTCAGAATGTTTTACAATCTTCCTCTTGTCCATTTCGTCCCGGGAAATATACGAACGCGGTTTCTCATCTGTATCCGCCAAATCAAAGAAAGTTGTCGGAGGGACCGGAAATAATACATTTTTAGTATAACTGTACCATTTATGTTTCCGCTTCATTCCCTTTTCTAAGGCGGAATCACATGGAGTCACGATTTCGTCCTTTGCTGGAGCTGAAAATGGCCCCAACCGAACAGGAAGTGATTCGCCTCCTCTTCCATTATAGGTCGTTTATTTTCCGTGTTCACGAGGCCTTTCAAAAATTCCGGAAGGAAATGTCTTTCTGAGTGAGGATTTAGCAGGAGATAGTGATTCCTCATTTGCATCTAACGGCTTGATGAGGAGATACTGGTAATAATGAATATAAAAGATCATAGTGATGGTTTAGGGCGTGCGAGAAGTTATGTGGCAAAAATGCAATGAAGATGCGATGAGGATAAAAAGTAATAAAGTATATACTGCACGTGAAGATGATCAGCATTGGCATCTACTACTACCACGAATCATTTTCTGCGCTCAACGCCCTTAAGTATTTTTTCCGAAAAAAAATCGATAAGTCGTGAACCAAAGAATTCGTTGTAATATTTGTATACCTAGAATAAATTGGTGGAAAGGAAGGATAAAATTTAGGTGATTAAATGAAAATATTTACGTACCGTATCATGTTTTTCATGAATATATTATAATAGTTATGTGAATGAAAGGTTTTACTGTATTAAACAGAAAAACTACTTTTTGATCTTATGTATTTTGGAAATTTTTACTTACTCTCCTAAAATCACAAACTTATTTTGGATTTTAAAAGGTAACATTCTCAGCTTTTGTAAAATGATAACTACTCGTACTAACGTTTTAGATTAATTTAGTGCTCTTAGTTATTTCTATACAATGTGAACTTTCAAATGTTTGGAGTCTTAATGTCCGAAAAATAGGAATATATCATTATATGCATACGAATACATGCGTTACTGATCAAGGAAAACGTTTGCAAACTGGAACGTATCCCTACATTCATTCGCTGCAACTGGATACAGTTGAGTGAAATGTTGAAGTGTGGGGAGTAATTTCTATTCCAGCAGAAAATATCTTAAGCTTGAAATGTAATAAGTAGTAATTTGTAATAGGAAAAAATAAATACTAACAAATAGACTCAAAATTTGGATATTAGTTAATTTATTAATCAGCTAGATGTGTTTACGGTTGAAATGACAATATAGTAGTGAAGCTTGAAAAGACCAATAGGAAATTTGAATGGTTGAAAAAATAGCGGAGGAAACTATTTGATCTGACTACAACGAAGCTTGGCTTGAAAACGGAACAGCAAGTCGAAATGTTTTATGTTGTATAAATGAACCAATCTTGAGGGAAATTTAAGGCAACTTCTTTGAAGGAATGTATTTGTAGAACTAAGAAAAGTGAACTATTATACTTGATACTATTATATATGGGCGATGGGTACCAATTGATGAGAAAAACTATGGGTACATTTAAAATCATTTTAATTAAGCTCCTTTTACAGACACAAAAACTATTGAAACTTATTGCCACGGCTAATTTAGAGTATCCATGTCATAAGAAAATAAAATATCTTATCGGTAGCCATTGGATTGGCATATTCAAGGTACGGCAAATTTTACGAGAAAATGTTTCTAATAAAATTGTTGTGGTTTGGTTTCTGTACATAAGGTCGGAAGTAACGTACTCCAGTCCAAGTAATAGTGTGCTTTTTAATTCGTGCTTTGAAATCCTTAATTCGGAAGCCATGATTAAATTTGGTTGTAAATCATTATTCACATGAGGAGTCATTGGTCATCTTGGTTTATTTTCAGTGAAATTAACACAGTGCGTATTGAAAATTTGCTAATAAATTTTCTTTTCTTTTTATTGCTATTCAATAAAAGTATTCCTTTCCACTTATTCTCGAGGTAGTCTCTCATGCGGAAATACAGCGAATTCTAGTTCTGCGTCGGAAGATCAAATATTCTTCCTAATCGTGCTCTTAAATCTCGGAATTCAACACGGCGAACTTCAGATGGAAAAAGACCGCAAAAACTGGACCATGAATTAATATTGGCCGAATCGCCCTCTCAACATGAAGAGTGTACGTTTATAAAAGCAGAGGAAAATAAATTCACAACAAAACCGAGGGTCCGCCCACTGGAAACGGTGCATAATTCTTCATACTCTTCCAAAAACCCACCCTCACCAACCACCCTCTCCCCAATCCCCGACCAGGCAACCTCGGAATCCCTGCGAAGCGAGGGTGCGGGAATAGGTGGGACGCCTTATTTTTCATTATATCGAACGGAGAGCGTAATGCCAGATCAACGGTTTCCATAGCACCGCCTCCCCCTCCGGTGTCTCGCTCCCTCCTTCCCGGCCACGGGTAAGAAACGCGCATTGGCGGACGAGCACTCGATTCCAGAAGAGGCTGTGTGTGTGTGTGTGAGTGTACTTGAGAGGGGAGCGAGAGAGATGAGGGCAGGGAGATGGAGAAATAGAGTGGGCGTCCCTCGGGTGTAAGAAGAATGGGAAGGGGTGCGGGGGGGAAGTTTCTTATTCCTTTCCTCCCCTACCCAAGAATCCATTCCCCACCCTCACAGCCCCCAACCAACCCTCCCCCGCACACCACCCTTCCCCTCTCGCCTCCACCTCGAACCCAACTTTATCTTCCCTTCCCGCAGTTTTTATTGACCGCCATTCGTCTTCCTCATCTCCTCCCTCCCTTCTTCCCCGCTCCCCTTCCCCATTCCTCACCCCAACTACTCCTCCGCTGGGGATCTTATTTGCATGCCCTCTTCCCTACCCTTCCTCTCCTCGTCCCCTTCCCCCAACCCCCCTCTCCGCAAAGCGCCCTCCCTCGCAACTCAGCGCCCCCTGCCTTCCCTCCTACCCCCCCGCGCTAGTACACAACCGTCTCGGCCTCTCTCCCCTAACCCCACCCGCCGAATTCTCGCTTCCGACGCCTCCCCACCATCCCCTCTCGACCCGTCTCCTTCCCTGCCACCTCTTTTCTCCGTCTTTCTGTTTGCGCCTGCTCCGAAGCGGGAAGAGTGGCCGCAGGGGGAAAGGACGGGCGGGGGGGTGGAAGAGGTGAGGTGGTTCACGGCGTCGGGGGAGAGGATGAGTTCCCTTCTCCGTGAGATGAGGACAAGGGGGGATGAAGCTCGGAAAGACGCTGCGTCTCGGGGCAGCGAGGACGGTGTGGGGATGGGGACCCCTCCGTTTTTCGGGGGCGGGAGGGAGAAAGAACAGGGGAAGAAGATGACTGCGTCTGAATCCCCTCTCCCTTCTTCCTCCAACCGCCCCAGCCCCAGTACTCGACTCCTTCCCCTCTATCCCCTCCCTCACCTAGGGGTCCTCGCTTCTCCACTGCCTTCAGTCGCTCCGTTTTTTCCCTCCCAATAATTCCTTTCCCCTCGCCATTGAGCCGGGGGGCCCCCGGAGGGGTCTCGCGGGGGGTGAGGAAAAAGAGCTTGGGAGAGGGTTTGGGGACGGCGACGAAGGGTAGGGGTGGTCGGGCGAGTAACTGATGAGAAATTTAGAGCGCAGGCGTAGAATAAGGATTCGTTCGGCCATACTTTTCTCTTTCCCTTTCCCCCCCTTCTCGCCCCCCTGGTCCCCTCTCGCGTCTTACCTCGCCCTTCCTTTCTGAGACCCTCCCTCTCTCTCTGTCTCACTCTCTCTCTCTCTCCACTTCTCTCCCTCCCTTCACCAGTCCCATGCCACGTCCTCTCCCGGCCTCCCACCCTCTAACACCCCCACTCGTTTTATTTCTTCCGCGCGCCGTGGTAGTGGTGCTCAGGTAGCACGGTGGTTGCACCGAGACAACGCAAGAAACCGCTCGTGTGATCGCTGGAGACCCTCCGGTGTCACCACCGAGGTCGTACTTTCGGCCCCCGCTTGATACTTCTGGCGCCCACTACTTTCTGTTTGGGGGAACTTCAGGAATGTTCCACGTGCGTCCATCTTGGCTTATTGTCTGTTCTCATTATATCGGAGCACATTTTGAGGGCGTACCGAAAATAATTAAAATAATCGACCTTGTGGAAAACCCTTAGTGATATTACACATTCATAATATGACAAAAACATACCTAATTTTCATCAATAGGAAGATTGAACGCTGGTTTTGCTTGTGCAATGAAATGTTTTTGCTAGATCAGGAGAAATAAGTGATTGACGATTTGATTTTGCTCACAATAAATATACCACTGAGGCTTGAAAAATCCTAAGTATTACTATATTTTATATACGTTTTATGTCAAACACTCGTTTCATTAGAAACCATAAGTATTTAGTAGAATCTATTGATAATACAATTCCAAAAAGCTACTCTTTCGCGTAGACATGTGTGAGAATTGAAAATTTTGATTCTATAGTTCAGTTCTTATCTTTCGTGCAGTGAGACTCAAACAGTAATTTGTCAGTTTTTGGATTGCAATGTTTTCCTCTTAAGTTTTTTAATGCAAATACTTTCATTTAATATAACATATATGAAATTTATTCTCAATGTAATGATTATTATTTGCAGAGTAATTCAAAGTTGTGATGTAATAGTAAATAGACAGAGGACTTGGTGTAAGAAAAGTTCGAATGCATTTTTTTGCGTTAAAAGCGTCTTGCGTATCAATAGTGATTTTGTTTCCTCAGACATATGATACATCATCTTTCGTGAGCTATTGGAACCAAGAGCTGCAAATAGTTATTGATAGAAAGAATATAAGAAAATATTTCGCCTACCTTATTCATAATTATTTTTCATGAACAATTTAGGATGTTAAAATTCGATCCTAAAACTGAAACCAACCCATAATCACGAAAAACAGCATACTCCAATGCCAGAGATTGTTTCCTGTTTCACATAGTTGGTTTAGAATCTTTTGGTAGTCCAAAGATACCTTGTGTACGTATTTATATATACCAATACTGTCAGGTATGATGTACCGGAAAAATCTTTTTGTGCAACTAAAAATATATAATTGAAATTAATGGGTTGAGAAAGGTCGTGAATCGCACGGTCATGTATCATGCAAGTGGGAAAAGTTTGTGTGTCTTTCATTGGACAGTACCGATAAAAAGATTTATATCCAGATGTCCAAGACAAGGTTTAATGATTTTAGAGGAAAGTGTACAAAAAATTCATTGTTGACAGAGTTCTGGAGCAGAAACTCTAATTGCAGAATGTTACGAGTCACAGAAATTAAACAATTGTCCACCAAATACCGAATTAAATAAAAGTCAATGAGAAAATTGCTAAAGAAATGTTATTTTACTATGTTTTAATATTAGGTTCATTTTGACTATAATTACCTCAAGGCAATTAAGCGAATGTTTGGAACTTGTTTATTTGTTTTATAATCCAAAATAGCCTGTGAATAAAATCATGAAAGTTCTATCCAATGTCACTGATCTCAAAAATCGTACTCTTTTATTTCATATTGTCACCATCCTCATCGTCAGACTTTTACCAACATCCACATTTACCTATTTTGCAGTAAACTTTGCCATTTAATGTGCGCAGAGTATTATTGAAAATACGTGTATATAAGGAACTCATAATTAATTATTCTGCTCGCTTTTCTAAACAAACGTCGGCGAACTAGATATAAAATGTAAATAAAATTTAATTTCACTGAATTTTTATTTTACTTGCTTCTTTACCTGCGTTAGACCAATTGCAATGAACTGTAAAATCAAGTTGGTTACTTATTGCTTGTGCTTAAGATTTACCGTAATATCTTGCCATTGTATGAGGAAAGTGGAATATGTCGTTTTATTTACTTATTTCCGGGGACGATGAAGGGAATGAGAGAAAATATTCGTGCACTTTATTTGTTGTAAGTGAACGTTCAACTGAAAGAACGGTTGCTCAAGGATCCCCATTACTTTTTATAGTTATTTCAAAAGCCACTGGTCACGACACTCAATGGATGCTGAGTTTATATTCATAGTAAGAGGTTTAAATTTATAAACGGTAGAAATTCTCTTTGAATCACTAATCAGTGTCAGAAGTCAAATTGCGGGCACTTATGCCGTAATAGTGTGAATAACTTCATCTGTACAGTAGTGGTGAATTTCTCTTCATGACCCCCGGGTTCCTTATTTATTCGCGATTAACGGCGCCCCATTATTTAATACGCCTGGGTAAAATTTGATCCCACGCCATTTATTCGAAATAATAACCTCTTCTCTATCTTGATTCCTTGATGTTATTCCTCTAAACTTCATTACTGAACTTTCCACGACCGCTACGCCATTTTAATACCGCTATCTTACTCACTCCTCGTCCCATATACTTCCCGTCTAGTGCCATTCCAATATTTCTCCTAATTTAGCCTCCTCCGGACCCCTTCATCTTTTTAGGCGCGCACACCAACCTCCCGCCCACCCGCTCGTCTGCCCAACCCTCGCACCCCAGGCTTCTCCCTTTTCCTTTCACCCATTCCAGCTCCCCCTACTTCCCATACCCTCAGCATCTCTCTCGCCACCCCCTCTTATTTCCCAGAACCCTTACAATCCTCCATACGATCAATCTTGTTTTATTCCCGGCTCCTTCTTCCATCTCTCCTCCTCCATCCCCACAGAAGGGACGACGCCATTACCACCCCACTTTTCATGCAAACCAATGAGATGGAGTTTCTCCTATCTTGCTTTTTCTTTCTCTCCAGGTTCTTTTTTTCCGCTCCCTCTTACAGGTTCCTTCTCGAAGGACTAACTGCCTGCCATCCCCCTGCCTCTTCGACGTTTTCTTCTATGTCTCGTATCATAGAAATCTATTTTATCGCACTTCCTTGCGATTTATTCCGCACGGAATATCCGATACTATACAGCGAAATTAAGAATTGTTTTTACTGACAAAACGACACTGACGCAGTCTTATGTTATGTATTTGTTTAAGGATGATTAACTTGTTTCAAACATATTACACATCTTGACTATTCAACATCGTTATGAAATCTTGTTGCGAAGTTTTTAACCTCTTAAAATGCAATATAACGCTTGTGCACATTTGAAATATTCATGTCTAATACATTTTCGGTTTAACTATTCAATATCAATTACGATTTGCATAAATGCACTCTCTGACTCCCCCTTCACGCAGGTTATGCGTGAATAATGAATATGATACGCGATCCGTTTTATTTTAACCAATTTTTGTCAGAGCCTTCTACTCCCTGGCTAAAATATAGCTTCGTAGCTAAAAAATTCAAGCAATGTAACCTGTTATCTCCTAATAAATCATCAATATTTAAAATAAGAGTGATTTTGAAGTACAACTTTGGTTTTTAAAATGCTACAACCTTCAACTGAATTCTATAGCAGAGCAGAGGGTTAGAAGATTTCCTCAATTTGAATTATAGTGTTATATATGTATCTCTCCGTTAGGAGAATTTATGGAAAACAAGTTTTAATCAAGTCTTTTAAATGCAATTTAAAACAAGCATTTAAATCAAAGTTTATTTCCGTTTCATAGATTATTCTTTAATCGAATGTTTGGTTCAATCCCTAAATTAGAAAAAAAATCCAGCAGATTCGTTAACCAGATGGTATAATTCTCACAAGAAATGAATGAAGCTTCCCCCGCAACAGTCCTTACGTGTAACTTCTTCCCTTTCCTTTTCCTCTCTTCCTTCGGCAATTCATCTTCCCTTCTCTTCCCATCTGATTCTCCTCCCCTCCCCTCCCTCCCTCTTACGCATCTCTTTTCCCTACACTCCCCCCTTTATCTCCTGTCCTTCCGCAGCCTTCTCATTTGCCTCGCCACGGATCGGGGAGTGGAGGACCTCCCGAGTGGGGTGTGGGGGTGTCGAGGGGTTGGAGTGGAAGCGGATTCGGGGAATGGGGTGGGCGGCGATAGGCTGGTGGCGGTGAGGGGGAGGCGAGCAAGATGCAGAGTGGGGGTGGAGGGTGGGCAACCCATCTTCTCCTGCGATAGCTCCACAACGTGAGATAAATCAAAGTCGAAATCCGACAGATATTAGACTGCTAAATTGCGATACAGGCTCCTTCCAACTCTTCTTCTTATTCTTCTCCTGTCTTGCATCGCGTTTCCAGCTTCACCCACCCACCTCTCCGCAAGCTCCATAGTCGCTATCCCTTCCCTCTGCACACTCCCGCGCAGCCATACCCTCCCTAGCCTCTCCGGCGTTTCCTTTTGCATCTCCGCGTCCTCCCACCTCCCTCCGACCTCCCCGAAGGACCCTTTTAAAACTCTCCGTCACGTCGCGCTCCGCAAAACAGAAACCTTTTCTTCCATCTCACTTCTGGCCCAAAAGCTTTCCACTCCCCTTCAGTACCCCCGGATCTCTTTCCCTTTGCCCCTATTCCTTCATCGCCATTCAACTCGTTTATTCCCGTTCTAATACTTCTACTCTATGGGCGATATCGTTTTGAAATTTTAATCTGTCTAATTGATGCAGGTGGTTATAGAAAACGTACATCACGTTAATTTATATCTGATAACTCAAAAAGTATTTATTAACTTATAAAACATTATTTTTTATCTTGATTATATACATATATATATATATATATATATATATATATATATATATATATATATAAAGTACAGGAAATCACATGATTATACTACCGACATTCAATTACCCTCTTTTAATAATTTGTTTTCGTAATATTTTCACTAGTCATTAAGTATGATTTTGTTACGTTCATTTTTTAATTAGTAGATGAGAGAAATGGAACAGATGATAGTATTTTTAACTGTAATAATTTTATTTTAATTATTTTAGGTAATTTTAAGAAATGTCAAAATGTTTACATTTAATTTTTATGGAACCATCAATGCCACGAAAACCTTTGCTCATATATATGCGTAATATTACAAAAAATTATGAACTTTAACCGTCGATGTAAGAGAGTATTATCTACAGCATCATAATAATAATCAAAATAATGATTCTTTTTTTATCTTTTATTGTTCTCATTACTCTTTAATTAATTGCGTGATTGCGCGATAGCGAAATTGTCACATGATGAAAGGTATATTTACGGGAGGATATTCGGCACGGAATTACTCTGGCTTATATGTGACTTATATCCGGAAAGGTAAAGAAAAATATAATTTTAAATTATTAATGACCTATTGATTAGATTAAAATAAGTAAATAAATATATTTTATTATCAATAAAATATTGCAAATGAAAACACGTAATAGTTCTGTGTTTATCAGAAATGTATTAGTAACTAGGCTATTCACGATAATGCATCCAATTCCTTTGTTTAATTTTCTTTCAAGTGTTGCCTAACTAAATTTTTATAGAGTCTTCTCCTTGGGTGATTAAAACAAAAACTGGTCGCATTCTCTGAGTTCATAAGGGTCCTATCTTTTCCCCACGGGATCCTAGTACCAATATAGTATAATGTCTCAACCAATTTCTTTCCTTCTTCTCGAAGCACTTCACAAATCTAGTCTCTTACATCTCCCCCAAACAACCACTTAGAATCCCTCAGACCCTTTCTGGAATGGGCAATATCTTCAAATGAAGGCTCCGGAGAAATTGAATATTTGGCATTAAGGCTCAGTGAGACACTGCGGGATGAAAAAAACCTGGAATGGCGCAAGAAAATGAAGCAATGGAAGGAGAAGTCGAGCGGAAGATGGCGATATGGCGGGAAATGAGAAAGAATGAGAAAATGGAGGTTTTGGCATAGCGCTTCAACCCCTCCAACCTCCCTCTCACCAGGCAGCCCTCCGAGCCCATTCTTTCCTTCACACCCTGAGCACCATTCTCGCGGGAAACCACTACCCTTGTTCCTCCTCACTTTCGTCCCTTCCAACCTAGATCTTAAACGGGAGCCTCATCCACTACATCACAGCTTCCATTCGCCCGATTGGTCCTTTCTTCCTCCTATTCATTCACTTCCCAATAGCTGGCGCAAGGAACACATCAAACTCCCTGAACTCATGCAAAGAGATATTGCTTCCCTTCTAGAGTTTCTTCTTCTACTTCTGTCGTCAGTGTGACTCTGTTAGCATAATTTACTGCATTTCTTACTCTTGAAAATGGAAATATCTCGCATTTTTGAACCTAGTTTTACGTTGTAACCCTTTATATGCCCTCAACAATGTATCTTTGTAAACAATGTAATTGTAGTTATTGCCTTCCCTGAATATTTATTTATTTAGCATTAGTCATAAAAAAGTACATTTTGGCCTTTATATAGGACTATTAAAAATGATAACAATGGTCAAATTTGCAAACACCCAAGCTGTCGGTGGAGGAAAATCCGCTCAGGCGCGAATAGAACCCGCGACCCCGATGAGCAGACGAGGAAGTTACCCCGCTGCCACCGGGGTCGGCAAGTATCTCTTGATATAAAGTTACTGTGGTGATCAATAATATGAATTATAAATTATTATCATTATGCATTCTTTGGATGACATTTTCTCGTTGTTTCTTCTTGAAATTCCACGTGAGATAATTATTCATTTGTTTCACATTTAGCAGAGGATATTTCGAGTTATGATCTTTTGAAAGAATTTTATATCGATATCTTATACATAATATAGCTTTTATTATGTATTAAAATATTGATGCTATTATTATCATTATTTGATAATTATTGATATTTTGTATGTTTTCGCTCTAAAGTTAAAACACGACAATTAACTTTCCTAATCCCCTTGATCTTTATAAAGTGCACATACGTGTACATAATTATTAGCGAATTTTTTTGAAAAAACAGACACATGAACATTTCCCGCATTTGAACGAAAAAACCTGATTTACGTGAATCTTAAAAAAATAACAAGACAGTCACCATCATAATTAAAACATAGCGAGTTGACTGAAATGCCCGTATCTATCATGTTTTTTTTGATAAATTAAAAAAATGCCTATAGTTTTATTTTATTTCGTTTCCACTACATGCTCCGGGCACTCTCATCTTTTTCCAGCTCCCCTCTTTTCCAGTCTTGGCGAGTATCCACACCGTCCTGCTGTTCACTTCCCATGAGAATTTCTTCTCCAGCCTCCCCTCCCAAACACGCCGCAACTCCCTCTCCCCCTTCTTGTCGCTCATCTTTCTCCCTTCTCCCCATGCGCCCGTCTCATCCCGCTCAATTTCTTCCATCTTTCTCTTTCCCCTCCCCCATCTACCCGACCCTCCGTCTCCCCTTCTTCCCGCCCCTAGACACCTTAGTCGTCTCCCCCTTCCTCAAGCCACTCATATGCATTACAATAACGCCTACATCTTCAGATTGGCTCTTTTCTTCACGCCACTCCATCCTTCATCATAACCTCTTAATATCAACCTAATATCGTTAAAATGAATGAATCGCCTTAATAAATTCTTATTACGTGGGCCTCGTCATTACGGGCTGGCTTCATTAAGCGCATTTCATTATTATGCATTCCTAACAAGTAAATTATGAAACTTTGCGATTTCCTTGCGTCCTCCAGGAAATCTTTGCCTTAGTATGCCTATTTCATACTTTTCTTGTCAGCCGATGACTACAATGTTGTACTTATAGCACCTATGTTCCTTGAGCTGTGTATTCTAAGTTCTATTCAAATGTTTTTGAGCTAAAAAAATATTAATATTAGGAATGTAATCAGGCGTTAATGTGTGGATAGGTCGAGCGTTTTTTGTAATTAATTAAAATCAACAGTAATATTTCCACCAATTTTCATTTTATACGTCATAGTTTTAGCATTTCGTGCCATTACTTGGCATTCAATGCCAAATAAAATCGTGGATGAAGACAGGCAAAAACAAACCCATTGATAAACAAAAAAATTGTGGATAATCACCTGATGATTTTAATTTATACTTTTAAAATCACAAATATGGCTCATTACTTTCAGTTAAACATCCTAGAAAGTTATATTATCCTTTAAATTATTTTAATGTTATTATGTGTTTAAGTAAAACGAAATTTATTCGTAAAATTGAACAAAAGTGGAGTTATTGTTTATTTTCAAATTAAATTCTAATTACTAGAGATAAATTAAGTTTTCGAGTAAAATATTTGCACGGGTATTAATTTTAATCATGAATTTATAGTTATTACTTCTGATAGTGTTCTTCCCATTTCTTATGAATACTGAATCTCTTTTCAAGTATATTTGTCAAACGAAGCGCAAGTACGTGGTTTTTCCGTTAAAATACAAGGAATACTTTTATCTGATATCAGAGATATATATTCTGTGAAATGAATCAATTTGTTAAAGTAAAATCTTTTGTTGAAATACTTTTTTAAATCTTATTGTTTGGTTGTCAATTTAAGAATAGATAAACATTTTATCACTCTTTGTTTTTATGCATATATTTGCTGGATTCGTTTTCGTCTTTGCCACCGCTCTTAGGATATCATTCTTTGAAACATTTATTTTCTATATCTTCATATCCGAAATTCCTTTTCTTTTTTCTCTGCTTCCATTAACCCTTTCTAAATAAATATTCAACTTCCAAAACGAGATTAATTGACATTTTAACATTCATTATAGCAAAATGTTCAATTAATTTATTACACTTCACCGTCCTTTGCATTATGTAACAGCCTAATATCTATTTTGATTTCATGGACGTAGTGCTGAAGCATAACTTAGTTATTCCTGAGATGAAAATGAATGATAAATAATGTATTAAATATACTTATAGCCAGAAAAGAAGCATTAATGCACAGTTGAGTGACAGAATCAATGAAATAAATTATTATTTTCTACTTTATCCTTGAAAACGGCACAAAGGGCATTTGTATATAGAAAAAATATATAATTTCCGGTTTCAGAATGAATATTTATTACGTGTCTCAGACCAAACCAAGCCTCATTTCATTTGCGTTTCGAGACAATTAATGATGTCAGATATATATTGTGATTCCATACTACAATGTAACTAAATTATTTGCACGAACCACTCAAATTTAAGATTATTTCATTGATATTTAGAAGTGCTACAGGCGACGTTACATTTTGGCGATATGGGTAGAACTCAACTCGAAAGTATGTTTTCTTTTATGTAAAAGTTTCCCCAAAGAGTTATTTCGTAAGTATTCGATCTCCATCGAAACGGAATTCATTACCCTCTAGTAACGGCCCTCGCGTTGAAGAAAACAAAAGAATAAAGAGCTAGCATTGAGGGCGCTCGGAATTCTAAAGCCTTATACAAGTTCAATAGCGCACACGTCGTAAGATGGGCTCGAGCGATTTCACAGCAAAGTTTTAAGGACCAAAAATAAACCTTTATGCCGGAAATTTAATTTCTGCCACGGGGCAATGTTATTCCACCTCTCCCCGACCTCTCTCCGCTTTTCTGTTTCCCTTCAGAGACCTTTCTCTCTCACACACTGTCTCTCTCTCTCTCTCTCTCTCCCTTCCTCTCCGTCTCTCCTCTCTTCCCGTCTTGCCGCTCCTCCCGCCTTCGCCCACCCACCCTCCTGAATAGGCTGATTCTTCCACCGGGTCCCACGTCAGGGTTCTTTCGCTGTCCCGAGGAGGAGGGCGAGGTGGTGGCGGCGGGGGAGTACGGAAAGAGGGGGCGCGGGGGAAATGGGGCGAGCCGGGGCGTGGGATAGAAGTTCAATGGGTCGAGAATCGCAAGGCAGCCGCCAGGGGGACTACCGCTCTCCCCCCTCATACCCCTCCCCCTTTTACCCTTGTCTCCCGTTCCCTCCCCTTCCCAAACCCTTCCGCTCCCTTATCCTTCCCACCTCCTCCGGGAGAATCTTCCTTCCATCACCCCCTCGCGCTACCCCCTTCTCACGTCCCTTCCTCCTGCCCTCATCCCAGACTTCACCAAAACACCAACGGTGTCCATGGCAACGGGGGGCGCGGAATCCTTCCCCGGAGATGGTCGAGTGGAAGGGTTTTTCGTCTGTGGTAATCTAAGCGCCAGACGTTAGCAGCTTGCCCCCAAAAAATATGGTGGTAGAGGAAGCGATCGCGGCGAGTTCAGTCAGAACCTAGACGACTTTTGGGAGAAGGCAAAATAAACATTCGCCTCTGTCAACGTGGTCTTGAATTCTTCTCGTGGACGGAGGATGCTGAAGAACGCTGGGTAACCCCTTCACGTAAGAACTTATTTTCAAGGAATTATGCTCACGTGGATATTTTCGGGTGTTTTTCCTCAGGAGTCGTTTTCACGTTTGTGTCTGGGAGGGGCGAGGAACAGCGGGGGGATGAGGAGGAGCTTTCGAGTGGAGGGGACCGAAAGGCGAGCGCTAGATTGTCACTCCCACCTCACACCACTCCCCCCAAGGGGGTGTCCCGTAGCGAGGGGGAGGGAGCGAGTAGGAAATATGCAAAGAGAAGGAAGCGAGTTGGGTAGGAGGGGGAGGAGGAGAGTCGGCGGGAAGTGGGGGTAAAGGAAGGGCTCCACCATTTCCGAGTTAATTATTCGTGTGATAACATAACACGGGCGAAAAAGATGCAATTTTCATCAAGCGGAGAGAGATGGAGCCAGGGGCCGGGGAGGGACTCGTAGGAGGTAGAGAGAGGGAAGATGAACGAAGAATGAAGAGGCGAAGGAGCAAGAAAATTTAATTTTTCCTAGTAAAACTCTAGCCTCTTATCTATAATCCATCATTTCTGTTTTACGAATTCAATTTTGGAATGAATCGATTACTAAGAGACCACCTGAGCACTAAAATGTCCATATTATGCATATTTTTTATTACAATAGACCTATCTGCTTGTTCTTGTAGCAATAACTGATCTAAAAATATTTTTCAAGAAACTGTAACAGTAACTTTAACGGAGTCACCCGCTATGTGTGCATTATAATGCAACACTTTCAGAGAGTAAAAATCATTCGTCTTGACCTGGATTCGAACCCGGATCCCTCGATATCCGGCCGAGTGCTTTAACCATTTAAACTACTAATTAGACTACGAATGCCTGTGACATTGTATGTACGGTATTTCGTCATAACATCTTGTTCCTTTAAAAGCCCCAAAATTTCAGAGTGTAAGAGGACGTCTCGGTAGCTTAAATGGTTAAAGCACTCGGCCGGATATCGAGGGATCCGGCTTCGAATCCCGGTCAAGACGAATGATTTTTACTCTCTGAAATTGTGGCCTAAAAATAATTATTATAAGCCTTAAGATAAATTTTACTTATGCTCCGACCCCCACAGGTCTTATTGCATGACAAAATTTGACTCAATAGTGTCTTATCTATATCTAAATGACTGCTTATCTTATAAAAGAGAATCTCATTTCATTTAGGAGAAGAAATTATTTTAAAACATTGGCAAAATTATTCAACTGTATAAGAACTGATTAAATCTTTGTATGTGGCTACAATAATTTTCATTCTCTTCTAGTATTTTCATTTTATGACACCATTTTAGATAATATAGTATATATGCTCAACTAATTCTTAAACCCCCAGTAGCGAATACACCAAATACACGACATATCTTACTCATATATGTGCAAGACGAATTTAATACGGGCAATTGTGGTTAAATTCTTTTTGCAGTAAATGAAAAGTTGGCTTCATTATTGGTCTTTTCTGTTTTTAAGGAATATGATAATTAGGTTTTAATAGCTATGCAATAAAGTTTACAGTTAAATACGAATTTTTAATGTAAAATATAAACTTCACCTGACGAGAAAAATTTCAAAACGGCAGGATTCGCTGTATATTTTCCATAAATGGTTTGGTGAGCAATATCAAGTAAGACCATTAACATTTAGCAAAGTGAAAATATGTAATTTGCTTTCAGTCAGCGCAGCGAGTGCTAGGTTAATTTGAAGTTAGTGCCTGGGTATCATCTAATGGAATCTAGTAGATATCAAAAAATTTTTGTTAAATATGAATTTTATTAGCACTGTTTGAGACTAGTTACAAAGAAAAACAGAACAAAGAGTTATCTAGCGCACGGCCGTGATCTTCGGAACCGTTTGTGTTAACGATATTGACGGAGAAGAGAAGTTGGATAGCGACGTACCAACAATTCTCAGTTTATAAGCAGTGCATAACGTGAAATAAAGCCTGTTGAACCACGTATATTGTTGTAATGCAATACAAAAAAAGTGTATTAAGCAGAAAATGAATCCAGGTCACACTAAATATTATATTTCCACAAACTTCCATCTCTCACATATGTGTGTGAAGGACTCGTTCACGGTCAGTATCACGTCTCGCCCTACCACGTTGATTATCTGCAATTTATATTTGACAAGTGCCTTACCAACTCAGGTGAAACGAGGATTTAAAATGTGTCAGTACTTTTGTACGGCAGAAGTGAATACTTATTTCTCAAATTGTTGAGAGTGATTTATGATGGCCGATTTACAAACGCAAAAGTGACATTTGAATTGAACACGAAATTTGTATTGATAAAATTGCAAATAGAGAGACAGCAAAAATCTCCATGTGAATGTTTATGTCAAATGGTTGAAAAATTTATTCTAACACATCTAAAGCGTTAGAAAATGATTGGCTCGTTTAATTTATTTTTATTACTCACGAAACCAATTTTTACCACGAAGTCCTGAACGAGAACTTGGGAATAAACTAAATACTAAGGGTTTTAAATCTAATTACCACTCGCAAATTTGAAAGTCAGTTTAATTGTTTTTGCAAAAAAAAGGATCCCTTCATAAAACTTGATGAAACAGTGTTCCATGACGATAGGAATTAGAGCCATTTTATTCACCCTTATATCTGATCCGCGTGCGCCAGAGGGAAGGATGTTCGAACAGAGACTGTATTGCAGTACCATTTGAACGGTGCGCGCAATGTGTTTTCTGTCATGCTAGCAGTGAAAACGATGATGACTGGTAGAATTTCCCAAAGGATGAACATGCAAGGTAACTCGTCGCCATGTTGCTGAAAGCATTAGGCTAACGGAAACAAAAACAACAGATATAACACGCCATTTTGGGAGTGGGTGAGTGGGATGAGAGGGGCTAAGGGCGAGCTCGATGCCTCCGTAGGACGCACCTCAACTTCCGGTCAGCTTTTGTTAGCATAACGGAGTGAACGGGCGGAGGTGAGGGGAAGTTGGAGGGGTGTTGAAAAAGGAAGGGGCGCGAGGAATATTCCAAGCTTCCGGTCGATGCTAGCGAAGTGTATGTTATGTGGAGGTGGTGGGCGGATGGGAATTAGGAGGGGAGGTAGTCGTGCGGTGGGAGAAGCGGGACATGTGAAGTGAAACTTGAAGGGGGAGGGCGGAATGTTGATGGCCGTCAAGAAACACAAAGCAGAGGGGTAAGATGAAAGGGAAAGGAATACGAAAGGGAAATAGGGGATAGACGATGAGGCTGGTGCACTTTTTTCAGCTCCCTGTTCTTGAAAGTTCCGATGTTGATGAAAAGGGTGGTAGGAAATTAATGCTTCGTCAAGAGACGTATGGACTGAACGCGGGGTGTCATACCTAAAGGTATCTTTTGTGTATTGTAAATGAATATTTCCCTAAGATATTTACAAAAATAAAAAACATCTCTGAATTAGTGATAGGCTTTTGCAGCGGTAGGACTGGAGTTTAAAAAAGGCAAGGTGCCAGTCGTATCGTTAACGTTTCGAGAAATTCTCTCCGGTAAAATGACTTTCAAATATTCGATCTTGACACTTGATTTATTTGAGAATATAAAGGAAATTATTATGTGCTATAGTTTGATTGCATATTTTTTACACTATATTTGCTTCTGCATACAGGATTTTATTTTTTATTTTGAAATTGATTTATTAACGGCATTATTCAATAACCTGCAAAACTAGAATATTCTATTTCAATTGAGACAAAATCAAAAAAATTTCGTAAATTAAAGCCATAGATATTTTTAAAACTGTCTCCATAGATAGGATCTACTTCAGTTTAGAATAATGAAGAACATTTTATCTATATACATCAAGTCTTATGAAATTCTTATCAGAAATATTGATTACTTTTTGTAATTTGCTATAAAATTTAAAATATGGTTACTAAATCTCTGGAGTGGGCTCTCTTAGACCATGCATTCTATGAACTGGACCTAGTATTTTCTTTCATGTCTAAGTTGGTAATTCGGAAATCAGGTAATCAAGAAGCATACTTTCAAGATGATATATCAAAAAACAATAAATTAGGTACTTTAGATAAAATTTTCGGTGAGTTAATGTTTTTAGCTATAATTATTATTAGATACTAGATAATACTGATAATATGGATATTTACGTTACGGTAGTGGCGTAAAGAAACATTTGCTGTAATGAGTAGCAGTAAGTAATTCTGGCTTGATATACATCACTAATTAACATATGTTCATGGAAGTTAAAATGTAAAATTTAAATTTTTCATTGAAATTCTACGTCATTTGGAGTGGAGAACATAATTATATGATCTGAGTAATGTTAAATAATAGTATTAAGACGGTGAAACAAACTAAAGCTCATCAAATATACCAGAAAAATAAATATTAACTAAAGATAATGAGTAATATGGTGAAGCATGTGAGTACGTACTAAATGACAAAAAGGTTAAGCATGAGAGCCTTTAAGAGAGTCAGTGGAAGATAGAAATAGGTTTCTTACGCAATAAGTAAACTGTATTTTTTCACACTTAATTTTATTTCACTACTATTACTGAAATAAAGTTTAATGTGAAAAAGTACAAATTTCATTCATTAATTGGTCATAAATGATCACAAATTATAGCATGAAACTATTGAGTTCAATGAATGCATTAATTGAAAAGCAGAAAAACTAAATATGTTCTAAAGCAGATTCAATTTGATAAAGTTCTAAATTGGACTTAAATAAGCAACCCATTTGGACCATAAATAAGACACAAGCTAAGTAAAAGAGGTAAAACCTATGACTCTAGCATGTGTGGATCATGCAAATGAATATTAATAAAAACCTCGGGTAGGAAAATTTTATAAATATGAAGCAGAACTATGCAAGGGAATTGTAGCGTTAGGTAAGGGGCCATTCATTTGTTGCAGAAAGGATCTATCAAACTAAGTAGTACTCTAAGAATTGCGTGCGTTGTATGCCATACTTAGAAAATCATCTGTGAAAACGAAAAATAAATGAAGTTCATGACAATTTTTCATGATATACTTACCCAGATTGTCCATCAATGTTGCATTGATAACGATTCACCAAGGTTTCAGTCAACATCTTCGGGCCAGGAGTACCCCGAAAAATATACTCCAAAGATACTGACTGCAACGCGGGCGAAACGCTATTGAACGTGATGATGAAAACAGCCTAAAACGTCCGCATGGTGTCAATTATTCAAAGCAGGGAAAAGACTAAAACACAAATACGAAGTCACAAGGAAAATAAGTAATTTGTTTATCTGTTCCAGGAAAGAAGAAGACTAAAAGTAACGAAGGTATATAACCTATAGCAATTAAAAAAATTTACCATCTACAGATTCAAGCGGTGACACCCATATGACGGAAAAAAACTATTTGCAATCATGAATTCATTAATACTTATCATGTTGATACTACATTTGGAATTTAAGTTCGAGGACGTTGATCAATTACGATGCTACTAACCACTGTATTAGATCTGACTCTTGAAATTTGCCAATGTCGCCAATTGCTATAAATTGCAATGTAATTGAATTCGGAAGAAATGGTAATACAAGAAATATTTATTCAAATTCAGGAAGGAGGTATTTTTTAAATATGAGCGATATGTGATAAAAAAGTGAATTTAAGGTGTGTATGATTTCTATATATATATATATATATATATATATATATATATATATATATATATATATATATATATGTATGTATATGTGTGTGTGTGTGTGTGTGTGTATGTGTATATATGTATGTATTTACATGTGTATATGTTTGTTATATATATGTATGCATGTATTTATATGCTTATATGTATGATATATATTTTTAAAATTAATATGTATATATGGCTATATATACGTACACACACACTCATATAAGCGAAATACGATAGGAAAAACTTAAAGAATGAGGTCCCAGAAGTACTGAATATTGGCTATATCTAGAGCTTAAAAAAATACTTCTCTTTCGAATAATTTCCCATCATAATCGTCATCGTGTTTTGCTCGATCTTTCGCCTTAGAATTCAATACTACCACTTGTTAAGTCCAGTTACTTTTATAAATACATCGTTTATTATCTGTGCTAAAGGTTAATTCGGGTAAGGAACTTATTAATGGAATTAGATTCCATTAACTTAATCCCTAATTTAGATCTTGGCCGGTATACTCTTCATCTGTAGTGGTCGAAAAGAAAGTATTATTTCCTTTACCTTTACTTATTTGAAATAGCAAAAATGGAACGGTATTACTTCTAGGTTGGACATGTCGTATTTCCATTTATCTATCAAATCTTAAAATGGTGTTCTATCGCGCGGAAGAGTAGGAGAAAAGATCTCAGGAGAGGAGGAGCAAGAAATGAGTGGATGCGAGGAAAGAGTAATGGCATAAGGATAGGAGTGGAAAGGCCAGGGACATCTTGTGGGGAGATGCGGGAGGGAGGGAGGTGGAGGAGTGAATGGGTGGGTGTGTACGTCCGGGCGAGTATATAGAGAGGACGGGAGAGAGAGGAGAGGGGCAAGGGAATAGCGAAGAAAGAAGGGAATGGAGTTTGCGGAGGTGTAAGGGGCGAGTCCCTTATGCGATAGCTGCTTCTCTCTCTCTCTATTTTCATCTCTTTTTCTCCCCACCCGTCCCCCCCCGTAACCCTCCATCGTACCAACCTCCCCCTTCCCAACCCTCACCTCTTTTCCTTATAGCCCTCTCATCTCACAGAATTTTTGAAGCCGCTCCCTCTTTATTACTCTCCACCTCCATCCACTCCACGGCGTTTTATAAGGGAGAGAGGGCTTCCCTGAGGGGTTATGGATAGAGATGAGAGGGGGAAGGTGTGGAGAAAAAGGAGGGCATGGAATGGGGCAGGGGTAGGAAGTGGGAGAGTTGTGCGGGGTAGGGGCGTAGGTTGAGAAGGGAGTGACTATGTGTGTGTGTGTTGGTTGGTGAGTGCACGGGAAGGGGGTCCGCCTGCCTCATTAAATTAAATGAGAAAGTCGTTGATTGTGTTTTGTTTCGTGTGTTCCTTAGCCCTCCTTCCTCCTAGGCGTAGCCCCTTTTGCCCCACCCTCTGCCTTCCCTTCTGCCCTACCTCCCTCCCCCTCTCCACCGCTCCCTTCGTTCTCTTTCTCTCTCTCTTCTTCGTCGCAGAATTATATTTCCCACCCTTAAAACGACTTTCTGGCCACCCAACTCCCTCTATTCCTCCGTCGTCGTCCCCCCTTCCTCCTCCCAAAATACGTTCCTTATTTCCTTACCTTTCCCCTCCCTCCCACAAATTCCCTTCAACTTCCCCCATTCCCCCACTTCAAACTCTCTCCCGCCGCCCATCACCGCCCGCCCCCCTTCTTTCCTTCACAAAGCATCGCCCACCTCTGTTCCAGTTGTTCTTCCAGTATCCACCCCCCCTCCGCCTTTCCCCTTCCCACTCGCCCTTTCCTCCTTATTTTCTTATTTCCCATCTCTCCGCTCCCTGGCCTCTTAGCGAAGAGGACGCTCGACTCCATGCCTCCTGCGATTTCTTATTCTTCTCTACTTCTCCTTCCCGTTCTCTGAGAATTTTTCTCAGTTTTGGTCCCTCACTAAGTCTTTGTTTCCCGAAACTGAGCAATTTAATTTCTAATAACCATTTACAGGAATTTTTTGGTGTCATATTTCTGCAAGGTCATTTTAAAGGTTATCCTACAATTTTATTTTACGCACATAACACGACAATACTATGCATTTAAATCATGAAATCCTACGTGTAATTCCTACTGAAATGCATGTTTTTCTGCTTTCATGTTTTATTTAGGGATCTAAGACTCATTTTCTCGATTATTTCGCATTGAATAGTTTCTCCATCATTTTGTTGTTTCTCAACTTCTCAGGATGTAATGCCAAAACGTTTACTCCACCAAATTAATGGACATTGGATAGGAGACATGGATTTCTGTAGCGTATGCTAACGTCAGTCGATACGTAAACGTGTGAATGATTTCACTAGTTTTTTCTTCAGAGCACTTGACCCTTTCTTATAGTTTGATAAACGCTCTCGCGAAGACCTTATCGCAATCTTTGATTTTCAATTGGAGGAGAAAACTATTAGGTATGCTCTGGCTTATTTCAGAAACGCGTGTTACAAAATGTAAAATAGTTTTACCTTCCTTATTCCTATAATCAGACAAACATTACGCACCTTTCTATGAGGATCTAATTTTGATTTTGTATGTTAGACAGATATCATAATATACTGTTTTTCTGAAGTTGCACTGCGTTTCCAGTTACCGCTCCAAACGCGAGTTCTTTCCTGTACTTCATTGGGTATATTTTCCCTTATCTTGAGCTATAGTTTGCTTTCCCTTGGGTAGATGGAAGAGACCGGCTTCTCTTTCCCTCTCGGAAGGAAGAAAATATATCTTTTGAAAGGTCCCTCCTCTTTCTTTTGCATCCACTTAACAATGCCACTTTCCTACCCTTTCTTCGTCTTTGTTTCACCCACAATTCCTTTTTGCCCTCTCCATCTCCTTAGATTTCTCTTCATTTGCCTCTACTCCTCCTCCCTTGCCCCTCTTCTATCCCCGAAAACCACTCCATGCCTCACCCTCCCTCCAACCTCTTCCTACTCTGTCCATTTCCATTCGAATTCCTTCTCCTTCAATTCCTGATATTCCCTCAGTCCCTTCACCATTTCATAGCTTCCAACTTCCCCTACGGTCTAATCACTCTGGGAAAGAGTACGAGTGAACATTTTCCCTTGTATTTAAATCCAAATTACAATCGTATCATTTCAAACTACTGACACACCCTATCCTTCCTCTCCCGCTCTCTCTCTCTCTCTCTCTCCATCATTTTCCTGCCTTGTTTGTCTTTTATTCCCAGCAGCCTCTCACCATTTCTTTCCGTATATCTCTCTACTCAATTCCTTCTCGCTCACTGCTACTGATTAACGTTTTCGTTCTGTTCGAACTACCGTCGAATTGTTTTCTTTAATTAAGCCATTTTCGTCTGAACCCTTTCTTTGTCACCATCTTTATGACAAATTCATTTCAATTCATCCATTATAGTGATTGTTTCAACGGAGGAAACTTCAAGTTTGTTTAGCTATAAAAGCGATTCCTGGGTGAACAGGTTTCGCAGTTATGTGTAAATTGAATATTCGCTTAATACTTTTACGTAGGAATTCCTAAGCTTTTGCTAAAGAATAATGTAGGAAGAATTGCATACATACTGTATATACTTTTCCTGAAAATCTCGGAAATAATTTTATAAAATATATTGCATATAGGGAAATAAAATAAATATATTTACCTTATAAGTGTATACTCGACTCAAAACCAAACGTTTTATCGGTGAAATCTTTAATTATTATAACAAATATTTATATTTCTGTATTATGTTATGAAATTGTTTAAAAACAGCACATTGTTGAGGAAAAGCAAATTTCATACATATCACAAAATTATACTCAGGATATGAATTGTTGAGGCAGTGGATTTGAAGTCATTCCACAGAAAATTATCGTTGTCGTAATGTATCTACCTGGCTGAAGTTAAAAATAATGTGAAGTAATTTTCTTTTACTTCTTACGCTTTGTTTTATGCCAATTCTAATAGTTCAACTTTGAATGTTAAAATGTGAAGTACAGGTAAGGTAGTTTCATTTGTACTAATAAATTCGGGAAATATTTTGTTTCAATGTGATTCATGTAAATCGTCAACTAGTTTATTTCAATTCGGAACGGAAGTGATGCCAACAAAATGAAGTAGTTTTGAACAGTAGATCTCCTTGTGTTAGACTGATATGCCTTCCTATTAAATTGTAATCTCACTCCCAAATAGAAAAGCAAACACGCTTCCCAAAAGCAAAGAGCATGCAGCTTCTAGGACTTGGTTCAATTAGAAACCTCTTATCAGTCAATGGTTGCCGTTCCAACTTCCAGAATCATAACATTTTCTCCACCTTTCATTTGAATAAACCTTTCGGAAAGGGACGCCGTGTCTAAAATTTAGCCCACTATTAAATACCACCTCACGCCAAAATCAACCTCTCCACCAAATTCGCCTTCAAGTGTGGCGCTAATCTGGAGGAACCATCTCCAGGCCCCAAATCGCCCGGATCTGTTCGTCCTTTTCCGTCCCACCTCAAAGTAAGCCCTCCTTCAAAGCCCCCTCGCCCTTTCCCGGCCGGCTTCCTTATCTCGGCCGTTCAACCGCCCAACAACACACAAGGAGATAATATTGAAGCTGGCAATTCTCTCAGCTGGCAGGGGCTGTGACGAGCATCCTCTTCCGATTGCCTAGAGAGGCACCCCCCACCACCACTACCTCCAGCACCCAGAGGAAAAGGAATCCGAAGTCGGGTGAAGTTTCGGGTGAGAGAGATGAGAGTAGGAGCGCGGAGGGGTTCGGCGGGAGCGAGCGGGGGGGGGATTCGAGGTGGGAGGGGTCACGGGAACGAGCGGGAGGCAACTCAGGACGTTTGAAAGGATGGAAGTTCTGGGTGGATTACGTAGTTTTGGGTGTACGGGCCACCAAACGAAATAATCCCCAACGTTTGACCTCGTTGACTCCATGAGAGTTTGCAATGACATGTCATAATTCGACCAGTTAACGAAGGTCTTTTTATTTAAAATGGAAAAAATATTTTATTGGCGCAGTTATTAAATTGATAAAATTGAGTTCATTGTCTCCTTTGATATTCTGCATCTCGTACACACACGTCGTGTACACCCTCGCACAAAATCCTTTTATTTCTAAATAAAATTGCAGTGACTCTGAATATGAAACGCATTAAACGAGTATGGCTGAATATGAATTTCAGTTAAAATTTCCTCCTAAAGTCAAAATATTTTTTTTTGTTAATTAAGGAAATGATAAGGAAGAATATTGAATGCCTCGGAGAACAGCCATCGCGTTTAACAAGCTGGGTAGAGTTTCATCTCATTGTATCATTTTGAACATTTGAGTAAATGAGGATATACTGTTGACAGAATTATCTTCCATTTCAACATATCAAAAAAAACAATATCAATAATAATTAACTTCTGTCATCCGACGCGTGTGGCCTATTTATTTTTATCTATTAAATTGCATATTACTTAAGAAGCGTATGTATAAATTTTGAGTTGGCTGTTTAGGAAACACAACACGTATTTTAGAGTTGAAGTTGGAATGGGGCATTTTTAATTTATCCTTTAAAAGCGATTAATAAAACGACTAAGAAATTCAGAAGACGCAGGGACAAAATCTTAAGATGTTTTTATATAAGGTATTAAATATTAAATGATCGAAATTTATTTTTTAAGCTATTAGGAATTAGGCTATTTTAAGTGTTAAATTTTTTAGAATTGTATTTATTTTTAATCGGCCAATCGTAGTGGACGTTATTTGCCAAGTAATAGAATTGTCTTCATTGAGCCTTAGTTTTGTGCATCTTACATCCTTTCCGTTGATTTATAATTCATATTTAGACATGAGACACCATCTATTCAATCTGTAACTATTATTGATGATAAGTCTGCAAATATTTTGAGGTCGTTGTTGTTGGTTATAGTTTTATGAATCATAATTGAAAAGATCTGGAAATAATGTAATAATGTCGTACAACATTTTAGTTTTAAATACCTGACACCTAACCATAAACACAGTAATCAACCCGAAGGTCGGTTTAGTAGGTGATGGTAGAGCTCACCCATGTACCAAGCCCAACGGCGTGTGAATATTCACACATCAGGGTAGGGGGGCCAGTTCCTTTCCCTGTGCCGGTTATGGTTTCCCAGGAAGATCTGGTACCCGAAAAATCAACTAGCTTGGGTGGAGCTGCAGGTTTCAAGTTGTTTTCAATGATCAGTCTTATTAAAATAGGACATTTAGTGAACAACATTTGAATATTTGATTGATATTTAACACCCCAGTGTAGTAGATTACTATTTGAAAAATATAATTTTTTTGGTGCTTATTTTTGAATTGGCTCTATGGTTCGATAAAAAAGTGCTACCATTGATTTCTTCAGAGCTTTCAGATACAGATGTTTAAAAAAGACATTTCGATAACAAGTTGTCATGAAAGAATCAAGTTTTAGCATGGGTCTTCCTAAATATGTATGACATCTAAGTTTATAATCGAAAGGGTCTTGCGTTTTAACTCTAACACGCACTTTCACCTCAACTGTTTAACCCTCAAGGTCACAACGAAGACATAAAACTGATATATGCTGGCGAGATAAAACTGTAACATCGAGTGACTGCGAAGAAGGATAAAATCTCGGGAAACGACGGATCGAAGATGGCCTAATCCTCTGTAGCAACTGCCAGTTTCGGTTTTTCAACACTTTTTCCTCCTTATGCCGCATATGTATAGTAATCGGACGATTTTCCAAGACTCAAAATACCTCATTTGAATTGCGGAATTAAGGAGTGCGGCTAGGTATAGGTGACTTCCTTGGAAAATATACTTAGAAAATGTCATGGTCTTGATTAATATTATGATGATGTGCATAATTAATGTTTATTCCTCTTAAAATATATCTGCCGCGGGAGAGCAATAATCATACTACGGCTGGCTGTCTTACACACTTTAAAGACCCTGTCAACAATAAATAGGCAAAATTTTTGCGCCCAAATTGAAACTAATAAAACTATGATAAATATCCATACGTCCGCCATTTTAGTGTTCAGGTAGAGGAATTTTTGCAGAGGTGAGTGTATTTTAACCTGGGAGAGAGCCAAGAGTCGAGATGGGACAAATGAAGAGTGCAGGAGAGAAGCGATTCCGCCAAGGGGATCTGCATGGAGGGGACGGCAGTGGGGCGATGGTGGATTTGCGAGGAAAGAGCGAAATGGAGGGAGAGAATTTTTCGCTCTCCCCCGAGGCCCACCGCCCCGGTATGCGTGGACGCATCTAATTACGGAGTTGGAGGGAATAAAAAAAGAATAAAAGAAGAGAAGAAAGACGGAGAACAGCTCTCGGATTTTGTGTGCGTCGAGGCCTTTGGGAGGTGGCGTGGGCATGGTGGGGAAGAGAGGGAGGGGAGTTGGCGAGCGAGGAAAGGTGGTAGGGCGCGGTCAAGGGGTCCGAGGGACGGAGGGTTGCCGAATGAAGGATGGAGGACGTGTCGCAAGGGAGGCGGGTCCCCACCCTCTTCCCACTCCCCTGCATCCGGAGCCCAAGAGTGACAGAGGGGTGGGGAAATGAGCACTTAAATACAATAGGTGTTTGCGTTCTTTGTTATTTTTCCTCCGTCTGCCTACTCTTCCTCCTCTCTCCCCAAGTGCTCGCGAAATAGGATTGAGGTGGAGGTGCTGTTGTAGTGGTCGGACATCGGCATGGGGGAGGAAGAGATGGGGTCCAAGGTATAAGAACTCAAATGTTGGCTGTGAAGTGATTAAAAAAAGTAATTCCGGGTGGTAAAAAAAATCAAGTAACGAAAAAAAAATGGGCGCATGAGGGAAAGAGAGAGAGAGAGTTAGTTTGTGAGGGAGTGCGCGTGGGGGCGAAGAAGAAGAATAGATTTTTAAGTGGACTTTCATTGCCGTTTCCAAATTTACATCTGGAGACTGGGAAACAAATGGAAATTAAGGACCACGCTGTGTTTACCCTTTTTCTGCGCCGCGTGTAGAAAAAAGAGAGGGGCCTGAGAGAGAGAGAGAAAGAGTAGGTGAGGGAGTAGGGGGAGGGGGGCGAGAGAGGCACCATTTTTTTAGATTTAATTTTCCGGAGCTAATTTTTTCCTTCCCTCGTTAAGTGAGACGCTTCCCACCTTGTCCGCGCCGCCCTCTCCCCAACTTCCACACCCACCTGACCCCATCCCCGGTCCCCCCACACTCTTCTCCATTCCTTTCCTTTATATATATATATATGGTCGGGGTAACAAGAGGGGTGACCTCCCGCACCCTCCCTGCTGACGGCGGCTTGCTTTGTGGCACGCCCCTCTCCAAATTCATGCCCCTCCTCCCCCCTCCCTTTTACCGTGCGCTCAAAGCGCCACCTTCTCGTTTACTTCCTCAACTTCTCCTTGATTTACGGTCACTCCTTTTTCCTTCCCCGTTTTTTCATTTGCCGGACGCGAGTGTGAATGACTTCCTTGAGTTAAATACTGCTAAGGGGTCACATCGCTTCTCTGTGACACATGGCTAAATACCCGCCGTTTTCGATCTCTCCTGGACCGTTGGTAACGATCGAATTGTCTCACTCCTCCTCCACCCACCACGAAATTTTAGCATGCGCGGATAAAATCCCACATCATTTGAGGTTTCATTCCAATGGAAAATCAATTTTATTTTCAATGGTTTAATGAACATGGAATTATTTTAATGGGTCAATGTCCATCACTCTTTCATTAAAAAAATTACGAGTAAATAATAATCATAAAATAAATCAAATGTAATATGTAATAATACATAATAATATAATAAATTATATAATATTTAATAGTATATAATAATAATACATAAAAACCATGCAACATTACATGTTATTACGTAATTTAACCAAAAATAAAGTTCTCTGGCCTATAAAAATAATGTATTTATTCAAAAAACATAATATAATAGCAAATATTCCCTAGTACAACTTCCCATAAAGGAGGTAACTTTCATCCATTATGATAATTTTAGTGAAATAATAAATTTTGGAGTGTAGGGATAGCATTTTTCCGGAAGTTAGCTCAGGTGCAAAAGATTTGAAATTTATATCGCGAAGTATATGATTTATTAGTCTATTTTAACGGACTCGAGGATATAAAAAACTATTTCTTCAAACTACTTCCCCAGAATTCATAGCAGATAGGTTTTATCAGAAAAATACTCCATGTTGTTCACTGACCTGCTTCATTGACTTTAGATGTTCAATTATTAAATTTAGACCGTTTGAGAAGAAGATTTTTAATTCAACTACACATAAGTTTATCACTTTACACATTGTAGTTCTTGAAATATTGATCTATTAAATGCTTATGAAAATATAAATCATTACCAATTTTTCTTTTGGCTATTATTTGGGAGTGGACTTTCATTCTTAACTAAAAATGTGACTCTGTGGTTAGTATTAGACACTTAAAAATTGGAACATAATAGTTTTAATGGAATTGTTATGTAATCACTTTGGTATTAGCTAAATAAAGAATTATAGATAAAAATAAAGAATAAAATGTCATGGATTACTATTTTTCAGGGTTCATTTTCTTACTTCTTTCGTGAAGCTTTTGCTGCAAATCGTCGGAGCAATTCTTTTCATCTCATTAACTGAATCTCCCTGCTGCCCTCCTTCAGTCGTCGTCTTCATTGGTCATTGTTCAGCTTTAGGTAAGGTTGAGCAGAAATTTCGTAGACCACTTTTCAGCCGACGAAACATGATCTGCTCCAATGGGAAGTAGCCCTCTGCATTGCCTAAAATGATATCTGAAATTAGTATGGACAGAGCGCGCCATTTTCTATCGGAGTAAATATCATGTCGTCCAATGGTGGGAGGGATACATTTATTTATCAAATCGGTGTTTTTGGACCTAAATTATTTTCAGGTTTTTGGCTCGAAAAATATCCAACTCTCTATCCCTATTATGTATCCATATTTTTTCAGTATTTAAGAAATGGGGTAAAGAAGATTCATTTTTCTGAGATGATGGAGTCAGCTTAGAACAGATATATTTTCAATATGAGATAGTAACAAAAAGATTTAGTCACTAAATATTCATTCAGTATTGAAAAGGTATTGGAAATGAATCCAAATCAGGTGTTTAAATTCCTGTTATAGAAATAGATGCTAAGTTATTCTTGGTTTTAAATTGGTTGCATTTATGAACAAAAATCGTTTTCACAAATCACTTTTGAAATTAGTGCGGAAATAATGCACATTTGGTGAACAGCTTAGCAACAATTGTCTCAAAAGTAACAGTGTGATTTACCACTTTAGTAAAATATAGTGTGTTTAGTGTCTTCTTGTTTCAGTTAAGCGATAAAATACAATAAATAAATATTTGATAACTAATTATTAAGGTAAATAATAAATAATGTGTAACGTAAGTTTTATAGAATATAAATTAAAATAGAATTACCGGAAATAGGCAATTTATGAGTTTCTGAGATTGGTCAGAAGAAATTCTCATAGTTGAGAAGAGATTGGAGATATTTCCATATTCTTAGTAACAAAATTTAAAGCCTTTTCTCTCTCTTTTCATAAAATAATACCCTACGCAGATATTTGCTTCGTGAGTCATTAACATTATGCTAATGAAAGAGAAAATATTTTATTTTCTTCTTCTTTCATTGATAACTGTGAAACGAGTTTCACTGTCAATCGTCATTGCATAGGATACTACTTTTGCTTAATGGGTAGCTTCTAATATATATTCAATTGTTTCAGGCTCAACTTTGTGGACGTTCATGTTCATTAAATGAAGAACACAATATAATCGTATATTTCCACTTCTGAAGTGGAATTATACATTGCGTTCTTCATTTAATGAGCTTAATCTTTTATATCTCATGATTTTTATCTGTTCTCAAAAAAACTGACCAAATTGAATATAAGAAAATACAGGATGCCACATGCCAATAGCTTTTGTACAATGACATTTAAGAACATAAGATTAGTGTTTAGAAGACATTGGTTGGCATTGGAATAAGATATTTAATCTTTATGACAATAAGTGATTTGTGGATTCCTTTGTCTTTGTTTTCACCCAATGAGGTTATTCATTCATGTAGTTACATTTCTTTAATGCCAGTTTTTGTTGAAACCAAAATGATAAGTAATGTTTGCCCTCTGTTTTATTACGAATTTATATTGTGGTTTCTACATGTTTGTCTCAAGCCCTGCTGTCAGTAAAAATATAATATTTCTTCCACCGTAAAACAACGTTATTGTTATCATAATTTCATTAGTTAGAAGTGCCAAAGAAAGAATTATGAAACGAGGAGAAGGATTAAGGATAAGGATTATACCTTTTAGGTTAACTTACTCTAAAAAGTGCAAGAGGAAATGTAAATGAAATATTTTTGTATGGACAAACATTTTTTCAATGCCCTAACAAACAAATATTTATTCAATTGATCTGACCAGCTTAAAAGTTAATTACCTTACCACTACCAAGCTGTAAAATGAGGAAAAACTGAGCAACGTAAGTGAATGGTTAATACACACATTGCGAGAATAATTTTTTAGTAAACTCTGACGTGCAAATGCTGATATGCATTCGATTTGATTCCCTGTCCATGTAATTACGAACCAGTTTTTTCTGCAGAATGGAAAAAGTTGCAAATGATGAACTAAATAGAATGATGACTCTTAAAAACATTTCCAAACTCAAGTTATATATTATACCCTAACTGCTAAATTCTGATGCCTTTATAATGACTCCCCTGCATGTGATTTTTAACTACCGGTATGCATTTTTTGGAACTTCGTAATACAATAGGGGTTACCGGTAATGAAGAGGGCTGTGAGTGATTAGTGCTTGTGAAGTGAAAATGTTTCTTAAAGGGTCTGAGAGGGATGGATGTCGGAGGGGGGGTGAGGATTATCTCTTCCCCGTCTAAAGGGGATGGGGGAGAGCGTGAAGGAGTGAAGGGATTTTCGGGGAAAGGAGGCAACGAGAGAGTCAGAGGAGGATGTTGGGAGGAATGGCCGATGGAGGTGGAGGCCCTGCCTCGCCGGTCCACCCACACGTGACCACGGGTGAGATGACGAAGCCGAACCCATCCTCTCTGCCTCCCCCGCGCCCCTTCCCCGGCACCCTCGGACGCCCGTCCCCGAAACCCGTTAGACTGGACCTCCTCCTGTCCCACCTCTCGCCACCACTCTGCATATATGCATTCGCTTCGACAATGAGACGGTCGTCTCATGACAATAGGCGCCGCTCTCTCTCGGTCACCGTTCCAACACCAGCCACGAGCCTCGTCGGCGCGACGGGGGCCGGCTGTCCATAGTTCCGCAACAAATCGCGCCACGCGACCCCGCCACGAGATTCTTATTCTCGTCCGGTATCCACGCGCAGACCGAGGTGATATGTTGCCGGGTATCAAAGAAGTGGTTCTTTTTTTAGTTGAGAGTGCTGTTGTCGAGTAAGAATATCAAGGCAGACAATGCGTGTTGTGATTTAGATTCATGGGTACAAGTTTTTTTCTTTGGATTTAGAAAGACTAGATTTCATAATTATCTCTTCTGATAGTAGTTGATCGGAAGCTGCTGATAGCTGAGGTAATTTGTGTTAAGTTGGTATTTTTGTGGATGTAGTAAATTCAGAGAATGAGGGTATGATTGAGAGAAACCCGCTGCTCCGAATTATCCTACTCTTAAAGAAAGTTGCCAAGAAGTTATTCAATGTCTCATCTGAAAGACAGCGTACTCTTATTGGAATGATTGCCACATGTCACCAATGTGTGTAAACCCGGGCCCTCGGAGTGGGGAACCAGTACGCCATCCCCCGTATCAATTCGATTCCCTTATCTATTCCGGTTCTAAAATACTATATATGGGCACATTTTCTCTCACTTACTGATTATGAACACATAATCACCTCGAAAATAATAAAGAAAAGATGGTATTAGATTAAATGATCTAGTGGAAAATTGTTACTATCTTTTCTTTAATATGGTCAAATTCCACCTCATCACACATGAAACTACTCAAATTTGTTACCTCAAAACAATCAATGGGAACTATGAATTTCAATACACTACACTAGTAACCTCAGTAACCTACCATGAGGTGTTTAATAGGACTGCCTATCGGGGGGTGTGTCCTATTTAATTTATCTTACGTAATTTGAAGCCCAAAGGCATATGAAATATTCACATCAGGTCTTGATCGCCTGCTTTTTTCCCTGAACTGGGTGCAATTTCACAGGAAGATCTGGCATCTCTAACGTTATGTGGCTAGGTGTCTTGATGCGTGGCCCCGAATTGACCTCTAACCCTTAGGCCAATGCCTCAGGGCTAATACCCATAAAATGTATTTGATATTAAATTGTGATCGGAGAGCATAACCTCATTTCTACATTCATCTGAATTATATTACCGAGAAAACTATACATTGTAAAAGTGCTGTCATTAGGAAATGAATGAGAAAAAGTAGGTAAGATTGTAATTTTAGGTTAGGAAATTCTTAGGTGTTTGAATATCTCTGTCCTCCTTTATCCAATATTAATTCCGAATATCGCAAACATTTGAATGTTTACTCAACCTGATTACAGAATTCTATTGTTTTGAGCCCTAGTTTTTGCTAATGAAAAGGAATTATACCTTGTTTATTAGGTGAAATGAATGTTCTTCAATAACATAAAATAGACTTTATCGAAAATAAGCATACTTTTCTAAAGATAAAGAAATATTAGTGATCTTAAGGTTACATTCCACGGATCTCAGGAGAGAAATTTAACAGAGCATGTGGAAAGAATATAAACATTGATATAGTCTAGATAAATTAGGACTAAGTTCAGATACATAGCAACTTCCTTTTGATTATCAAATATTAGCATATTTTTTGTTGCAGAATTTGTCACTAAGATTTTATCACCCCGATAAAATACCGGACAATAAAGGAATAAATATCAAAAGTATTTCTTTTACTGTTAATATATATAATTTAGATGTTACATATATGGAGACAGCGGCAGTAACGCACTGAAGATTAGTGAGATCCATAGAGTTCTTCTAATAACATGATTGGTGAAATTTCACAAGCATGATTCTGATGAAAATCAACTGTGATCTCATTCATTTATTCGCCATGATTGTGTAATCCTTAATACCAGTTAAATATTGAGCGTATTTAATTATTGTCCTCAACTAAAATTATTTTTGGCATAAGAATGCTATCCTAAGGCAAATGCTGAACGAAAGAATACACTTTGAGGCTTGAGGAATGATAAACTACTATAATTATAACGAGGGACACCCAAAAAGTCGTTTAATTTTTCATAGCAAAATCTGAATCGATATCATAAGCCTTACTTGTATTCTCCCTTAATCCTAAGGTAATATATATTTATTTATTAATTTGGAATCCGGCTGGAAGGATTTTTTTATGCCATTAGTTTTGACAAATTTCTTTCAATTTTATGGTTTATTTTGAAATAATTGGCTTGGAATTATATTTTTAATTTATTAAAATCTTTTGACTTAAATAATTCAAGTTAACCGTTTGTTGAAATAAGCTGCAATTTATTTAATCACATTTATATGCGCTCCATCAATTGAAAATTAAACTACATTTCAAAAGGTTTAATATCATAAAATATTTCTCATGATATTATAGAAATTTCAACTCATAATGTCGAATTCCTTTCTTTATTGACGCAAAAATATTAAGTGTTGTGACGAAAAGGCACTCTCTGCATGTTATATTCGTCAATTATATAAGCCAAGCAAGGTGTGAGGTACCATAAGCTACAAAGAATGTACACAAGGCAAGTGAATCCTAAATTCAATTCGATGAGGCATAAAATATATCAACTCGAAGACTTTACAACAGGAGTTCCTGAATGATCCCATGTTCCAGGAGGAAATGTCCGTTTTACGAGATTTCATTTGCAGTTATCCTTGAAGATCCTTAAGATCCTTTAAGATCCTTATCCTAGGAGTTTGGCAGCTGTTTCATTCAGCTCCTAGCGCCCCTCGGTGGCCCGGGAGGAAGCGCCGGGCCTACGGCCTCCGGGACACCCGCCTCGGCGTCTCCCGCTCCCCGCCATCTTAATCCACCCGACGACCGGCGTCGCTATGGCGGCCGGGCGTCGGCTCAGGGCGTCTTCCTCCTCCTTCCCCTACTTTCGTCCACCCCTCCCCCGCGGTGCCCCCTGGGCCCCTCGCGCTCCCGCCTTCGTCCCTCGGCCGTCGCGGAGACTCCGCCCCCTCGCAAAGCGTCGTCGAAGCGAAAAAGGGGGGCGTCTGAACGACCCGACCTCCCTCTTCCCCCCTCCGCCTCCACCATCCCCTGGCTCCCACGACTCCGTGGCGGAACTCCCTCCCCCGCTGCACATGCTCCCTTCCCCCTCCAACCCCTCGTCCTCTCGCCCCTCGTCCTCTTCCCCTCCCAATAACCCTGAGCCACCCCAAGCGGAGCGAGGGGAGCCTTTCTCTACGCGTAACTGCGAGGAGAGCCGAATTGGAAGGAGCTCGGACGCCTTTCCTGCTCTCGCGCTTGAATTCGGAAAGCAATGGCCACCACCCACGATGCTCCTGGTGGATTCGTATTTATATCTCTTCTCTCAATCTGCTGAGAATTTTACGTTCTGAGAGCACATTGTCGGACACATTTTCCGTTTTAAAATATTCTAAATGTTGGAAAAGATTTCTACAAAATGGCGGAAGAGGAATTTTTCGCAGGTTCAAAGATAAAAAATACAGTTTTTGTGTTGTGATGGATACTGTATACTTTTCACATTTTGGTGCACGTTCGGATAGGAAATGTGATTCCAAAGAAGAGTTAACATTTAAGTGCCCTATCTGCTGAAAGAAGAGAGTGATTTGGAGGAAAGTGAACTAAGAGGGTATGAGAAGCCTACGGTTACATCTCAACCTAAATCAACCTCAATGGTTCTGATGAGATTTGATTCTATAACATTAATAATATACAATAATACAACGAGTACAACATGTCGTGGCAAATTGGAACAGGTGGAAAATTTATGTAATATGAGTGATTTTTGTTTTTAAATTGTAAGCAGTCATGCATTCCTTCTGGAAGTAAGACATTCAATTAGTAATTAAAGAGTACATTCTTTAGGAAAATATACTCAAACGGCTTCTAGAAAACCATGTGACTGGATACGTTCGACAGTCTGGGGATAAACAGAAGTTAGTGAGCAAAATGGCGATGTTATCACCAAAATACGACTAGCAAGACCCATTTCATGTTAAAACTCTGATTTCTCCTCGTTCGAAAAACAATAGTTACTATAGTATGCCTACATATTAAGGAAAACCGAAAAAAAACCATGTAAGAAATTGAGCTCATATTTTAGCTGTATACGAGCAATTCTAACCCAGGTCCCCTTTAGATTTTCTCGTACTTCCAAGTAAATTTTAGCTTCTATATGCAAATATTTTTTGCAAGTATATCTTCTACCTCTTATTTATGCCGAGGATAAATATTCTTTATGAAGGAAAAATCGAAAAAAAACATGATTACAGACTTCATCTAATTTATATACCACCTTATTTTTTTTAAGAGTTATCTCTCTGATTTTTCGGTGAATACCCAAAAACGATTACTAATATAGAAGTCTTGGAAAAGGGTTTTACGTTTTAGTTGGATCCCCACAGTTATTAATGCTACAAGTTTTTTGGGCCAGTTTAATACTTTTATTTCAAATGCGTTTACTAAACCTTTTTTGTAAATGACATTATCAACTCAAATATTTCAGAATTTCTTCTAGGATCTTTCTAGAACTAGGCGCTACCCTAATATTGGGATTTCATTGATATATGTAAACCACTGCGTCGTAACCAAAAAGATAATTCGGGTACACTAAATTATGATATGATGTAATACGCAATTGATGATAATGATCAATAATGTCGCTTTCTTGTTCGTAAACTATGTAAAGTCAATGCATTAAAGCTAACACAGGGTACCACCCGCGCGATCAGTGAACATTATTTTAGGTATAATATAATATACATTTTTGTCAAATTATTCTAATTTTGCGAGTTGTTTGATATGAAGTATGAAAACTATCATTTTCAAAGTTCCATCTTTCAGCCGAATCTAGAGTACTATGCACTGTATGCCTTATTGTCATATTAGGCTTTTCATGGTATTATACCTACCGATCCTGAACCCATACCTACTATTTATCAACAAATCCTGGCCTCTGAGATGTCTTATTTAACGACTGTACCGTATTCACTGACCTTTTCTTAGGACATTTATGTAGGAACGTCAACTGAAATCTCTTAACATGAAAATAATTGGATTTTGTAATTATACTATTAAGATTCTTTCTTCTTTTTGAGCTTCAGAAATTGTTTTTATTCATTGGGTGAACACACAGTTATAAATTTAAAGATAAAGAAATCCAAACTTCTGGTCTTCAAAGATAATGAGAGAATCAAACGAGGAAAAACATAGATGTCGAATTATACAGAAAGGGAAATACAACTATTCTATTAGAGAATATTTGTTCGAATATCTAATTAATGGAAAATAATTAAACACACATGATTAAAATAATCATAATCTTGCCATAAATGTGAAATGAAAGAAAATACATATTTGGTGCTGGAACACAAGTTTTCATATTTAAATAAACCTCTCCACTCTTATCAATTCTTTTACTTTGACCTCATAGAAAGCTGATACTGAGAAAGACCTGTCAGAGATATCAGCTCGATGTTGGAAATTTAGTGGTGAAAAATATACTATACACTACGGTGACTCGCTTGTAAAAATAGGTTCCCTGTTCTGCTACGGATATGCATAGTCTGCGATTTTATATTACCTCTCTAATGACATTTTATGACTCTAAATAAGAGGCTTCTACCAAAATATTTTTGACAAATCGATGAAGGGGATTTCTGATGGTGAATTATAGAAGATTTTAAGTTTGGTGCAGTATTTGGTGTTTCCCAATTTTTTAATTATGTGGTTTGTATAAAATTTCTTAATCATAATTTTATTTTCATACAATATTTTTGATTTCATTTCCTCAGAAACAGGAGGGGTATTTTAATCAGGATTAGGAGAATAATAGGGTTATTTTTGGCAGATTGTTAGAGCCGCTACATGAAGTGCTGGCTTCGGTTATTTTTCATATAGTTGCAATCTCATCTCGGGTCGTCCCAACAACTCCTGTCGCACGCCCTTGCAGCGGTATCCGGAATATTACGTGGATATATTGAACACTTGACATTCTTGAAATGAATAGAAAAGTTTTCAAATTTTCCCTGAGTTTTTGGTAAACATAAGAACGTTTTCTATGAAATTTAATGGAGTGACTTCTTGTAAATTGCAGAATGTTTTTTCTTTATTTTTTCATATAGTTAACGATTAATGTAGAAATTATATGAGGCTTGTGTAAGTTAATGTAATAAATAAATGACGATGCCTAGAATTATATCGAATTCCAAAATATCCCGCTATTTTTATATTTGTCCAGAATCATTGAAAAAAGGATATTATTAGTCTTTAGTAAATTAACAAATCAACGGTAATTACGCTGGGAGCCTGTTTTGGTTCTTGTTGTTACCAAAAGAACATGCTATTGAATGTTGATGAGATGTACTCAATTGAAAGCAAATTTCAAATTCCCTTCGGATGGTAATTCACGTGTAATGTGCACGTGTAACATCGTGCCATCTACTTAATGTCCAATAATATTAGTCATTCTCAACATTTGTTAGAGCGGAGGGGACTTTTACAATCGACATTCCCATAAGAAAATGTATATAAATACCGATCTCATTGAGTATTAAATTTTTACATAAGTATTTATGTGCATAGTGCTCAATGGAGGATAAATTATAGTTTTAGTAAAATAAATTACTCAATTATTAACGTTTGTAATTGGACTGAGTAGGATTAGAATTTCAAATGTTACATATTTAGGCAGAGTATCCGCAACGAAATAGATTCATTTTGAAAATCTACAAATTAATACAGATAGTTGAATGGTACTAGTGCCATGCTCATGAGTATGGTGTGCGACTACGCACAGCCCCGTTTTAAATTTAGGTGAAACCTTAGGTCATTCTCAGGAAGAATCAGTATAATATTTCAAGAGTCAGATCTTACAACCCATATGTAATGGGACTGGTCCGCTTACGGTGATACATAGATTTCACACTTCACGCCATAGAGGTCATTACGAGGCGGGATACACCCATACCTATAAAACAAAGCTTTATAGTATGTTGAAATTGGCAGTTTGGTGGTACTCGGAATGAAAAAATAGGAATCACTGAGGATTGATGAACTAGGAGGGAAGAGGGAGATTAATCTGGTGGAATCTTTGTAACGTAAAATGATCAGTAGCTTGAACAGGTGGTGGACACTAATTTAACTGTAGCAAGTCACTCACTCTGAAGAGATAAATGAAGAGTCCCTTAAATCGCAAATCACCTTTTGGAAATAAACCTTCAGGTATTGAATTTGAAAACAAGTTCTGGTTTTCAGGGCTTAGCTCTGTTTGCTGCATTACATTGTATTAAAGATCATACGCGGTGCCGCTCAAGCCGGTTTTTTTTCTTTGAGGAGTTTGTAGTAACCCATTGCGCTTTTCCGAATAATATAACCTCCGACAATATAACGAGCAGCGGTCTGTAAAGTGGCAGCACAACAGGTGTCTCACCGAGCACACTGAATGCCGAACACACTTTCGGTGATAACACCTTTCCGTTGTCCGGTGGGAGTGGTAATCAAGTTTATCTGCTCCCGGATTTTTTTTTTGGGAGGTGGTCCAGACACAATAGCGACCGGTTCCCTTACTTCAGGCGATCGCGATCACTCGAGTGACTGGCGCAAAGCCGTGGTTCGGACCTGAAAACCGGATTTAATTGCGAGTCCAAGTACGTCGTCCCCATTCTTCGACGCTAATGTTTCCGTCGCGCGCCGAGAAAAAAAAATAATCTCCAGCGCGATGTGAATCTGCGGCCACTTCACGGCCACACGGAGCGCCACGCGCGGGACACGTAACCGAACCCTCTCCCGTCTCTCCTCACTCGCGCCGTTAATTTGAACGGCCGGTCACACAAACCCGTTCCCCCCGTTTATTTTTCCTCGATTTGCGCCACACGATAGCTTCTCGTACGAGTTTTTTTAATGCGGTGCGCATGTCACGCTCTACTCTCACCATTGCCTTGTAACACTCCGTCATCTCCTTTTGAATGAGTAGTAAGTCACCAACACTGTGCAATGGAATGAGTGCGCCGTAAAAACTCGTGCCACCGAAAAGTTGCCAATGGCCTTGGATTAGAAATAGAACATTTTCACGGGCCTTAAAAGCAAAAGAGTGGTTTTTGAAGTAAAAGACGGCGGTCTATGATAAAAAGTTAAAATTTTTAATCACTTATATTCGACAATTAATTCTTTCAGACATAAAAGAGCTTCTCTTGGTTTATAGTGAGCGGTATGCATTTTAATTCCAACATTCTTATTGTTCAATCATGCATTCGTTTATGCGTTATTCATTTGCCAGGTGCGTATTAAGTCAAGCTAGAAATATTCCATTTTCTGTACATAATTCCACCGGGCCTTTGTTCACAATAAAGTGATATATCGCGAAAGATATTGATTACGCAGGTGTATATAACATTTCAAAAATAGAAGAATAACTAGTTGTGCTTAACAGTGTACATTCCGTCTGTATACTTATCTAATGTGAGCATCAACTATACTCCTAAGAAAAAAGATAAAACGCTTTGTCGACGAAGTTTAATCTAATACTTCTAAGTTATGCATCAAGCTCTTCGATGTGCGTGTAAGTTGGCAATGTTTTTATGAGAAAATGAATTTAGTGTGCATCTTTTTTAAGTTTCGGAAAAATATAGTCATCCCATTGTCAATATTTACGCTCGCAATTTAAATGTTGCATTTGTTAGAGAACACAAAAATTTTAATGACAGATTATATTTGTGTACTTGTATTGTACATGTTCGACTACCACATTAGCTAATAAATTGAACTTTAGTGTTTTATTATCTTCCTTATCGGGACCCACTCCGAGAGGGTAACTATTTTTAAGCCTCAGCTAAAGTGTGTAAAAATATTTTTCCTTTCCCACTTCTTCTAAATCAAATCCTTCCCACGGGTGAGAGGAAGGGAGAATGCTCCACACTCTCTCTCTCTCTCACGATCCTACTCCTCTTTCCCATTCATTGCCTGACTTTGCGTGACCTTCAAAACCGCACGCTCGCATATTGTGTGTGTTTACAAAACAAGCCTCTTCATTCGTGCGATTCCCCCGCCCTCTCGCATCTTCCCTTTCAACTTCCTCCCGCGCGCTCATCTCCGCTCGAGATCTCCCACCGTCGCTCCCCTGCCCCGCCCTCTACCCTCTCCGCCCCCCCCCCCCCCTAAGTTCGCAGTCTGGAGAGCACGCACCGCGAACGCCTTCTGCTGGAGGCACACGGAGCTGCTCTCCGCCATTGCCACACTCCCCTCTTCTTGACGACGTGCCTCCCCTCCCCGCATCCTCATCCACTCACTACCCAGACTATGATTCAGTCGACCGCCATTTCGAACGGGGGACAACGGTACCACCATGCCGCATGAGAGAGATTGGCCCACTGGTTGCAAATTTCAAAATCTGAACAAGTAACGGATATGATGCTCATTTACGTAATTTTTCGAAAAAAACAGGCGCGCAAGTAATGCTCAACAGAAAAAGTGCCAATGTTCATACATCCATAATATTCTTTATGTTTATTTTCCAATGTCTGAAAGAAAGAGAATATAGATGGTTCGACCCTACGTATAAATTGGATATTATATTTTGTAGATGGTAGATTATTAGTCGATATTACCTTTCCACCTATGCCTTATAGGCTGAACAAACTCATATTATTTACGAGTGTGTATAGAGCCAAAATTGCCAAGGATAGCTTGTGTAAAAGGCTGAGCTTAGGGAATTAATCCAAAATAACCTCCTGCAGTTGTGGTTCTGAAGCATTTGAGCCCTTATTACCTAATTACCATTAATATTATATGCACGAATTAATTAGATATCAACTCACATTCAATTTGGAAAAATAGTATTTCCGCCCTTGAACGTTTTTCCATGATTGCTTTGGGCATTCGTTCGTTGAAGTTATGTTTATTAATGTTAATTACCAAAGTCTAACATTAACAACAGAAAGTGAATGCTATTGAATTGCAAATATCTCCAATTGATTCCCTATTATTTGACGTCCCTTAAGCTCCTTGCACCCCAAATTTATGAATATCTCTTATATCACTGTGCACGTGAGCACAACCTAATGATATGAGAGGGATAAGGATATGTTCACCTGGGTTGCAGTAAATCATAGCGACGACAGATATTCATATGTAATAGTTTAAGAAATGTATCGTGTTATGAAGAGCGAGGAAAAGGGGAGTTACGTCGTAGAAACTGTAACAAATTAGTCATTTTCCGGTATGACATATGCATTTCAATGATTAAAAATATTATCGATGTATGATAAAAAATTACTTGCAATTTTAAGTACACTTTAGACGCCCTCATAATTTATTTAAAAATCCCGATGGAATATAAACAACGATAGAATTCTTCATTCTTTAACAGTTAGGTAATTTAGTATAATTTTCATTTATAAAGAAAAAACCTTGAATTGACGATTCGTCATCTAATGACGTTTACCTGAACCATTTGAGATCCCCGAAAATATGCTGATCTATTTAAAACTGCTTCAAATGGTGAATTTTTCTTTCACGTATAGGATTTTTATTTGCTTGCTAGAAAATTTCTTGAATGCCACAACCGGTCTCGATTAATGATATTTAGTTAAATTTGTTGATTTTAGAGTTGATTAGTAACACACTTAGGCTGTCTGCATATTTTGGTGAAAAATTAAGGGAAATTTGGAGGATGAGGTGTGTTTTGAGAATGCTTTAATATAAGCATTTGTTAGAATAAATGGAGATTGTTAGCCTGTTATTGTATCCGTGATCACCCACTACCTACCTATCCGCTAGAATAGATGCTCAACATTATTTTAAACGAACTATTTGTACCAACGACAGCAAACAACTTCATATAACGTATTGCCAGTAGTTTTATGTCTAGTTTTCCTCGTGGTTAATGAACCATACCTAATCTATATAAAATCGAGTATTTTACTGGCAGTGCGCCTTCGTATATGTCTCATAAGTAGTATACATCTTTTTTAGAAACCTTGGCCGTTACTATATTCTCGTTATGAAGGTTTCGCCAATGGAAGTTTATCATATTAAGTGCGTTTATATTCGTATTAAATATATAAATAAATGGAGCAAATTCTCATAAGTTGAACCATGGATCCTGGCATGGGAAGTCATAGCTCCAGTAATTAATTAGGATCTGTTGAAGGACTATCAGTATTGCAGTGATAAAAAACGATATTATTATTATTAAGCATCTACCGGTTAAGTTAGGTTTTGGATGACAACAAATGCCAAATAAATATTTTTAATACTTAATGAAACACAATCCATCAACCTACTCTACATCCTGTGCAGTCCCACTCTACAGTCCCTCTCCATCTCTGTGTACTTCCTCCCTTCATCCCGTCCAACATCCTTGTCACGTTACTGCCCTTCCCGCGTTTGCCGAACATTTTCCCCTCTATTACATTCTTCAACATCTCGCTGTCGACCAATACGTCCTTCATCCATTTTTCCTGCTTCCTTATGATTTTCCCCCTTTTTCCCAACAAACCCCTCTTCTCACCCACCAAACATAGTATTTTCTTATTTTTTTTCTCCTCAGCCCATTTTACCTTCTCCATTCTTCTCCAACCCAAATTGCAAAATCATCCTACCTACGTCTGCCTTAGCCTTTTTATTTCTGGACAATTACTATTGCTTTATTAATATTAATTCTCCACCCATATCTATTGCACTAAATTTTTAATTTACTCAGCAATGCTTGTAACCTCTCCTCTCGGTAAGTTCTCTCATTACTGCAATGGCATCACGCGTGCCTCTCCCCTTCCTAAGCTCAAAATGATCATCCCCTAAGTAATAATAATCCCTATTCTCTATCCTTTTGTTGATGATCCTGAAAATAACTTAACCTGTTTAGGATATCAAATGTATTGTTCTGTAGTCCATACATGATGAAGCCTTTACCTTTTTTGAATAGGAGCTATCACTGATCTCACACAGTCTTCCGGCCAGATTCCTTCCTCATAGATACTAAGAATCAGTCCATGTATACTCATTTTCCCACTTTTTTTTAAACCCTGTAGTAGTTTCGCAGGAATGTTGTCTACCCCCACTGCTTATTTGAATTCATCTCCCTTAATACCCAGTCTATCTCATCGTCGAGTATGCCTGGACCTAAGCTATCTGTCCTTACGTCATGTACCTTTTCTACGTCTAACCCTGTTTGCCTATGTTCTTTACCAAACAGTTCTTCTATATATTCCTTCTATCTCTCTTCGATCTTTTCTGTGTCAACTATTATCTTACCTGACTTATCTCTAGCTGTCAACACTGTACAGCGCACGAATGTTACCCTTCTTCTGCAAACTTTCTATATCTTCGCACTACGTCTTCCACCATTCTTCCTTTGCAAAAATACGATAGCATGAGCAATATTAATTTAAGTAGACCTATGGCAGGATAGTTATTCATAAGTATTCACCAAATTTGTATGACCATCCAGAGTGGAATTTGCATTTCCAAGTATATTATTTTATGCAATATATTGGAATAATAATTCGATCTTAACGTTGTCTGAAACAAGGTAATGCAGTAAAAAAATTAATATTTAAAAAGATGAAATTTATTTAGATTTAAAAAATTTATTTAGTGGAATTTCAAAACAACGTATATTCAGTTGTCAGGCAAAATATTATTGCTGTAGTTAATCAAACCACACATTAGTTGCCTTTATTGAAGTACCCTGGCGACTGTTAACCCAAAAGTAAATAATTTACATTACCAGTTGAGAGTTCTACTGAGAGTATGGTTATTACAACTTGGATTAAACAAGGTTTAGGCTCTTTTATCCAGTACTGCCAATAAGCTAGAGAAATAGGCATTGACCTAGGAATAGCGAAAAGAATAGAAAATGAGGTCATAATTTCCACTTGACAATAATTTATTTAATTTTTAGGAACAGTATTATACATGTCGTTCCATAGTATGGTGTTTGTTTTCCATTTATGACCCGGAAAAATAACGTATCATGAAGTGTATGGAACCATGTTGTAGATTTATAAATATATATCCCGTAAAGAGCTCCTAGTCCTGAGAATACACGTTCATTGAGATCCTCCCTGCAGATAACGGTGGCATAGCAACGCTTAGGACTGTTGAAAATCGCGACAGATGTGCGGCGAGAATCGAGAGATCGAAACTGTGGTGGACGAGAGAGGGTTCGCCGAAACGTAAGGAGAAGACTGACGACCCTTTACGAAGTATCTTTTGTGTATGAGAAGAGAGAGAGGTAGGTGAAAGGAGATAAGAGGGGGGAAGGGGAATGTGCACATATATGGCATAGTATGTGCTGCCTATGCTGAGCTCCCAGTTGGCTGGAAGATGAGAGAGAGATAGAAAGAGGTGAGGTACCCACTGTTGGGAGTAGGAGGTGGGCGTGGGAGGGACGAGATGGAAAGGAAAGGGTCGGGCGTCGCTGTGAAACGCCTGCGGGTTTTTAAGAGGCTGACTGCGATAAGGGAAGGAGAAGGGAGCGAGGAGGATGGGGCGGGAGGGGAGTCGAAAGAGAGAAGAATTAAAGCGCTTATGGGGGAATAAATAAAGGAGTGGTGGGGAGAGGGAAGAAAAAGGAGCGGCGAGAGGGAGAATTAAGAAGGGGAAGAGGGAATTAAAGGGGGGACGGGTGTTGAGGGTTGAGGAGAGTGGAGTAGGGGGGAGGTTGGGTGGAGGAGGAAGGAGTGGGAGGAGATCGCCTGTGGGTACGAAATGGCAGATAAGACCACTTCCCTTTTATTTTCCTTGCCCGTCTTCCCTTTTCGAGCACTTCCACTCGGGCAGGCCGGGAAGTAAAGAAAGGGTTCGGAGGGAAGGAGGCTAAATGGAAAGAGAGGGAATAAGAGAAGGAAAGAGTGAGCGTTGAAGGTGGGGTAGTAATGGGCTAAGAGGCTGAGTGTTTGTGCGGGAGGAGAAAGGCAGAAAAAGTAAAATGAGGGAGAGGAGACCATATTCGTCCAAAGCAATGATGAGAAATAAAAGTGGTGGGATTAGGTAAGAAATGGATATTTGCGTTGACATACAGTTTAAAAAAAGAGATGATTTTGTATCGGTGATAAACATAATTTCGTATCGAAGTTATCGGGTAAAATAAATTAAATTAAAAATAACTAAATAAATATGTTGGTAGCTGGAAAAGAGAATTTTATGATAATCTTCAGAATAATAACACGTGGAGATGGAAGGTCGTGCTGGGGGAATTCAGGAGAAGTGTAATGATGTAGTACACCAAACGTGAGAATACAAGGAGAATAAATGTCAGAACTGTCCGCTATGTTTCATCTAAAATATTTAACTTTGAAAATGGTGGCATCAATGCACACACGCATTTCATTTTTATATCTTGATTTCAAATCGATTTTTACCCAGTAAGCCTGGGTATGAGATAGTTTGGAAAAGCTTCACTTTTGATATGGCATTTAAGATTATGAAGTTCATATTTTTACGGAAACATCTAAAGTTTAGTTAATGAAAAAAGAGAAGTAAGAAAATATATTTACTTTATTACCAAGGATATAGCAGCATAAAAATATGACATGCAAAAAGGATCATAACCTTCATGAGAATCGCGAAAAATCTCTAATAAAATTACTTTTCATCTTTTGCTTTCACATAATGGTAACCTTTTGGAATGAGTGCATACACGTGGCTAGGAAAGTACATCCATTTTTGTACTGTTTGCAGATATTTCATCTATTCTGAACCATTGAATAAGAAATTCCCGTAAGGGGAGCTGTGTGCCCTCTACAGGCAACTCGGTTTGGCCTACTGAAAGGAATAGCGAGGGAGGGGGGCAGGAATGCGGAGTGCAAGAGACTGAGGAAACTCGACGGAGGTTGGAGCCTCAAGAAGGAGTGGCGAGTGCGGTAAAGGGTTGAGGTGCGTAAAATGAAGGGGGAGCAGAGTGGGGGTGGGAAGGGGGAATTGGAAAGCGGATGGGTGTTGTGCAAGAGGGAGAAGGGGCGAATGAAGGAAGCTGCTTGCGCTCCGCCGAGGAGGTCGGTCGTGTGGGTCGGTGGAATCATGGGGAGGGGCTGGAAAAGGGGGGGAGGGAGGGACGTCGGAGGGAGACGGAGCTAGACCGAGTCGTCTGGAAGAGCGGCGGTGTCTCTTGTGGGGAGGGAATTTGCGGAGCGGGCTCTGCGGCCGAGAACCAACCACCGAGGCAATGAAGGGAGGGGAGAGCTTGAGAGAAAGGGTGGGGGAGGACTGTGCGCGTTTATATATACCTACCGATACGTATGTACAGACGGATATCGGTGAGGTGGTCCGGGGGCGGAGAAGTAGCCTTGGAGGAGGTATGTGGGTGGAATGGACTAGAGGTGGAGATGGGGAAAGTGACGGCATTGCAAACATGAACTCGATGAGGATGATGAGGAAGAGATGGGGACTGAGGTAGGCCTCGAAATCGGAAATTGGGGTCGCGGAAGCAAAACATCTCGGTTTTCTAATTCACGGATGATAAACAGGGGATAAAATTTCTATGCGACTTTTTCCGCAACTACTTAACGGACAATCTTTGTTTCTTTCTTATTATAGTATTTAAAAGAACATCGATGAAATGGGTTATAACCCACCGTAATTATAAAGGAAATAATGATGTGCTGGTTTATGAATGTGAACTGTTTTGTTCATAAAATGAGTTTCTTTTAGAAGTATTTTTAACAGATAACTGATAACCAGGCTTACATTAATAATGAACGTATTCTGGAAGGGAACGGCATGAGGATGATTCATGCTCATTAGTTAAGTGTTACAATGAATAATACTTGACTCTGAAGCGGAGCGGATAGAACGCTTCTTTCATTATTTAAAGATATTGGAAGAAATTTATTTTTCGAGTTCTTTAATGAATTAGCCCTTGTTTCTATCCGTGTATAAATAGGAAAGCAAAATCTTTTCCAGAACCTTGGAAAAGGTAACCTTATTAGCACATTTTCCCTTTTATATACGGTAGAATATTGAACATATGGTTATACCTTTGTATGCACAAAATAATTAAATATGGAGAAAGTTTAAACCTTCATTAAGGATATATATAGTATGTGGTTAGGCTAGTGTGTTATTACGTTGGTAAAGAAGGTGGGGAAATAAAATTTCAGGGGAATAATGGAAAAGGACTGCGAGCGCGCTGACAAGGCAAAGTGCTCGTGACGGAATGAAAATTTTGTCTCGAAATTGGAAAAGTCAGGTTGTTGGATGTGGGCCGAAAGAAGAAACAATATTCAGAAGGTCGAGTGGCAAGAGAATAAAACGGGCGGGCGGGAATGGGGAAGGGAGGATGTTGAGTAGGAAGAGGGCGAGGGATGTGGACGTGGAGGAGGGGAAGGGCGGAGGCCGAAGGAGGGAGTGTGGGTGGGAGAAAGATAGGGGTTTTTGGAAGGTAGCGGTTGGCGGAGATAAAGGTTTAAATTGTGGGAAATGAAGTAGAGGATGCGGAGGAGGGGGAAGAAGGGAGCCTTGAAAGGGAAGGATGGGTCGAGGAGGTCGAAGGAGGGAACTTGAGAGGTGCGGAGAGGAAGGGGGCAGGGGTTGTGTAAGCGGTGAGGGTGTCTGGGGGTAGCGGGGACAGGATCCGAGCGAGGTGGTAACTAGGGAACCCATTCTGGTCCTTTAAGAGGGCTGGCCGTTCTGTGGATACGGAGAGGGCAGAGAAGGGTCTGAGCGAAGGGAATGGAAGATAGAAGGAACAGGAGGGGAATGGAAACGAAAGGAAAAAGCGTGTGTAGGGGTTAGGGGAAGGCGTGAGACAACCAGAGACATTCAAAGCGAAACACAATTAATTTAGAATAAGTTGTTAAAGGTGGATAATGACGGGATAATACGAAGAAAAAAGTACAAAAAAATTATTTATGTTTAAATGATCAAATAAAAACTACATCATATAAAACTGAAGACGAAACCGTAAAAAACTGTGGTTGAACAAGAAATCATCAAATGCCTACATTTTTCTTCAGCAATAATGTTTTTTCTTTTATGGCTCCTTAATTTTAATTTCATTAGTTAAAAAAATACCGATCAATGATGACATTATGATATAGACTACCTAAGGACAATTACATCAGACGAGAGTAAGTAAATAAAATTTATATTGTGCCTATATACACACCAATAAGACAGAGAGTCAGGTCTCTGTTGAATATGCAAAAAAAAATATAAAGAAGTCCAAGGCATGCCCGATGTCATGCATATTCCTTCACCGTGGAACACTTAACTGTGCTGTTTGGCTATATGAAAGGCTGAAAAATAAATGTATGTTTTTAATCCCTGTGACCAATTCGATTCCTTTAAGCATGATTTCATGCCACTCATTATTGTATCTCGTTTGAAAAAACCGAGAAATATCTGGAGAAACATTTCATTTACAATTCTTACGGAGACGGACAATTGTGTGATAACACTTCAGTTCAGCATTATAATTGGGTGAAATATTTTCTATTTCGTAAATTGGGAAACGACAACGGACGAGGGACTGAAATTTAAAAATTTTAATAGCACATTTGTCTTTATCAGGCTATTATTGTGGCCAGGAAGATATAGCATATGAAGACATTGTTTGAATGACGCAAGTCTGTGCCAATGACTATTGTGGTATAGATTTTTGTAGCATAAGATAAAGTTATATATGAATCGCAGTGAGCTTAAGTCTTATCGCTAGCGATTGAACACTTACAAAAAGCAGGTATGAAGAGGCCATAGATGATAGAATTGGACACACTTTTAAACATCTTTTTATTCCTTAAGGGAAATACAGCAAGACTAAGGAGGTCTAAAGGGAAGCAAATGGACGAAAAGCATAAGAGGATGGAGGATTGATGTGGAAAGAAAGATAAAAGCGCAGGGGACCTCTGGATGCGGAAGCGGGCAGTAAGGGAGGTGTGAGTGTGGGGGGCTCAGGAGGAGAGGGGGGAAGGGCAAAATGGCGAAGAAGCGTAATTGGGAGCTCGGCGATGGGTCGGCAATGAGATAGGTCGGGGGCGGTGGGGAAGGAGGGAGGTTATAGGGGAGTTTGAGGGGGTCGGAGGGGAAGGAGCGGGTTCGGAAGGGCGTGCTCTGTGAATTTAAAACGTGTCTCAGAATTTCTCCGCTGGATTGGGAGAAAAGGAGCGAAGGGTTTTTTTTCCATTTTAATTAAACGGGACAGATGCGACTGGAGTTGGTCTGTTGACAAGGCTCTTTCCTTAGAGCAATAAGCGAGCGGGAATATTTGGGGTCCATCGTTTGAAACGAAGCCACGCCAAATATTGGAATTGCTGCTAAAAAGGCTTGTTTCATTTGTGAACATTTCTCTATTCTTCAACCCAATATTCTTTTATGGGATGAATTTTCGGTGAGACGCTATTTCGCCACTTCCCGTCAATTGTCAAATGTCTTTGAGCTAAGATTCTTTTGCATTCAAGAAATATTAAACTATTTGACTTTAATTAATGTCTGTTGTAGATGTAAACATTTTTACGACTTTCTATAATCAGTATATCATCTTAAATGTATTACTATATAAATCTGAAAATTAATTTATCCGCTTGTTTATTTAGAGACGCATCATTCCTAGGCGATACGTAGCAAGAAAGTCTATTTTTGGCATTGATGAGGTAAAAATTACATGAAGTGTCAGAGGCTAGGTCCGAATTGGATATGCTTTCTGGAAATTTTTGAGTTGAAAAATTGATTGAAACATTATTTTACACACACAGATGGCAGGACTTATTTGACTCAGATTTCAGATTTTAATTCATTCACTGCAAATCTGTGACCAAAGTTATTCCCATTATTTCTCTAATTATTACATAATTTCCAAAAATATATGATGCTTTATGCCGACAGTTGAACAGACGCTGTCAGCAGCTGCTGCTCAATTCGATAGTATCGAATTATTTTGTAATGACTAACTTTTAAACTGCATAAGTTCATCATTTTGAACTCAGGGTTTATTATACTAGGAAAAATCTAGTTGCATTTGTCGAAGACATTTGCATAAACGTGTTGCTTACAGATAACGTCGTGATGAAGAAAAAATATAGATAAATAATTTTAAAAAGATGATAATTAAATTCAGTGACAGCTGTATGTACAAATTAATCCGGGGAAGCTAGGTATAGCCACTTGTTATCGTATAAAACGCAAAAATATCTAATATTCAGTAGAGAAAAATTTATGCAGCAATTGTGTCTATCTACTTCACTGAAATTGAGTTTATATTAACAAATTATTAAAAACACAGTTGTGAATCAAAATGAAACTATTTAAATGAACGTATTTTACTTCAATCATATTAATAAATGAAATTTGAACATTGAAATCATGCAAAGTATTTACTTTTATTAGACATTCTAAAATAATGCTTTTTTAATTATTTGAAAAATATAATGTGTCTCTCTCAATTTTTATTAAATGAAACATTTTTACTCAGGCAAGATAATATGGACACAAAAAGGTAATTCAGTTTCTAAAATCAAAGCATAAATATTAGTGGTAAAAGTGGCTTATATATTAGCTAAACCTCTAAATTATGGAAATGTCTTTCACTCTCATTATTAAAGATTAATGAGAATGAAAAACGAGTATTTTATGAATTGTGTGTGTCGGAGGAAATATAATGCTCTTAATGAAGTAACTGAATACTTTCATGAATCAAATTACTGCTCACGTCCATCGAGTGAAGGGCTAATGTCCCTTGGACACTACCTATATGTTTCCGTCGTCATAGCCTTTATTGCCCCGGACAAACTTAAACATTTCGTAAATTTATTTAAAACCATGGGATACGTAAACACGAGGTAATTTGAAGTGGGTCTACCTCCCGCACTGGAACACTAGCACGTTGATGGGAAACTCATCACTACGTCAAACTTTAAGCACTTAGCTGCAGACTCATTAACGTGATATTTCCACCTTTCTCTCTCAGACTCCTCCTCCACCATCCCTCCCTCGGAAATGGGTGCTCCTTTGCGAGGACTCCCTCCTTCCCTTTCCTTCCCCCATTCCTCTCTTCCCTCGATTCCAAATCCTCCCCTCCACCACCGCCGGCTCCTCCTACTCCTCCTCCTCCGCTTGCCCACTCACTCACTCGCTCGACTCCGGAAACTTGGCGAAATGAACGCTTACCCCAGCGACGTGTGTGCACGTGGTAAGGGGTGAGAGAGGGGACCATCCATCGTTGCACCAGGGGAACACCGAGACGTTGGGCGCCAAGGTTAGATCTCACGTCAGGTTGGGCGTCGATCCGCCGGGGTGTCTTCCGTCTCTTTTCCGCTGACCATCTCCAGTCAGTTCCCTCACAGCTGCAGGAAATAGTTGCAGGAGTTGAAGACAATAAAGAAAGAGTTAATTGGTACACGTTTAAAATCTGTTCTTCATTACGAATGGTTTAAGACAAACAGGAAGAGAGGTGGTCGAAAATATTTCACTCTTTTTCTCCATTCACCGAGAGTGGCCTGTCACTAGAGAATTAAACATTTGTTTCACATCTTACAACTATATTATATTTAGGTCTATTCAAAAGTATCCAATAATAACATTTCAGGAAAAAATCAAAGCATCCTTAGTTTTCGTCTGAGTGGACGAGAAACCATGATGAACATATGGGATTCACCAACCACGTATCGTTTCAGTCTCTCATTCTTTACGTTTTACAGAGTTCTGTCGGAAAAATTTTCGTCGGGGGTCGAGATTATGAATTTCTGTGTATTTTCAATATTTAGCACCACTGGCATCATCAGCAACCATGCATCAGATAGTTTACCATGCATATTTATTGCGCAATATTTGAAGGACTGCGTCATGAATTAAAGTACACCACAAACACCAGCATAAAACCAAAAAAAAATAAAGCCATGGAGTTGAAAACTTCAGATTTTCATTTTGCTAAATTTTTCGATCTCCGAATTGTGAACATTCGGAAATAATAGCAGTTTGTATAGAACTTGGTTGCTCGTAGAGTTAAGATATGTGCGTGACAATGAAAAGAAGTTCAGAATATTTATTTTAATAAACAGCAAACAAATTATTTTCAATGCGTTTATACTCCATTGCACATCAAATTCACGATAGCTTCAGGTGAAAAAACTTGAATCCCTCAATGACCGCAGCAGCGTACTCACAGTTGACAATATCCGCCAAACTCATCGTCAAGTTCGACATATAGGAAAATCTGAGTTATGTAATGTGCCCCAAATGTTATCCCATTTGTCATTTTTGCAGCGAGGGTGGAAACGAGAGTAAAGAGCATTATAATGCGCCTTGTCGCACGAGGCAAAGAATTAACATAGGGCTGGACGCGCATCGCCAGCACTTTCTTTCCACACACCCACATCAACAGCAGCCTTTCGAGAGAATCCCTTCCCCTCCACATTTTTTGCGTATTTTTCTGCGTCACTCTCGAGAAAGAAAGGCTTCCTCGCTCCCAAATGATTGGCTCTGCCGACTAAGTACCCTCTTACTGGTCATTCTCTGCTCTATTTTCTTTTTTCTTTGGTGGGATTAGTACTTCTTTGGTATCGCCTGTGTGAAACATAGAGAAGACATCTCCCGGACGGATCGTATCCCTCTGCCGTGTTTAACTCTTTTCATGGTCAATCCTGCGCAGCTTTGTAAGAGTTCTCGAAGGGATTGGATTCACATCGCTAATGGAATCGAAGAGGCTCCTTTTCCATTTCCAATCTACACGTATGCTATACATTTACCTGATAACGGTGTTAACCTTGGCTAACAGCCAATAATCTAACTATAGTTCTTTACCGTGTTTCCGAGCCCACGAGCGGACTTGCTCGGATTATCACGATGATGACACATTGGTGCATTGAGTACGCTCTGATGTTGCCCCTCAAACTATGAAACTCGTCAACGAGTTGAGTGATGCCATATATTATATTACTACCCATTGTCAAAAGAAGGCAAATCTTGACTGGTATTTAGTTTCTCGTACCTTCGAGGTTCTGAGTAATTAAATGTTATAGACCAAATATTGTTTCATTTTTGACGACCAAATAAACTGCTACAAATTTATTAATGTTTAACATTGTTATTTCAAAACAGCAGAAAAGTAAACTTATAGTTACTATTTTAGCAGGGCGAGGCTCAAATTGGCAGTGGTAGTCAGGCTGTGTCCATTCAAACGGTAGACTACCGTAACGATACTAATATTTGTTTTCATTTAAGAACTATAATAAACTTTAATTTTATTAATTTTTTAGCATTTCTATTCCTTTGACTTTCTATTCCTTTGACACGTTAAGTCTTGGGGTTTTCGCTTCTTGGCACAAAAAAATAAAAAATGAATATGTATTATGAAGTCAAATATGGAGATAAAATTTATTGTTAGAATAAATATTACAAAAATTGAAATTGTTTAGTTATTTATCATCATATACCATTTTTGAAGTGTATCTTTCTCAAAAGCCAAACAAACAAAAAGATGTATTAATATGATATTGTACTAAAGAAATCGCAATGTATTTTCTTACGTTCACACTGCAAAGTATAACTCTAACGGTGGCTAAAATTGTTTTGAAGTTTTTATAAAATGGTCATAGTTGCTATGTTGTGTGTCATCTGTTATTTTCGCAAAATTGGTGAAGAGTTTTTGAAAAGCATTGTTTTCCCATCGAGATAAAGTAAAAAATAAAATGTTTTTAGAAAAGTTTTAGATTTAATAATAGAAATGTATCACTGAAAAACTTCTAATTACTTGTTATGTAAAAGGGTATTATAGAAATCACTCGTGTGATGAAATATTTTAAAGAGGAGCCATTTTTAAACGTTCTCATTTTTTACAATGCCTTCCAAAAGGGTCTAATTCCTTACCCAAATGTGATCAATGTTATCGCTGCAGGCCAGCTGGCGACATATACATACACAAAATGAATGCAAGGCAACAAGCTTCACACCATACTCACATCTCTCCCAAATAATATTTCACTAGCTCTTTCGACTGGAAGAACAGCAGCGCCGCGTCGTGGTAAAACCTGAATTTCGCTACGGGACCACCACGAGTCAGGCGGAGGAGCCTTTCTCAGATTCGCCGATTGATCACGGTGACACCAAAGCTATAATGGGTTGCTATTTTCGCCTGTAAAAATATCACACCAATTGATCCTTGCACTGCACAGTCATGGGGGCACCCGTGAAAAACAAATTGATCACTATTGCCCCGAAGGTGTAATCGGGAGCGACTATTATAGCTTGCAAACACTTCCGTTCGGGAACCGTAGACACTCGTGAAACGGTCGTCGTCTGCACCTCCTCAGCACCAGCTCACTTCCTCATAGGGAGACGACTGGAGATCGGCTGGAGGGACCGGTCGTCTCCGGGTCCAGAATCGGACCCCAAAGGGACACACGTGCTTACCTTTCCCTCGCGAGCCCGCCGGTCGACTCCGCGCGAGCCTTCTCCTTACCGCGTGGCGGCCGGAAAGTCGGCAGTGAACCGCATACACAAATGACCGCACGTTGCATGGGTAACGGGATCAACCAGGCACTGCAAACCCAGTCGGACCGTCGCCTTCTCTTCTCTCACGCGACACAGGGTACCGCCGTCCGACATACAATCGTAACCTCAGCCCCCCATCCCCCCATACCTATTCCACCAACCCCACCTTCCCCCCCTTCCCTCAATGGTCAGTCTCTCTCACTCTATTCCCCGCCCCTTATCTATACTACACCTCCCAGCACACAGTTTCCCCCCCACCGCCCTCCTTCCACAACCATCCCGCGGACAATCGGTGACCGCACCACGGAATGAGGCACCTCTGTCATACCCAATGCGGCACTCACACGCGAATAAAATGTGTGCGTCTGTTTGGTGGCCGAAACTCAAACCTACTCTCTCGGAGCTTCTCCTCATCTCTCTCTCTCTCCTCCCCCCTACCCTCTCACTCGGGAAAGGAGTGAGCCCCCCTCTCTGCCCTCCTTACTCTTTCTTCGAAACCCTCTCTCTCTCTCTCTTCTCCCTTTCCCCTAACCCCCGTTCCCTTCCCCCGAAAATCCTCCGCGGACCGGATCTAGTCCAGAGGTCCAGCGAGGGAGAGAGAGATAGAGGTCCACCCCACTCATGCCACCCCAACCCCTTGTCCTCGCGCAACAATTCTACTTTCCCACGTGTGTGTATGCGTGTTAATGCAACATGTCCGCTTCCTTTGGCTTGTTTTTTATTCCCCTCGGGGGCTAAGGGTTTTGGGGGAGGGATCAGGGATAGGGATATAGGTACGGTCGGCGGAGTAAGTCGCGGAATATGTGAAAGGTAGGAGGAGATAGAGAGAGAGGCCCTTTTTAAAGAGTAAAGTAATCGGCCATGGTGGGACACCGTATGACCCGGGTCCGCCGTTCGTCCCCTCGGAAACCCTCTCCCTCAAACTATCCCCCGATCTGTGGCCCCGTTTCAATCCACGTAAGCACTCTGTATCTCTCTCTCTTTCTCCCCTCCCCCAAAGTCCCTTCCTCCACTCTCCCGAACTCCACACCAACTTCCTCACTCCCATTACCTCACGGCCAGCCGAGCCTTTTTTAGTCAAATTGTGTCCAGTTCAGGTTTTCATTCATTCGAAGCTGCGAAGCTGGGTCCGACAGGTTTTGGGACCTCTTTTTTTATTCGCGTCGCCAGGGGTCCGCTCCCTTTATCATCTCCCTCCCAGCCTCCCTATTATGCCTCATTCTCTCTCTTTCTAACTCACTCACCTTTCTCCATGTCTTCTTTCCCTCTCCACTTCTCTCTACCTTACGCTGATCTTCTTACCTTTCAAGAAGAGAATCAACCTCTCTCCAGCACGTGTCTCCGATTCCTACTTCAGACTGCAAGAGGAGATGAGAGGAAAAGTGCTCTTGGGGTGACGCTCAAAACAAAGTTTGTTTTCTCTTCTACTCAAATGCGTTCTTCTCCGGAGGCTTTCCAGGTAGAAGCTATGCGTTTCGTTCGTATAATGCTTGAAGTTTTAAATTTATGAGTACATATTAAATTAGGATATATAATTCCTTATCTAATTTTGAGAGAAAGAAAGATCTATCCTCCCAAAACTTGAATATGCTAGTCGAACATCACTTTACAAATTCATTACTCTAAGACGAGAAATGCTGAAGCAAAAATTGTGATTTATTTGACATCCTATCCATGATAATTATAAAAAATACGTATATTTTCATTTATAATACCAAACACTTTTTGGTTAGATATTTTGGCTCTGAATTTATTTTAACCTCACCAAAGGTTTAAATAAAGTGGCTTTCTGAAAAATCCCTTTAATTAAAATTGCTAATATGCAAACAAAATTTGGTATTATACACACCTGTACCAATGTCAATAGTTTAGTTTATTATGAATGAAGTTTCCTACAGGTTTTAATGAGAAATTACTCGTAGAAGTGCCTACGATGCGTAGTAAAGTTAGTACTTGATTGCGCTTGTAAATTTGAATTTATTTCAATGCTATTGGAAATCATATTTCACCATTTATAAAGCAATATTCACAAGAAAATATTTACTTTTGAAATGAGTTTTCATGCTTTAGGAATTTTTTGAACATCTTTTAGAACTTCCGATCCTTGTTAGCAGTAAGATAAACGTCACTTGGAAGTGGCGAGTTCAGTCATTCAAAGTGCATTATGTTGCAAAATAAACGTATTTTGAGAGAAGTATCCATTAGCTCAGTTGTTAGGGTCGCCAAGAATCAGATTCGGCCAATTATTTCAAACCTACCGAGACCACCAAATGAGGAGTAGCCCAACAGAAGCCGCTTCTCCGTCGGCAACGGTCACCGTTCTCAGCGTTAGGCTATCGGACGTTTAGATGGGCCATGCGGCGAGTTCATGCGGCGAACGTGTGTGGTCATCGGCTTAAATCGGGACATCTGTTGCTCTTTAAGAATCCGTGGAGAACATATCGGCCAATTAAGGGGAAAATATAAAGGTGAAGGGGGATGAAAAATGCTCAGAAAACGAGGCGTGACCAGGGAAGTAAAAAAAAGTATCAACTTCTGGATGGAGTTCATCTTAAGCTCATTCGGTTATCATTTCCGCAAGAAATCTCTTTGTTATCTTCTGCCATTAGGAAACAGTCCATTTTCACTCCTTTAGTAGGCCTGTAGAAAATTTTAAATAATTTTCTATTCTCTCCCTCTAGTGAATTTAATTACGTCAACGCCAAGCATTAAACCGTTGCAATATACTTACAAATATTACTTAATTTTTTTGAGATATTAAAACCAATCAAATGTACATTTCATGATTAAGAAATTGACATTTATTTCTATAAACTTAGTTTTTGGCTTGCAGTCACAACTAATATATAATTTTTAATAGATGATAACATTTTCAACCGTGAAAACACTCCATATTTTATTCTCAATCGGCGGCCCAGGTACGTGGTATTCAGCTGCGTAAATTTAACCGCTGATTGATTGCGTACCTCTAATGGATATTATGACTCTAGTAGAGTTTAAAAAGCAAGCATAAGGGAAAGGGAAATATTTTTGGTCATCCATCAGCCGTTTTTAATATGAATAGAATGGAATGGTCTATAGCGAGTTTAAAGGCGAGTAACTGAGGGATAGGCCATAAGTGAAAGATGAAGACAAAAAACAGGAAAAAAACCTTTTAACTTCAGGTTACAACTACGTATAACGAAGTCAGTGAAAACGCAGGCAGTTAACTCCGGCACCAAGATTGGTTTTCAAGCCCCCTCTCGGTCACACAGATGAGACAGAATCCGTTTTTAATCCTCCCTGTAACTCCCATCTCTCTTACCTATCCACTATCTCTCTCTCTCTCTTTGCCTTTTTCTCATTTACTCTGTCTCCCTCTTCCATGCTTCGTCTCTTTTACTTAATGAAAATGGAAGGTGAAATAAGGAGGTGAGGCCCGTGGGAAAGGGTAGCGTCAACGGGAAGGAGGAAGACGGGAGGCGAAGTGAAAAAGGTCCTCTTATATTTTTCCATCCACATGGAAAGAAAGTATATATGTAGGGAGATGGAGGCTTGTAGCCGTCTCTGGAGGAGGCTGAGGGCGGCCTAGGGGCGGAGGGGGCAGACGGCGAGGAGTGTGGGGAGGCGGATGGACAGATGGGCCGGTCGTTTATCGTCCGAGGGAGCATCAGCTTCGGCCATCCCATCCTCCCGCCCACGTTCACCCCGCAGCACTCCCCCGCCAACCTCCCCCTATCGTCCCCCATATCCGCCATCTCCGCCTCCGCGCCTTTTTTTACAAAGGCCCCGATTCCGTGGCCCCATTCTCCTTCCCTTGGCATTATCTCCTTACCCCATCCCTCCTATTCCAGCTCGCCATCATTACTTTCCGTCCCAAATCTTTCGATATTCTTCCCCTTTCCTTCGCTTCCTTTTTTGTCTACCGGTCGGCTTTCTTCACCCTATTGTTTTTAATTCGCTATCTTGTTCTTTACTTTTTACGCTGACTCAAGTAACATTATAACCATATTGTTGCTCTGTTATGTGGTGACAATTATATTTTTTTAAATTGAGATTTTATAAAAGTTTCTGGTCTGTTGTTTTTATCGGAACGCTCCGGACGCAGATTTAATCTGGTTTTTAGTGAGCAACTAGTGGAGTAGTGATATCAAGCTAAAATTCATTTTCAATTGAGGATGACTGCGCATAATTTTGGTTTGGGACACACCCAACGACTATTTATTTCAAGGTATTCACTTCTCGATTCTTCATTGGTCAAGGTTTGTCCAGACTAGAAGCGGTTGACCCAACGAAAACACTATGCCCGACTCATAAGATTAATTTCCAAACGTCTCATGAATCATTTCATAAGTTTCATGTACACCTTTTCCGAGGTTAAAACAAAATTAAATGCTCACGCGCTACTTCTTTAACACCTTCATAAATTTATGCATCCAATCTGTATCTGGAATGTGGAATGTGGATCTGAAAGAATTATTTCCGCGTTATGAAACCAAGAACATATTTTGCCATTGCTTCTCGTGGCATTCGCTACGTACTTTCTAGGCGAGCGATTGCATTGCGTTAATCACTTTCCGAATACTTTTCAGGCTTTAATCACAAGATCATATGCGTTCAAATTGAGATGAAGATAATTGGAGTTAGTGAACATACCCTTTAAAGTAAAAATTTTATCACTGTGTGTCTTAACTTACAAAATTTTACGAAGTCATCACCGTGTAGCCTTTTTAATTATTTCTTCTACTTGTCTCTCTGAAATCAGTGGACACTATTATTATGTTCATGAAATAACAATGGATTACTAAATAAGTTATCTATATTATTAGACCAATGATAGAAAAGAAGTGTTATGTCAGTAATAAAGACAAATAAAACCGCATGCTAATAAGTATTTCACTTAATTAGCTGTATACAGCAACGAATTTTTCCAGAAGCAGGAAAAATATAATAAGTATAATTGTAAATGGAAATGACTTTGAGCAGGTAAAATGGTTCACCCACTGCGCAGAATTTTACGAGAACACAAGCATAGGGGCAATTGAGAAAAGAAGCATTAAGAGGCGAATTGCGTTGGCGAAGAAAACATTTGCAAGGAGACAAGAATTGATGATTGACAGTTAACGCATGTTAAACTTGGTACAACATTAAAACACCTGAGAGTATGATATTAAAAAATGAAAATGTAACAAAAGGACGTGTCTAACAATAAACAAAATGAAATAATGCATAACTATTAATCAGTTAAATGTTAGCAAGAAAAACATATTACCAGGCGTTCATAGAAGTTAAAAATTAAAAATTAGATGAATATTTGGACGATAACTCAAAAGTGTATTCATCATATGTACGGGAGGTTAAGGGAAACCAGTCAATAGTGTCATCCCTAAATAGCAACGGGCAAAAGATTATCATAAGTTTAGAAAAAGCTAAAACGTTAAACCACAATGTCATAGCGTTTTTAATATTCGTTCACAGGAAGACTACCAGGGACTACTCGATCCCTCCCATGAACCCATATCTGAAATTGTAACATTTTCTCTCGGAATCGCAAACTTATAGGCATCAGTCGAAACAAAGCACCAGGCTCTTCTAAAATCTCTGCTCGCATACACAAAACAATGTCCTCAGATATAGCACTTTTTTGGAAATAATTGACCAAAACCCAAAATGATCGCGTAGCTCACAAAGACTGGAAAGTAACCAGTTCCACTCTAATATTTAAAAAAGATGACAAAAAGGATCTAAGATCCAAGACCGACCAACCTCTCTCACATCCATCTCATGCAAAATTTTAGAGCACATAATTGTAAGTTCAGTCATAAAATATCTCATTCTCAGCATTTAATAACAAAAACTTACTCATTTTCGGAAAGGGTAGATCCTTCGAGAACCAACTAGCACTTTTCTTTCAGGTTATTTTGGTTTTGGGAGAATACAGGTATACCTGTATAACGGGCTCAGGTCAATGCTATATTTCTCGATTTCAAAAAGGCATTCGACAAGTCCCTCATAGGAAGTTGCTCCAAAACTTTGGAAGCCACACAGGTTGATCAGTGTGTAATAGATGAGATTAATCACTTTTTAACAGCCCGCCAGCAAAAGGTCGTAATAGACGGATTATCATCGGGCACAGTAAGCGTCGCATTAGGTGTCCCACAAGGAAGTGTTATCGGCTCTCCATTGCTCCTTTTATACATTAATGACATCGGGTTTCAGGTTTCCAGTAAACTTCGTCTATTTGCTGACGATGCAGTGATATATAGCGAAATATTCAGTTATGAAGATAAGATTATGAACAGCTAACAACCAAAATGCAATCCAAAAGTTCTGCGAGACATGGGAGCTAGAATTTAATTTGAATAAATGTATCTCGATAAATTTTTGGATGAAAAGTATTTCACCATGAAACACACTATACAGGGAACCAAAATTACATACGTGGAGTCGGTAAAATACTTGGGTGTAATGACAACTACGGATATGTCCTGGAGGAAACACATTCGTGAATTTTTCGGAAAATCAAATTAAAAGTTAGGATTCATAGAAAGGATACTTGGAAATTTTAATGAAAAGTTTTAGGAGCTTTGTTATTTCGCGTTAGTTAGACCCCACCTTGAATATGCTGCAAATTTATGGGAACCTTATGATGTAGGCTTAATTTTGGAACTAGATCAAATGCAACGTAGAGCAGATGGGTTTTCGAAAAGTTGTCATGAACAAGGCAGCAGTGTCACGATGCTACTAAGGATAGAAGCCATTAGTTGACCGCAGGCTTAAAAACAAGTTAAATTTACTTCGTAAATTTGAGGCCGGTTACTTATCTGAGAATGTTAAAGACATATTACTGGCCCCGACTTACTATGGTAGATGAGGTAACCAATCACGGTGATTTATAGTAGAATAGATATTTTTTAAATGTCGTTTTTTCCTCGTACTTTAAGAGATTAATAATAGATATGGCAGACATCGCGGAGGAGATAATTATTGTTGGTAGTGTTTATATTTTGTCGATAACCTGCATGTTATTTTTTATTAAATAGACCCATATTTTTCACAGTTACACAGTACATGATTTGAATGTACGTATCCTGTTATTCCATATGTGCTGCATGTAAGTACTTTTTTCGGGTGATTAACATTTTTTGAGTGCATGATCAAACTAATATTCATGTAGAGGTAACATAATTGGCATTGTGAATGCACGGGTGGTGACCGAATACCCCCGACCTCACGCCCTTTTGGCGGCTAGCGGGGTATTGTGTAGATGTATATATAATGTATTAAAAAAAATTTTGGCAAAGAATATGCTAAGAACCGTAGCGCTTCATGGATTTGAAACTAGATCTTTGAGACAAGAGAATGCGATTAGATTGGAGAGTTTTGAAGTGTGGTAATGGAGAATATAAACTGGACAGATAGAAATACGAAAGATGAAGTCATGGATGTGATGTCTCAATAAGGGACTCTTCTAGAGGGAATCCGAAAAAACGAAGGAAAATTTGGGTGCCAAATATGTATATAAAGAGGTATAATAGAAAGTATCGTGAGAGACAGAAATTACGAAGAAAGTATACGCAAATGATGATGGGGAAAAAAGATTCTATCGCGATAAATACAAGAAATGGGTATTAAAGACCACCAAAAACCAACCTTTAATATGTGGAATACTTAGAATGGAAGGGCGTTCTTAAAATATTTGGATGTTTAATGCATTAATCCTTCGTAAACTTTCCATGATTAAAAGCCAAATGGAATTGGGTAAATGTGAGGCCAGAGAATATCACCTATTTTAGTGGACATTGTGTTGAAGTAATAACAGATATTTTATTGGTGTATTTTTGAGCAGTTGTCTTTTTTCTGTGTACTGTTTGACTTAATAGGCCGTTATCTGTTACGCATTCGGGGAGCGGGTTCATTGCTCCCTCTCATCACTCCCACTGCCATCACCCTACCTTCTCTTTCGCTCCAGTCTCCGAGACTTCCTTCTCCTCCCGTGTCTTTCCCTTCTCGGATTATCCCTCCATTATGCCTACTCACTGCCATCCGCCACGTTCGGAGGTCGGGCGAACGTCGTGGCGGGGAGGGAGAGTTCGATGGGGAGGGGTGTTGATGCATTCGGGCAGCGGAGGGCTTCGGCGGCGGGAGGGACTTAAAATGAGGGGGGGGGGTCAGTATGCCGAGGGTCGTGTGACCCTGGTCCGGCCAGACCAGTTTGTCGCGGAAGGAGTGAAAAAGAGGATGGGACTCCGAGTTTTGGTGGGATGGGGATCGGAGAGGTTGGGGGAAGGGGGTTGTCGGATGCCCGGGGAAGGGGTAGGGTCTAGTGAAAGGGGTTGTAGGTAAAAGGGGTGCGCGGATGTGTGTGCATGCGAGCTTGATCTGAAAGAGCAGTCGAGCGATGCCCGGGAGGTGAGACAAGAGGGTAGGTGCTGATAGATATGAAAAAATTAGTTGAAAAAATTAGCGTGAGGGAGGGCGGGAAGTGGAAGAAGGACTACAGGTTTTGGAGCGGAGTGAACTGGGGGACAGGGGATTCTTATGGGGAAGTAACGAGACGGGGTTGACGAGGGGAACTTTCCATCTCATAAGCACGTACCTTTCAGGTGACCCTTCAAGACCGTTGCTTCATAAGACATGCGAGGGATATAAAGAGGAAACTTCATTTCTGACCAAAATATACGCTATACAGTCAGATTTATTTAGTAAATATATGAATGTTAAACAAAATCATAAATGGCTCGTTAGGAAGTAATTCATATATTATAAAAACCGATGCCTATGAGTTAATCCTGTTGGTACCGGTAGCTTTTTCCCGTTCATGTCTTCTTAGCTCCATAATTTGCGCATTTTTTGTCAAAATTTGAAATGGAATACTTTCGGTCTGAATTATTTTCCTCCCATATTTCTGTGAAGCCAAAACCAAAAAGCCCTGTCCAGTAGTAAACTACATGAAATCAATGAATATTTCAGGGAAAAGCGGGTAATTTCATGTTCAAATTTTACCTGAAGATTTTTTCTGGACTGTTAACAGTGAATGGCTAATTTCAAGATAGTTTGTCAGAAATATGAGCACCCTAGCTCTAGCATAGGTTCATGGTCAGTTATTTAGGGATAGGAGTTATTGGTTTAGAAGCTTGCAAAATCATTCAATCAAAATGATGCATGGGCCTCAAGGTACAAATGATTTGTCATCTATCTAATATATATTAACACTAAGTATAATGCTTTCCTCATCAGGTCGCCTTCCTTCCTCAGAGACTAATGAAATGTTAAACAGCTTTCGGACCTAATCATTGCTGATGCATAAGCCGTCCAGTAAGGTCCATAAACCCAGTCACCTATATTTTTATTGTAATAGGTACAGAGAAATGTGAAAGAATTTTCCAGATGTAGGATAGAAAAATCTGATTGAGTTGGAAAAGAGGCAACAGGTAAAATGTTAATGAAATACGTAGAGGTAATAAGAGAATGGAATAAATGTATATAGGAAATAAGCGATAAAGGAAATAGACCAGTGAGTTAGGAATAGAAAACAAAAATAATGTACATATGGCGAAGTAATAGATAGGGACAAAAATGCATGACTGAAAAAGAGGAAAATCAGTAAAAAATAATATAAACATAACATAATATGCTGTGGAAATTGATAAAACTTCTAAAAAACTATTCATCAGTTTTGGGAAAAAGGAAAGCGAAGAGTTTTTATGGTCTCATTAGGAGCATTTGCAAGAGATTATTTAGGCTGGGAGGATTTGTTTGATCCGTTTTCATACTCATCTCGAAAAAGAGAAAGGCGGCAGTATATGAGAATAATAGGGTAATAAGTTTGATATCACAAGGCTAATGTTTAAAAATCATCAACACATAAATGGATGTGATAGCAAGTAAGTAGTTTGGCGAATATTTGTTTGAATGTAGAAAATGGATGTGTACGCGATACCATTACAATGCGTTCGCTAGAAGACACAAACTGAAGTGAGTAAGCTTAACATATTTGGATGCTTCGTTTCTTTAGAGTATGCAGTACAAATTTTAGACATCATAGGTGAGTATAGTGAGTGAATAGTCGGGATGGGCTGTTCCAGGAAGGGGAGTAAGAAAGGGATGTATGCTATTGCCGTTTTCGTAAATAAGCAAAAGAAATAAAGAAATTAGACAAATGAAGTTCTAGGCATAGTAATGAAAGAGATACGTCTTCTGTTGGGAGGAACTTGAAGGCAAAATAAATCAATGCAATAGATTCTAAGAGAAAATGGGGTGCTAAATACGGTAATATAAGGAGGATGGTGGGAAAGCTAGGTACTCGTATGCGGAAGATATTAATGAGAATTTTGGATGATGAAGTTAAGATATAAAGTATGCAGAGTTTATGAAGGTGTTATTATACTATGCATTTTTATTGTAGTATATAGGTCTAAAAGAAGGATTGGTCCATGCATATTGTGATTTTCGGAGGACAGAATTACCCCGTGGCTAACCTCATCAAAAGGCTACCCTAAAAATAAAGAAAGTTATTCCAAAAAGAGTGGTGTAACAATTTATATAAGACCCTTGTTGAAATAATTATTACTTGGTGGTCTCATTTTTGAAGCAGGTTTCGGATAAACCTAGACTGGTCATCTACATTCTCGTCTCTCGCACGCTTAACGAAAAATATACCTGGCACCCTAGATTGCAATTACTATAGTATGCGACATTTTATGAAATATATTGCATATTAAAGTAACGCATGAAGATGTATGAATTAATTCTTTTTGCCCGATATCTGTAGCTTGAGCTTAAGATGAATTATGATACTGGATTTTCGCTCGAAAGGGAAATAAATATTGTTATATACAGATTCCTGTGCATGTTTGTTTAATGAAACGTATTTTTAATGCAATTCAGCAGAATTAAAATTCACAAAAATTGCTTTGATATTTGTAATATTTTCACATTGTCTATGCAATACTATTTTGCGTTTGATGTTGTTTATAATCAATGAAACCTATAATTAAACAACATCAGCCATAATTAATGACGATGTAAATAATGCAACCATTCAAAATAGTTTTAGACGGGATCGTGCTCTAATATTTCGAATATACGAGATTTTTCGTAATTTCTCTTTTTTTGAAATGTAAAATTTCTTTAAGTATCTTAATACTCTTGAAGCCTGTATAAAGATTCTCTCTGCTCTAAATAAAGATACACTTAAATATATCTTAATACTCTTTTAAGTTGACAAGAAAACCACCACGAAAAAACTCGGGAGACCGAGCGCACTTGTAAGGTGATAGTTTTGCAAAACAATGTGAGCTCTATTTCGTTAAGAAAAATCAGGGGTAAATATTTTGTCGTCTTGGGTTGTAATGTTAAAGGTTGTAAGTAAAAAGCTTGGCAAACTCGATTCAGATTTAATTGAAGAATCCTTTCTGATATTTCATTTGTGTTGTAAGCGACATTATCGCTGTACACAAAACTTTCTTCCCCTTGATCAACTTTTGTGAGTTCGGTCATGACTAATTAACTAATCCAACGCTTTATTCAGTCTCTTAATCCATGGAGAGAAAAACATACTAGTTCAGCGAGAGATGTGCTATTCCAGCGGATAGAGCCCTGGACTACTGACCAAATCGCCTGGTATGGGTTTGATTCCGCGTGACGTCGCTGGGCACTCTTTGCTTCACCAAAGCTGTGTGATTTTTTGGTTAGCAGATAATTTTGACAAACCATAGACAGAACTCGAAATGTAATTGGCCCCCTTACCCTTATATGTGAATTTCACACACCGTTGGGAATGGTACAAGTTGAACTCTGCCCTCACCAATGAAACCGACCCTCGGTTTGATAATTATGATGCATTCACTCAAGCACATTTTGTACAACAGTTTAGTCATAAAAAGTAAATACGTTTGAGTTTACGAAAAAAAAATCCCCTATGAAGTCTGATTAAGGTAATTTCCGTAGACTACCCTTCAAAAATTGAGTTTGCTAAGTGTTTTTCATTACTAACTTGAATTTTTATTAAAATGGTCACCATATCCTTCTTGATAATCATTTATCTTCTTGCGAGTTAAATTATGGCATGGATAGGATCTTGAGCCACTTATTAAGCCCAAGTATTACATAGTTTTGAATGTATCTTATGAGTGGTGTTTCCCCTATACCGGGAATCCTGACTGGATTGAACATTTGAAGAAATACTTATATTGCAGCTAATTAAAAAGTTAAGATTACAAAAGAAAAAATATATGAAAAGTTAATTGAATCAGATACCTGGAAATAAAAACCAAAATATCCACCTTAATTAGTAAGCAAGCCAATTATTGATTTCCCTCATTTTGCACCATTAAAAGAATGAGTCATACAAAAAATGTGCTAAAACATAAGGATTAAATGTATCGGTGATTAAAATTGAGATTAAATTAAAAGAAGCAAAACGAGCTTCTACCATGATATTCCTCCCTAAATAAACTAATTGAATTCTTGGGTGTAATAATGTATATTCCAATTATGGACGATAGTTCCTCTTCTTCGGCGCACTAAACCAAGATATTAATAAATGGTATTAAACCACTGAATACATTAAACTTCGTACACTAGAAGAATATAACAGATACTCATCTAGACTCATTTGGAATTTTATGTAAGATTTTTATATTATAAATCGCTTTATGAATTTTACACTTTTATATTCTAATACGAGTTATTTCAGATTACGATCAGCCATTCTAGACGTAGTTAAAATTTAAAATGGGATGTAATGGTAATTATATTATATTATATACCTGTACTTAGAGTATTACAATATTTGTTGGTGTCGGTTATAAAAAAATAATATATGATAGAAAGAACAATTTGTTTATTTTCCCCTTCCATGCAGCAAATATGAAAATGCATATAAATCTGAAGAAAACCTCATGCTCAGATTTATTGTTGATATCTCTTTGATTAATGTGGAAGAGAAAAATGATGGGAAATAATTGGGCATATTCTGCGGCACATTAAAATATAAAAAATGAAAACCGAAGAAACCATGGGAAGGAATTGCAAAGAAGCAGATTATACATATCAGGTCGAGCATATAAAAAGAGATGATGATAAAAAATAGCTTCCAGTGTTGCTAGAAATGACGAGTATTATATATATATATATATATATATATATAACTTAGACAGTAACACACAGCACGAGAACACATAAAAAGAACACTCACAATAATATCTTGATAATTTCGACGGACTTGAGCTCCGTCTTCTTCGGAAGATAAGATATGAGTCATATCTTATCTTCCGAAGAAGACGGAGCTCAAGTACGTCGAAATTATCAAGATATTATTGTGAGTGTTCTTTTTATGTGTTCTCGTGCTGTGTGTTACTGTCTAAGTTTTTTATTCAACACTTCCGTGTTACTTCGAAGAAATCATCTATATATATATATATATATGACGAGTATAATATAATGACGAGAGTACTTTTCAGTATTTTATGATGAAGAGCATAGATTGATGGTACATATTCTCTTTTCTCTAATTAAATGTGTCCGTAGTTAGTCGTATACAGGCATTCCCATTTTAATCAAGTTAAAGTGATGATAATTAATACCGGTTATGTCGCGCGTCCAGCAAAAGGAGGCAACATTTTGGATTCGTTTAAGACCTGTCTTCACACGCAGTCATCTGCTTAATAAGGGCCAAGCTCCTGGATGCAGCGAAGGAAATTTTGCACGTTGGTGCGGGGCGATCTCTCTGAACGACTTTCTTGGGAGTATCGCGCGACCGAGGACTCAGGCACAACACGAAAGTGGGGCCCATCGGTTTGCCGTTTGTGGCACACGAAGGAAACCTTTCTTTCATTGCAAGGTCCTTCCTGGCTTCGCTGCTCGCTCCAGTATCCCGGCGAGGGAATTATAATCCCTCGGACAGTGGTGGAGGAATCGAAAAACGACGAGGAGGAGGAAAGTCAGCCGTTTTGTGTCGAGCGGTGGCGGGAAGACGGGGTCCCTGGCTCCAAAAGGGGGAGCGTGCGTGGTGAAGGGGGTAAGGGGTGAGCTGGGCGGGTGGAAGGGTCGTGTGGAGGGGTTAGCGGAAGAAAAAAAACATCACCGGACTTGTTGCACCTCTTTTTCTAGGCGACGGTTGGTGGTACGGACGGCGCGGCGGCGGGGGACGATGCCCCAGGGTCGAGTGGAGGGGGAGGAAGGGGGTGGCGTCCCGAAGGCGGTCGGGCCTGAAAGAGAGTGAGGGGCAAGGGGAGGGGGGAGAGTGGACCAGAGGTCCGAGGGGGAGTGAGAGATGCATCACGATCGTGGAGGGGATCCTACCGAGGAAGGTGGCGCCGCTGGCGTGGGGTTGCGGAAATAGGACGCTATTACACGAGAGCAATTGCGGACTTGTGTGAATGAAATACGTGTATTCGTCGAATGATGGCGTTGTGTGGCGTAAAAGGGTGGTCTAATACTTCTGCGATAATTGTTCGGTAGATAATTGCGAACATTATTCCTGTTGATACTTGAAAAGAAATTGTTTCATATAAATCGAACTCCAGGCCATTGGCAATATTTCCTCCTGAAGTGAGTAACTACTTCTCACGAAAATAGAAAAATCAATCTTCAATCCATTTTATTACATTGTTCCATCCTTTATTCTCTCATGCTATCCAGGCTAATAATTCATGAAGGCAACAGGTGAGGTTTTCATGGATATCTAATTGTTACTCTTTTGTATTTACTTTCTCTGCATGGAAATGTTTTAAGGTAGCATCATAAATGTTTTTGAGCGCGGTACGTTGACTCTTATGTAGTAGTTCATCATAACCCTGGTTTAAGGCAATTCTTCATTTATAAAGATTATTTTTTCTGTTTCATTTATTAAGATTTTACGGATACCCATGAAATAAGGTATGCTCATGCTCAAATGGTAGACAGTTGTGGATTGAAATATGCAGTAAATGATACGAATACGCAGTGGATTTCACAGCAATTACATTTCAAACACTTTTATCGTTTCCTCTAACAGAACGAAAATTTACGCTTGGAATATGACCGCTGGGAAACGTTGTTGAGATGGAAATCCCTGAGTGGATAAATAAAAACGCGTACAGGTATAAATCATGCGGCATCATCTCTCATATCTCAACCACCTATCGCCGGGATTCGTCCGAAGCCGCTATCTCCTCACAAACATCTTTTTCCTACGAGATGGCAGCGAGAGGCTTAACATCCCCGGGGGCGAAAGGGCTCCCGCCTTCAGCCACTGAACCCGTCTATCTCCCTCCTTGCTACCCACCTCAGAGTTACATCCTTGTAGCGTACCGTGGGTCGTAGTTTCCACCCCCCCCTCCGCTTTCCCACGAGGGCCTTCCCCTCCGATCCCTAGGTCTTATTTTTTTTTGTTTCGTCCTATTCTTCTATCCCCTCTGAGCGTCCAGCATGTCCAGTACTAGTTCAATTCTGCTTCGACGACGTTAAAATTTTTTCATTAAGCGATGTTCGAGGCAGTTCGACCCCTCGGGCTAGCTCCACCGAAACCCCACTCCCAGCAATCTCCCCTCTCCGAGTTTCCCGGCCCTTCGATCTAAAGGCATCCACGCTGGAGCGGTCGGTCGTGCAACCCTTTTTGCTCTGAGGGATGATTTTTTTTGGCGGACCCAGGAGGTTAGGCGAGGGCTCTGTGAGGAGGCAGTCCAGGACGAATGTGAGGGGAGGTGAGCTGGGAAATGAAAGGGTTGGGGGTGGCCGGCGGTGTGAGAAGAAGCAGTGGATGTCCTATCCATGGTCTCATTGACCTGGCGGGACGGAAGGATAGTTGTTAAAGCGTGCAATGATTGGTCAGGGGTGGGAAGGCAATACTGTGTGGGGTTTCAGGGAGGTTGAGGGGGTTTAGAAAGGGGAGGGAGATGAGACGGTGGAGGGGGAGGAAAGCGGCCGAGGTGAATGAAACGAGACCGGAAAATTCAGTCTGGATCTTCTTTATTAAAAAATCCTTGCACATGGTCAGTTTTTTCCATTGTTAAGCGGACGGGGTGGTGAGAGGGAAAATTTTTATGGAATTTTCACAGCTCAGTGAAAGGGCGCCTCATACCCTAGTCTTACCTCGGGCTATTTCCTTTTTTTAGGGATTGCTTTTCCTCCGCGTTTTTTTACGAGAAACTGACCAACTGCCAGCGGTGAGGCAGCTGTTATGCCTATAAGCCTCGCCCCCTCGTCAAAACTGAGGAAATGTCGATGGATGAGTGGCGGTTTGAAATATGTTTGCTTTAATCTATCGTGCGGGCTTTGTGATGGATTTCCTCCCTTCTTTTTTCATGAATGAGCTGTACTAATAGGATTGTTCATTGGTAGAAAAAAACTGATTCGATGATTTGATGAAGTCAACGAAATTTCATAGGGATTGTTGGATTGATTGGCTGCAATGAATGACTTTTCAAAATATAATTAATTTTTATATTTTTTCCGTATTAAACTGAAGGCATTTAGTAAAATAAATATTATATTTTTTCTTTTATTATTTTCTTATATCTATTAATATATGAAATTACTTACAACAAAGATTTGAGATAATCTTGCTAGTTTTTTCAGCGCAATGGAATCTCTTATAATTTTCACAGATATGCTGAATTGTACCTTGTATCGATAGGGCCATGCGATGTCATAAAGTATAGTCTGTGCTGAATTGTTTTATATTTGACCATTAAAAATTCATCCTTTCCTCACTTAGGAAAAAAATCCTTTTTTCTTAAGTGGCTTGTCAACATTATAATGACAAGTCAGCCTCGGCTTTTGATATTTAAGTTTAGAAATGTTGAAATGACATGCATAGTGTATTATCTTGCATCGATTGTCAATGGTTTGCTATATAATGCAGAAAATAATAGATACAAAACCAAAATTAAAGCTTAAAAGCATGCTCCATGGTATTAAGAGGCCACCTATATTCGAACTAACTCGACCTGGAGGTAGACATTTTTTGGCTATTTAAGAATGCGTGTTGACTTTTTCTGCCGATGCAAATGGACGGTGTTCGGCGAGACTTGGGGTCTTGCTGGGAAGGACGAAAGGAGATATTCATGTATGTACGAAAGGGGAGGAAACGGCGAGGTTCTTAAGACCTTTAAGAACGTTAAGCGGGGTCTGCGACTCGCCCGACCGGTCAGTGGGCATTCCCACTTTCTCTCCACCCTACTTTTTTTCATCGAAATATCGAGTGCTGTGTGAGGGGCAGTTGTTATTTTTTCGTTCATAGACCACGGAGGGTGATACCTACCTACCCACCTCCCTCACCCGTGCCTCCTCCTCGGCCCTGGGCCCATGTTTCTGTTCCCCCAAGTGAATCTAACAGACAGTTGGTCTTGCATGTAGCAGTCCCCGGTTTAAGTCCCACTTGACATGTATTTTTCATGCAAGGGCCAGTCGGTACCGTGCGAAATAAAAAATGTAGAACAAGTATAGCAGGTACATTCTTTCAGGGAGCAGACAGATTCCGTTACAGGTAAACCTTTACCACTCGTAATTTATAGCTATACTAACTAAAGGAGTCCAGAAAATTAAACTCATAGGAAATGAATTATGAAATGGTATTGATGAAATTGAAGAGATTTATGACAACGAGCGGCTATATAAACTTGCCAAATTTCCTATTGGGTTATCTTTCAACAGGACACCACCTTTTGTCCGTAAAAACCCTTTCCATTAATCTGCAATTTCCATCTCCATTGTTGCAGCTAATTTCAACAACTTTACCAGTTACTGTAACGAATTAAGCAAGAATTTTCTTTAGCCGTATTGATAACGGGGGCATAACTTGTTTTTGTGAGTATTGATATGCTTTGCCAATACCCGTACAGTAAATTAAACGGTCGGAATAGAATTTTCCTCGTTCACACAGAAAAGCTATTTTCCACCAACATTTTATCAAATAGTTTTTTAATTACGTAGCTCTTGGACAGCAAGGTTCATGAATAAGGTTTAATAACTCTTTATTTTTATTATTTGAAATCATTTTCGTTTCTTTCTCCTTGGGAATTTTAGGTTCTAGGAACCTTCTTAAATTCTAATTTTATTTTTCGTACTATCTTCTAAATTCTTAATTTCTTGGTTCATGTTGCCTCTTTTGTGTATCACTTTATTTATAAAATATTTTTATAATTGATATTCTTCCGGTTAACGTAGGTTTTTAGTTATGGTACAAATGTATACTACCTTGAACAAAAAGTTCCCGGAATAACCACCGTGTGGCGCTTCCATCGTTCCGATTTGAGTTATGTTTTTTTGTTAAATTGGTACATCTGTTGTTGATATTCCCTTTAAATCTTAGTGTCATAACTTGACATTTGCAAAAGTTACGAAGCCAAGAGTACATCTATCTCTGTGTGTGTTGGCGAGTTTTTACAATTGCAGAAATGGATTTAAATTTGCAACAACGAACTTGTATTAAATTTTGCGTAAAAAACGGATTTAGTGGCGCACGGACGTTGGAAATGTTGGAAAAGTGTTTCGGCAACGATTCTCTAAAAAAAACGGTCGTTTACCAGTGGCATGAGCGGTTCAGAAGTGGTCGTGAGTCAATCGAAGATGATGAACGCAGTGGCAGACCATCGACATTGAAAGTCGGTGAAAAAATTGATAAAGTAAAAGAAATGTTGGTCAATAACCGCAAATTAACCATCAGAGAAATAGCGGAGGACTTGAACATTGCCTATGGATCCGCCCAAGACATTGTGGTTAATGATTTGGGTTTCCGTCGTGTAGCAGCAAAGCTGGTGCCAAAAGACCTCAATTTCATGCAAAAAAGAGACCGTGTTGACGTCGCAAAAGACATGATTTGCGAGGCTGAATCCGATCCCACATTCATCAAAAGAATCATTACTGGAGACGAGACGTGGGTTTATGAGTACGACACGCAATCCAGACATCAGGCAAGTGAATGACGTTCACCAAATGAGCCGAGACCAAAAAAACCACGTCGTTTTCAGTCAAAAAAGAAGGCAATGCTGACGGTTTTCATGGATTACAACGGTGTAGTGCATCATGAATTTTTGCCAGAAGGCCAGACAGTAAACAAAGAGTATTATTTGGGCGTTATGAGACGTTTGCGTGAAGCAATTCGCCGAAAGAGACCGTAATTACCATTATTCGTAATTTTTTGACGAAAAATGCAACAAATACCATCCAACAGCCACCGAATTCACCTGATTTGGCTCCCTGTGACTTCTTTCTGTTCAATCGAGTTGAAAAACCATTACGGGGAACGCGTTTTAGCAGCCGAGAGGAAGTAATGGAAAAATCGCAGGAAGCACTGATGGACATACCGAAAACCGAATATAAAAAATGTTTCGAGGATTGGATCAAGCGCTGGCATAAGTGTGTTGCAGTCGATGGGGATTACTTTGAAGGGGACAATATATATTTAGATGAATAAACTTGTATTTTTAATTTTCTGAATGAATTCCGGGAACGTTTTAATCAAGGTAGTATTTCCTCGCTCAACTAGCGAAGCACATCCTAAAATTCAACACTAAAATAATCCCCTGTTAAATTCGTCAGACTTCATCCCTCAAAATATTTTGCCAAACATGAATTTTCTATTCATACTCCGTTCTCAATTGGCTATCCTTCTCCCCTCTTTCACAATCTCAAACATCTCAGTGCCAGTCAAAACACTGAGCATACATCTTTATTGCCTCGTTTGGATTTATCTCAATAATCCCTTCTCTTCACCACTCTGCCTACCACTTCCTCGCTTGTTTTCATTTCTGTCCATTTCACCTATTTCATTCACCACACCCACGTTTCAAAAGTCTCAAATCTACGCCTATAGCCTTGCTTAAGCGACCATATTTCAATGTACAAAACCATGCTCCGTTTCAAAGTTTTAATTAACGAGCTTCTCCATAACTTCCTCACTCCAAGTTCCTGTCATCTATTTCCCTTCTCCTTATGGCAGCTTCTTTGACTAATGCAACTGTTCTTCTTATGTCCTACTGTGATAATATTGGCGTAAAACAATAACGACACTGCTAAACCGTTCCACATTCCCTCTTGATAGAACCTCTGATTCAATATTTATAGTTTTTAATTTATATTTATTTGTATTTATATTAAAATTCTTCTTCCTAGAAAGCTGCATGATCTTTGTCTTGCTTAGATTTATTCTTACTCCATACCAGTCCTACTGACTGGAAAGTCTTCTTGCAACCCGTTGAGTGACTGACTAACTAAACCTTTATTATACTTTATTATTATCCGCAAACATTACTTACTTTGTAAATTTTCCACGCGACTTCATTCATTTCTCCAACACATCCTAAGCTTCTTTTACCATTTCCTCCACACAGACGATGAAAATTGCCTGTGCGTTACCCCTATTCCTAACAATTTCAATCCCGGCTATTCATCCACCACTCGAAACTCAGCAGGCTGAGGCATGTATGCTTGTAGGTTATGGATAAGTCGTCTATTCCTGCAACTCCTTCTATTTTCAGCAATTCGTTCAGTAGTACTAAGCAATTTACTATATGAATCGTCTTCATCAAATCAACAAATAAAGAAATAAACCCTAATTGAATTCTATTTATATCTCTACTTTTAATGAAATTACTGCTAACGAATCACACATCTCTCCCCTTCCTGAACCCAGTCTGATCATCTCCTAAGTCATCATTCCCCTTCATCACCATTCTCTTATTGATACTCCTGAGAACCACTTCAACTGTGTGCGAAAACAAGCTTATTTTTCTGGAAAAGAGGAAATGATATTTAATTTATACCTTTCTCTCTTTTGGAATAGAAAATAAAACTGATCTGACAAAGTCTTCTTGTCAGATCAGTTTTTTTTATTTATTTATGAGGGAGAAAACATTTATGAGAAATTCTCCCTCTTTGAGGGAGAATTTCTCCCTCATAAATGTTAACAATTATTCCATAAAAACTTTTCTTTCCACATTTTTGTAAACCCTTAGTCTGCTGGAATGCTAAATATCCCCACTGCCTTATGTGGTTTCAATAGTTTTTTATGTCCTTTCTCTGTCGCCATCAGGCATGCTCGTACCTAAGCTATTCTCATAACGTCATATAATTATTTTATGTCCAAACTTTTTGACTTAATATCTTTGTCATAAAGTACCTCCATATATTTCTATGATCGCTCTTGAAAATTCCATGACTCAATCAATAACTGTTCTTAACTTCCTGATAGTGCTTTCTCCTTTCTGCATAGAGCATTAGTATCACCTTATCTAAACTTTGCATATCTCCGCACTGTCATTCTTCTTCCCAAAAGCTTAACTTCCCCCATCAGTTTCCTGCCTCAGTTTATTATTCAACATTTTGATATTTATTCTACCTAACTCTGTTTTGATCCTTTCATTTCATTCTCCCGCCAATTATTCTAATCGCCTCCTCTGTATCCAATGGTTTTCTTGTCCTTTTCCAATTCAGTCACTTTCTCTATAGTTTCGATTACGGCTTTAGATTTACCTTTTTTCATATGTCCCCAGTTTTGCTTTATTTTACTCGTCTCCCTATTCTCATTAATGTTTTTCTTTACGGCTTGGTGATACTCATTCTTTTTTTTCCCGATAATGTTTCTATATCCCATTTCTTCGACCTAATATCTTGTAAATTCTCTCTAATCTGACGTTCGAATTAATTACTACAGCTTGCGGCAACATAACTTCCTTTTTCATAGGGATTTGATTTAGGAAAAGGAACTTATGTTATAGTTTCCTGTGTAACGATATGAGCACAAACTGGTTTTAAAACAAAGTGCTCGTTATAACTAAGCTCTATCCCTTGCAGAGCACTATTTCTTTCTCCATACGGCCATTCCTTACTCCTAAACCGTATACCTCTACCTCAATATCATCTTCTTCTTTGCCTAGCATTGCGTGTCGATCCTCAGCCAGTATCAAATATCTCCGTGATCTTTTCTTGTTCTTGATCATTACCCATTTGATTTTTCCTCCCAAGATTTTTTCGTGAATTTTAAATCTGAAAAATGACCAAGTTCGTTGGTTCATCTATTTCTTCTTTTCCTCCATATTTACTCCGCTTCCTAAAACTCCAAATCCTTATTCTGTTTAGTTCTTCCTTGTGTTCCATTGCTGCTGCGAATTCGCTTCGCAAGAATTCCGTAAGATGACGATCGTGGAAGTCTGACCTCTTCCGCTGCTAGACACGGCATACTATACATCCCAAGATTCATGCTGTGATTTTGGTAATTTGTTTTTTCTTTGGACAGTTATGGGTAAAATTTCCCGTAGTGTTTTTAACATGACACTATAATTCCTCAGTAGTGTTTTTAACATGACTCTGTCTCTCGAAAATGGCCGCGGACAGATGATTGGGATCTGGCGCCATTGCAACCGCTTCAGTGAGAAACACACTACGTGGAACTCTTTTCGTCTGACTCCTACCCTTCGTCCTTAGACAAAGAGTACTTATCATTGAACCCACCAGCAAAGTTCTTAGGCTCATCAGAGCTTGCCATTACTTCCATCCGTTCAAGGTTGTAGTTAATGAGATGGGTAATAAAATGTTTATTTGGTAATATCTATGTTTATTTAATGTTTCCGAAGGGATTAAAATTATATTTTGAAGTTTGTCCCACACTTCTATGGTACAAATGCTCATAAATTTCACTTGATGCACTTTTTTTACAACTTTTTCTGGGATTAAGAAAGGATAGAGAATGTAGACAAATGTTCGGAATGGAATTTTTTCCCGTTAATAAGCCTACTAAAAAATCAAACATTCTAAAGGATACGCCCTGATTATTTATTCATGCTCCTAAAAATGAAGTCAAAATTAAGGAAGCATTAATTTAGAACGAGGTAAACTCGCGAGGAAAAGCCTTTAATATCAGTTAATTTTAAGTATTTGGTTTACTATAGCATTTGTGGAGTTTCACGAACGGAGTCCATTTTAGTTATTTAGCAGATAATTGTTGTGAGATCTGTTTTGGAAAGGCAAGGCACATTAATGAAAAATATGTATTATTTGTGTTTCATGTAATTTTCGTTGTATATGATGCCGTTGGTGCCGAGTAGCTGCAGAAAAAATAATGATTTATCAGCTCCGTTTGCTAATATGATGTCTAAGTATTTTAAATTAGAATTTTAATAAGCACAAATTTATTGTTATTTTGGCAATGTCGCATATTTAATCATTATAATTCTGCTAACCATGCATATTACTTGCAAATGCGAATGAATATTCGAAAAAAATAGGGAAAAATATTATAATTCATCATGAAGCATATATTATATTATATTATATTTTCATGCTTGTTCATTTTTTGAACCTATTCTTCATCGTTCATAAACATATTTTAAATATGCAATTTCCTTAAATAAAATTGTATTAAGGCCAACCATTAGGAAGATAGAAATAGGCTGTGGTCTCTGGGGAGGGGATCTAAAGTGATTAGAATGAGAAATATGGTTGTCTAAAACAACATCATCGACAAAAATTAAATACACTCGCTCATTGGGGTGTTTGGAGAACTTTGGCTCTTATGAGTCGCTATGACTCCATACTCAGGCTTCTCGAGGAGAAATGCCGACTCAGGTGACCCGCCAATCGTTCTTACAAAATTGGAAGAAGCGGACAAAGAGAAAAATGCTAATAAAGTGTCGCACAAATGCTCCCGCTCAGGTTTTTGAAGCACATCCATCGCTTATTATAGTTATAACACCTACTACAATGAGGCTATAACGGTTTTCATCACGGTAATAATAATGTCCTCTGATAAATTTTAAATAATAATAATAGT